>JAMPIV010004067.1:0-362215 GCA_024509875.1 Oreohelix idahoensis
AAATAACATAAGAAAAAAGAAAAAAGAAAGAAAAAAAAAAAACTTGCAGATATAGAAAAAAAACAACGAAACCAACAAAGCTAACCATACGCAGACAAAGCCACGCTCCAAGAATAACGCCAACCAGCCAGTTCCATCTGTATGAGGATGACTACCAGGTGTGTGCAAGTCCAGAGATGGATGTGTGAATAAATCATAATTTTGCCAAATCTTGGCTCCTAGAAGCCTTGAACCTACAGCTGTAAGTTGGAACAGAATTAACCAGTTGGAATGTGGCTATTCTCATAGTGGTTGTCCAGGATATGAGATCAAGATACCAGTCAACCTCCCCCATTCCAAAACATCCAGTTAGTTGCTGATGCGCAACTGTATAGTCACTGAATCCAGATTTGTATCGGGGATAGCTTTCTTGGATCATACTCAATGGTAAGGCAGTTCTTTTTTGCCAGATCATTTATACACACATCCACTTGGGATGACCAATGACTGAGGTATTAATTTGGAGGGCACAGCTGCCTGCTCCCATGGTACACAGGTGAGCTAAACTCTAAGTGGGTCTTATTACTCCATTATAAATCTTCTTTAGATTTCGTTCATTTGCTCCCCAGTTGGTACCTGCTAATTTTCTGAGTATGCCTAGTCGTCTTCGGGCCTTTCCTTCTGCATTTTCAATATGCTTATTCCATGTAAGCCTTTTGGCAAATGTCACCCCAAGATAGGTTGGTTAGCTTTCGTCCTTGATCACGGTTGTCCCTATGTGTATGTTAGCTGAGTTTTCCTTGGGGGCGAGGGAGAACAGTGTTGTGGAGGTTTTGTCTGTGTTTATTGTGATAAGCCATTTCTCTGCCCATGACACTAGCATGTCTGCTGCCCGCTGCATTCTATAATTCGCTGTGGTGACATTTTCATCAGCGCACCAGAGTACTAGGTCATCTGCATATAAGGCAGCTTTAACTCCTGCAGGGAGATCTTTCACCAGGTCATTGATGTAAACAAGGAAGAGTGTTGGGGAAATTACTACTCCTTGAGGTACCCCCTGATGGAGCAACACTTTTCTGCTCTGCAGACCGTCAAGAGTGACTCTAGTTCTCCTGTTATGCAAGTATGACTGGATCCATTTCATCATGTTGCCTTGGATTCCACTTCTCCTAAGTTTTTTGCAATGAGGCCATCTTTCCACACCTTGTCAAAGGCCTGCTTGAAGTCGACCCAGATCGTTAGGACCTTTTTCTTCTCCTGGAAGGCATCTTCTATTGCTTGAGACAAGTAAGTAACTTGGTCTTCTATACTGTAGCATTCTCTAAATCCAGCTTGTTCCGGCACCAGGATCTGCTCAGACTCTAAATACCATTTCAATCTGTGGTTGACTATTCGCTCCATAGTCTCCCAACACAGCTTGTGAGACTGATTGGCCGGTAACTTGCAGCCTCGGTCTTACATTTCCCTTTCTTTAGTATGGGTATTGTGATGCTTCTCTCCATACTTGGGGTACCGTTCCTTTCAACCAGCTGTGGTTGAATATCTCAAGCAGTTTTGTCTTTGCTGCTGAGCTCAGATTTACTAGCATTTCGTTGCTGATTTTGTCTGGGCCGGGTGACTTTTGAAACTTAAGCTTGGAAATAGCCTTCTGTAGTTCTCCTAGTGTGATGGGTTCCCTCATTGGGGCAGGAGTATCTGTCTGTCCCATGGTTGCCAGTATTTCTTTTCTTATCTCTCTCTGATGGTCTATGTTAATGGGTAAGTTGCTTTCTGAACTGTATCTTCTAGCAAACAAGTCTGCAGCTTGTTTTCCTCTGAAAAGTTTGCCACCTTCATCCAATGTGATAGTCTGCCTAGGTGAGGAACGCTCTTCATTTAGAGACTTGACTAATCTCCAAAGTTTCCTGCCGTCTTTCTCAAGGTTCAGCGATGCCGTTTTAGTTCTCCAGCTTTTCCGTTTTTTTCTTCTAGCTTTGTTCTCTGAAACTCTGCTACAGCCTTTTTTTCCATTTGTTGTGAGTTTCAAGTGAAGGCTGAGACTCTGCGTCCTTTCTAGCCCTGTCCATAGCTTCCTGACGTTCTTGGAGTGTGCTGGACCAGTATGGTATGTAGTTACGCCGGCATCCTTTGGGAATGGTTTCTTTTGCAGCTTGTAGTATGCATCTGTTGAAGTCTTTTACCACTTCATTAATGTCTCTGTTCTGTACCTTGAGGGTAGACAGCAGCGTGTTCACCTGATGCCTGAATAAACCCTAGTTGGCTTTTTTGTAGTTCCATCTTGTAATGGCTGGGCCTGTACTGAGAGTTGCACTCTGGACAGTAAGAAAGATTGGGCGATGGTCGCTTCCCCCTAGTTGGTCTCCTACTTCTCTACTAATAGATCCAGCTATATCTGGGGTGGCGAAGGCAAGATCTGGTGTTGAAGTTGTGTGCCATCTTCTGGAGTAGAAGGTAGGAGTATCTGTGGCATTATTGACTAGGATTAGGGAGTGATCATCTTGCCAAGTTTCAACCTCTTCACATCTGTGATCCAGATGGTTATAGCCCCAGCTCTGGGAGTGGCTATTAAAGTCTCCAACTGCTATAAAGTTGGTGGCTGGTACCTGTATAGAGCTGAGACTCAGGGGTTTGTTGTTCGGACAGTAATAGTTCAGGAGTTCTATTTCCATCTTGTCTACCTTTATCTGCAACAGCTGATATTCTGCTCCATCCATGAAGGTTTTCCTTTCGTGTGCAGGAATGTTATTCCTTACAAGAGTAAGTACTCCTCCTTTTCGTCTATCTTGTCTGTCGGATCTGAGCATTGATATCCCCTTATTTTAAAGGTTTGATCTGCTTTCAAGTGAGTCTCTTGGATACAGCAAACACTGACTTGCTTCTCATACAAGATGTTTTCCAGCTCTGTCTTTTTGCTGTATCCAGCCTGTTTGCTGTTCACTCCCTCTGCATTCCAGTGCATCATGACAAGTGGCACTCTGGGTTTCTCTTTTTCTGTTTTGTTTTGGTCAGTAGTTCTCCTCTGCCGTCTGCTGACTCCACAAGACGGTCTAGAGGGTCCTCCAGTAGCTGAGGGTGGGCTCTGTCGAGGCTCAGAGCCCGGCACTGCACCTGCCTGGTGGAGCTCCACAGGGCGAGCACCAGTACGAGATTTATTTGACGGTGTACTCATCCATAAAAAAAGCGAGTTGCGTGATACTGTGGTTTCCGGTGCGCCTTCTGGCCCAGTATCTACGACTTTAGCACCTCTTCAACGGGAGAGTGGGCGCATCCCTAATCTCTTTATGTTCCCAGTAGTAGACTATTCGCAAGCAGCCTGGGGATGTCACTGCTCTACGCGGACCTTGTTTACTTACGGCTGATGGTTATAGGAGGCGCTTTAAGGAGTTATTACCGGAAACATGGAAAGATTTTGCTCAGTTTATATCTGAAATTCGTTTGGCTTTTAAAAGATGGGTGGAACTCGAGTCAATTAATCACAGTTTTGAGGATTTGGCGGATCTAATACTGTGGGATAATGTATTATCCTTAGTAAGCGATAAATTTTTTATCGTTTTTGCAGGAGCGGAACCCTAAATCATTGCCGGAGGTTGAGATTCTGGGACGCAAGTTTGCAATTGCTCATCAAGGTCTGAATGTTAGAAGCAATAAGTTACATGAATCAGTGCAGTCAGCTGGTGCTGCTACTGTCAACAATAGACATGGTAGATTTAGGTCGAACAGTGGTGATAAGAATTTGTTTTGACATAGAAATGCCAGTTCGGCTACTAATATCAAGCATCTGAGAAATTATTCTCAATTTGCAGTTGGAAATAGAAATAAATCACCAGAGTTCCGAAGATCGAGTAATAAACAACCTGATAATGTTCATCAAGATAGTTTTGGACAGAGAGAGAGAGAGAGAGAGAGAGAGAGAGCGAGAGAGAGAGAGAGGAAATTGTAAACTAAATAATCAGCACTGTAATATGGTTAATAGATCTCGTTACTCTCAGAATTATAGGAGACATTTGTATAGCAATAAACAAGATAATGGCAGGGCATTTCGTTCAAATAGTTCGCACCGCTCTGCTCATCAGGGAAACTCGGTACAGATGGCAGAAAATGATATTACAAATAATAACAACACTGTTAATCAAGCAAATGCATGTTGTTCGTTTGACTTTGTTAATGCGGAAGAATGTGCTGAGTGCAAGAATCTATTTCAGCCTGACGTTGTATCCAAACTGAGATGTGGACACCCATTTCCGGCGTTACCTGCGTTGTCAGCTCACGAAGGAGCCCGGTCTTTAGAGTTTCACAAGGGTTTACTTAATGGCATGCCAGTAACGGTATTACGTGACACTGGTTGCACGCCAGTAGGCGTGCAACTATCTTTGGATGATCCTTCTTGTTCTACAGGCACATGGGTTAAATGCATAACGTTTGGTGGTAGGATTGAAAAATTTGAAACTGCTGTGGTTCTTATCGCAACGCCATTTTTACGGGACAAATAAAAGTGTGCTGCCGACTCCAGTTTGCGATTTGGTTCTCGGTCGCATACACGGTTTTAAAGAGTGTACTCTTTAGCAAATAAATGATTGGGAACGAGAACATGTACACAATGCTACTGGTGTGGTTACTCGAGCACAGGAGCAGTCTCAACATAATGTTGTACCATTAGGTAATGATGATAGGTTACACAGCAACATCAACAAGTAAGTTTTTTCTACATTACATAAAATGATGTTTCATTAAAGAAATTTTTTAATTTAGTACAACGAGTTGCTACAAATGGTCATACTTCTTACCAACAATGGTATACTATCGTAAATGACATATTAGTGCGAAGATTCAGAGATATTTAATCTTTTCATATTACTACCCAGATCATGGTGCCTAAGGCAATGAGATCCTATATCTTAAGTCATGCTCACGACTCCCGTTGTGCGGGTCATATGGGATACTTTCGTACTAGATCTAGAGTCCTTGCATCTTTTTTTCTGGCCGGGAATGTCGAAAGACATTGTAATGTATTGCCGGTTTTGTTTCACTTGTCAGGAGGTTAAATCTAGAGGGGCACGTCATTTGACTCTCATTCAAGCAGTCGATATTCCGGTTTGTCCATTTTAAAAAAATGGCAGTTGACATCATTGGTCTACTATTGATTGTATCAACATGGGGTCATAGATATGTACTAACTTGTATAGATATGTGCACGCGTTGGCCAGAACTATGATAGGAAACTCTTTACAGAGCGGTACAACAGGAGGCAATCTGATCATCATCAGAAGTCCCCCATCTGACAAGTGTTTCAGCCCAGTATACTCCTTTACACTCTGGGGGGGAGTCCACTTGGGTCATGACTCCCATGTGTCTCAGCCTCCTGTTGTCTTGTATCGAAAATGAACCCATTTCACTTTGGTAGCAACTTTAAAATCCACAACTCCGCCAGCCGTGGAGGCAATTGTGAAAGTAACAAAGAGGAAACAGATTACTCCGTTCGTTCCGTTGCACACAACTAGGGACAGACAGGGACACACCTGCGCGAAGCCGACGAGGCTAGCCACTGCGCGCTAGCAACTGAAATTCTGTGCCTAACACCTCTTATAATATATACCGCCTGTCGCTCGTCAGTCACAACCCTTTCATCAGTACTATGAACAACTCAACGTACTATGGGCTTAAAACAATTCCTGGTGTTTTCTGTACCGCAGAGTTTACTGTCACGGTTTCCATAGCCCATTGCGGTTGTTCCACAGCCAGCACGATGCCTTTTCGGCAGTTTCACTAAGCCTTTTCAGTGCCCTTGTTCTCGACTGTCCCCTCAGCCCCAACAGTTTCAATAAATCATACACTGATGCAGCCACGAGCCGTCTTGCGCCCACCTCAACAGCCATGACCCTTGCAGTGAACCCATCTTGTCTCAGATCCGCGGCCAGATCATTATACTTGGCCGCTTTGAACGAATGTTGCTCGTCCAATCTGGATTCAAATGGCACGGTCAGTTCAATCAGTATAATCTGAAGCGATGCTGAAGAATGAAGCACTATATCCGGCCGTCTCCGCGATTTTCTGATAACTCTCTGGATATGCCCCTCGTCCAGGTAGGACTACCGCCATCTCCCAGTCGTTTGCACAGTCAAGAAGAGATGGTAAACTGCTACCTGGTTTATTCGGTTTGGGGTGTGCTGACTTTCCTGCCCTCAGAAAGTATGTATTTGTGGTGCTCAGCCTGGCTTTGCTTTTCGCCTTCATCTTTGCCAGGTCTATTGTCGCAGCAAGCTCATTTAGCACTTTGTTGTGGCGCCAAGTGTATCGCCCTTGCCCTAATGACACCTTACACGCTGAGAGTACGTGTTCAAGTGTCTGCCTCCCCTGGCACAGGGGCACTGCTCATCATCCGATTTTCCCCATCTCACAAGGTTTGTGGCCGACGGCAGCAGGTCATACATTGATCTAACAACGAAGCTGAGCCTAAGAGGTGCCATATGCCAAATATCATTCCATTTTAAGGACCCCCTCCTTCCCATGTAGTCAATTGGCCTTGTTGGGCCTGCTGCACTGCTTTTTGCAACCTCTTATCATTCTCAGCTCCTCGTATCTTCTGAACTACCATGTCTCTGCGCTCAGTGCTTGATGCCTTGGTCCACCAGCGGATGTCTCCATGACCAAATCCCCGTTTATTCGTTTCTGTGTATCCGATTACCTCCCTCAGTTTGAGCGACTCTTGGGCAGCATCAACAGCTTCTTCCACTCTCCACTTCCTTCCCGTTTTCAGTGTGGGCTGAATGGACTTAACCACGTCATCTGCTGACTCGCGTAGCATCATTGCAAGCCACGCCTTTCCAACTTTGTACTCTTCAACAACTGACTTGAAGGGAAGCAGAAGTTTTGACTTTTTGCAGTACAATGCTACATCTGACAGACCTGTTGGTACCCCTAGCCATTTCCTCATGAACTTGTTGACCTTCTGCTCTATAGCTTCCACTGTACTTGTGCTTATTTCATATATAAGCAGTGGCCACCGCAACTTAGGTATCAACATGAACTGGAGGCACCACCGTTTGAATTTTCCCAGAAGTCTGCTTTGGTCTATTATCTGTAGCCCTCTGCCTGCCATTTCTATTATCTGTTGCCCTGCCTTCTTGTCTTTTAATGAGGCATCGTACACCTTGCCAAGACTTTTAACAGGTTCCTCAATGACAGTAGGGATTCTTTGGTTGGAAATTGTTACGGTAGTTTTATTGATATCGTCTGCTAGAATTAGCAGTGCGCATTTTTAGGGTCAATGGAATTAATATAAATGGATGTTTATACTTCGCAAATTAATGAACGCGAAATACACGGTCAAATTATGACGTGTTCGCGTCGATAAGGTCTCGCTTCGTGACTTAGTTACTGTACCCTTGTTACGTTGTCCGTCAAGCCGAACGGTCGTGTTTTTACCTCCTTCCACTATTGGGCTTTGCTAATAGCCATAATTATCTTAATGTAAAGTCATGATACCAGGACTCAGGGGGTCAGTCCAGATAATAGTATTTTTTTTTCTCCTAGTTATACAAGTGAATTTATAAGGTTACTAATTAACCTGTGTTAAGGAAGGATATTTAATAAGTAATTTGATTATATCGTCAAGACATCATTGCGCTGTCCAATTCACATTATTGAGCAACAATAATACATGATTCTGGCTGTCTGGATTCCAGTAGCGCATGGTAGGTGTGACATAGCCATGATGATCTGTCGACATGATTTCAATATGACCCGGACGGATATGAATATATATGCAAGTAAATTCTAATTAACTGTATGTAAATATTGTACCTGTATGACTGTCTTCGTGTATGAACTGTGAATAAACCATGGACTCTAACTTGAAGACTTATCTACGTCGATACGTTGCGGATGTGTGGCTGCATTGACAATGTTGATCAATATTACCTTGAAGAACTCTTCCAAAGAGAAGGCTTATAATATCATAATAAGCTCCGAAAGGAACGAATGTCTTCTTGGACAGCCAACACATAATGAGTCCATATAACGGTGACCCTCATTGAAGATTATAACCGAACGAAGCACGCATTCGCGATTGAACAAATACTGAACCAGCTCAGCCTTATCAGCCCCTTATCCCATCCTTATCAGTTCTTATCAGATGACCTCTGCTATCTTCCCTTTCCTGACTGATATGCTTCTCGACTTCTTAGATTTGAAGCTCATTCTGCACCAGCTGACTAGTTCATCCAGGCGTGCTAATATACTCCGGGCCTGATGTTCATCTGATGTCAGAACTGTTGTGTCATCCATGAATGCTTTGAGCAGGGGCATGTGACACATTCCACGGAGCTTTGGACCTACAGCCATTCCTTCAGCCGCATTGAGGATTACCTGCATGGCCATCATGAATAGTATCGGAGAGATGGTACATCCCATCGCAATTCCAACTTCAAGGCCAATCCACTTCGTTGTGTACTCTCTGGTTGAAAATCTGACAGAAAACCCTGCGAAATACAGCTTCAGCATTGCTGCAATCTCTTGTGGAACATGATACATTTCTAGGGCCTGCCACAACATCTGGTGTGGAACGGATTCATAAGCATTCGCTAGGTCCAACCAGATTACATGGAGGTTTGTTCTTTCAGACTTTGCCATTTGGATTGCTTCCCAGATCTTTGTGGTATGCTCTAGACATCCTGGTGTACCTGGGATACCTCCTTTCTGAATGGTAGTGTCAATGTACCCATTGGCCAGGAGGTATGTAGTGAGCCTTTTCGCCATCACTGAGAAGAATATCTTCCCTTCCACATTAAGTAGTGAGATTGGCCTGAACTGACTGATGTCTGTGGAATTTTGTTCCTTCGGGATGTAGTCTCCGTTCGCCTTTCTCCATTCCTTGCTTACAAGCTGGGTTTCCCACGCATTCTTCAGTAAACGCAGCAGTCGTTTGAGCAACTCAGGGCATCTCTTATACACAACATATGGAATACCATTAGGACCTGGAACTGACTTGCACCGAGCTTTCTGGACAATGCTTTCTACTTCTTGCACCGTTGGGGGCTTGGTGTTAAATTCAGCTCCCGGCTTACTCGGCCATTTAAGGCCTGCCATGCTGCTGAGTGGCTCATCTTTGCGACCATCTGAATATGTCATTCTAAGGTGTTCTTCCAGGTCTTCTTTCCTGATGTTTAGCGTACCCGATCGCGGCTGCTCAAATAGTTCTTTGGCAAACTTGAAGGACTCCCTGAAGAATCTTTCCCTATCCCTTCGAGTCTTCCTTCTCTTCCCGCGCAACCTTTCTTCTCCACAAAAGGCATACTGTTGGCCTTTCAGGTGCTCCCAAACCTGTCGTAACCCTTCCTATTCTGTGGCAACTGCATTCTTGAACAGTTTTCGGGCATGCTTCTTCTGCTTCCTGATTTCAAGCTATATCACTTAAGAACATTACAACGCATGATGTAGCTGATGTTTTGTTTCAAATCTTTACTAGAATCAGGTTTCCGAGAAAACTGTTGTCAGACAAAGGTTCTCAGTTTGTGTCAGGTGCAATGACTGAAGTTATGGCAATGTTTCATACAGACAACTCACCGAATTCCGAATATCACTCCGCCTTGAACGGGATGGTGGAGCGTTTAAATTGATCAATAAAACAAATGTTAGGAAAGATTACTATTGATTTTCCTAAAGAGTGGGACCGAGTTTTACCAGCGGTACTTTTTGCTTATCGTGAAATACGGAATGAGCATACAGGTTTCAGTCCGTTTCAACTTGCATTTGGTGCTCAACCCAGAGGTCCATTGTCCTTGATCAAAGACTTGTTGATTGATTCTTCCTTGTCTCAAGAAACTCAATCATCATACGTTGTCAATCTCAGGAAAAAAATCATGGATGCATGCCAGTTGGCAACATATACATCAGAGAGAGAGAGAGAGAGAGAGAGAGAGAGAGAGAGAGCTAAAGAAAAAGCTCGTACGCTACAGAATTACTCAAAACATCTTCGTCATCCTATACCAGGCGACGAAGCGGTCGTGCTATTACCTAGCAAACAGAATCGACTACTGATAACTTGGTGCGGTCCATTCAAGATTCTTTTACGTATTTCAGATGTCGATTACGTCCTTGATGTTAAGGGAAAAAGAACGATTTTTCACATTAACATGTTGAAAGAGTTTCACTCAAGACCTGAACATCTTTAGGCAGTCTTTCACGCTGTTGAGAATATAGGTTCCCGTCCAACGAGTTGAGCGTCTTTATCAGTTATTCAGGAAGAAGAATCTTCTTCCTCAGCTGTATCAATGACGTTTCCTTTTCTACCGGTACAGTCTACAGACACTTGGGAGGACGTGACAATCTGTCAGAATCTTACACCTGATAACAAAACACATGTATCCGAATTATTATATTCATTTCATGATGTACTTACAGACATACCAAGTAAAACAAATGTCATCACACATGATATCCTTTTAAACGATGAACAGGCTATTAGATTGCGTCCATACCCGATACCATTACAGTTTAAAGACAAAGTAAACAAAGAAATAGATGAAATGCTTCGATTAGGGATAAAGTAATTTTGCTTTCCCTATGGTTGTAATAAGAAAAAAAGACAATAACATTCGGCTCTGCATTGATTTCAGAAAATTAAATCAGATCTTAATTTTTGACGCCGATTCGTTACCACTATTGGATGATATTTTAACAAAATTGGCAGATGCAGTATATTTCAGAAAGTTCGATCTGTCAAAGGGTTGTTGGCAGGTTCCGTTGGCTTAAAGATGTTAACATTTTACGGCTTTTGCTACTCTCAGATGTTTGTTCCAATTCAATTGTATGTGTTTTGGACATAAATGCGCCTGCTACTTTCACTAGAATGACGAGGATTCTCTTCTTGCATAGACAAGATATAATCTCGTACATAGACGATATTTGTTTATTTAGCAACACTTGGGAAGAACACTTTCACGGTTTACAGTCTCTATTGCTCACGCTAAGATCTGTTAGTTTAACAGCTAGACCATCTAAGGTGTATATTGGATTCTCTGAGATTACTTTTCTAGGTCATACGATTGATCATGGGAATCTTCACATTTTGGAGCAGAATGTTTCCAAGATTTTAAATCTTTCCATTCATAGAACAAAAAAAAAAAAACCAAAACAAAACAAGGCCGTAGTGTGTTAGGACTAGTACAATGTTATGGTAAATGTATTCCTAACTTATCTTCGATTACTTCAGATCTGTCCACTCTACGTAAGAAAGAGGCTCTTAAGGAAAGGATGCACACATCTATCCAACTTATGCTGTGGTTGCGTTTTTATTTCTTTTTAATAGGAGGAAGGGAGGGGAAGGCAGTGCTTGGGTTCAATATTAAGTTTAATCCAGTTGAGGTATATTTAGCACTTTCATGCAACACGTATAGACTTTTTAAAATATGTAGTCACAGAAATGATTGTTAGTTACCTCCTATGTTACCACTCTGAATTTTAAAAAAAGCCAAGATGAGACAGTAAAAAAGACAAGCTTATATATATATATATATTTCCTCTTTGATCCATAGCCGCAGACTGTCAGAACGATGATGAGCGAAAATTTGTTGTACTGATTGATCATTTAGACTTAATTTCTCTCTTCTCTCGCTATTCCATCTGGCATTATATACGACACCTTAGTGTCATTGTCATAGATTTAGCAATAGCGCTATCTAGAAACATTTTCCATTTCCTTTAAACAGTCCACAAAATGGTCAGCAAGGTGAAAAGGAATGTGATGTTCCGCCGTTAACGCTGTTAACAGCAACTCAGCATTGACTACTTGTTCTTTAAAAGGTGGATCGCTAGGAGGTACCAAAAAAAAAAAAAAAAAAAAAGTTTTGTTCATTTTCTCCGTCATATCAAAATTGTTGATGTGCTTCTTTTTTGACTGGTGTGCCAAGAATTCTGATTTGTTTGCATTTCGAAGAGTGATGCCACACACTTCGCAGTGTCCATTGTACCTGTCCTTGGGATCTGATTCTATCCAATCCTTTAGATCTGTACTATGTAGCCAATCATTATTCAATGGTTGATTGTACCAAGCCTTTGTCTTACGTTTTTTACAAGGCCTAGATGGGGATGTAGAATCAGCATCTCCTATTTCCTTCCATTGAGCACGACTGAGATTAACAAGCACACGATGAGTACAATTACGATTTTTTTAATTTCTAAAATATTTACGGGTCCGTAAGTTATAAACACAGTTATAGGCAGTGGCGGTTAGCTCGACAACCGCACGTATTTAATGTGCTGTGCAGTAGGCATAAATTTTGTTACAAATAGTTAGCTAGTTTGATACATCCCGTATCGGCAGTTATTCATCTTAGCTGGATATCCTATTTATAACCCATCAGAGGTTGAACGGGATATTTTTCATCACTAAAATTTAAAAATAAAAATTGATTGACTGACGGCATATTTTTCATCACTAACATTTAAAAATAAAAATTGACTGACTGACGGGATATTTTTCATCATTAAAATTTAAAAATAAAAATTGACTGACTAACAAGTTCAAAATGTCAGAAAAAGCCAAGGTAATAAATGAAAAATGCAAAGATCCAAACATTTTTTCGAAAAGGCCAAGAACTTGGGGGAAAAGCCAAGTAGTGATAACACTGATTACCTCCCTTGGAATGTGAGCCGGTTACCTATACAAACTCAGCAAGTTTCGAATCCAGACGCATTGGAGATAAAGAAAGTACAGGGAGGGGGAAACAAATTTTTTTTACCTACATATATAATAAGCATGTAAAGTCACTGTCTTTAAATAACTTTCTGTATTCGCTACCCAACCAGACATTGACGTTGGAAACTCTTATCAATCTGCCATTACCATCGCACTGTTATTTCCCTCACTGAAACGTTAAGATACTTACATTCACGCGTTTTATCTAAGGGACGTAATTTTCCTTTAAAAGGGGAGTAATATGTGCAAAAAAGCTACTCATAATTTCAAAACATTAAATAGCCAATTTATAAAATTTTTATAAACATTTTTGCAGCAAAGAAGGCAATTACAATATATTTCAAATTCAAAAACCAGTTTTTCTACCGTTTGTCATGGTATTAGAAATGTGCATCAATATTTTACATAAGATAAGTTAAAGCACTTTAGGCGTTAAACATGTCAGTAAATATGTATACCACGAGTTTCTGTCTCATTTATATTTCAGATTGATTTGATAGTTTTGTTAGTAATAAAATTTTCTATTTTTGGCCGGCACATTGTGCTGCCTAAATTACTAAAATAAAGATGTTTGACAAGTCCCCTTGTGAGCCTGAAAAATGACCACAAGTCCTTACCAACCTTCTCCACCAAACATTATAAAATGAGGTGACAAGAGGAGCTTTCATTGCATAGTTACTTGAATGGGCATTAAAATATACCGAGTCCAACTCAAATATAACGGGTATTTTTTCATTAAAAATAGAATTTTATACTTATAATAAAAAAGCTTCAAATAAAATGTTTAAATTGACAGTTACAACATGTGTATGCAATTTGATAAACTTTGGACAACAGGAAACATGATATGGTCTCTTGAAAATTGGTGAGAAATCCAATTTGGCGGATTTTGTTGTTGTTGTTGCTTTTTGTTACCATGGTAACCACATTTTTTTTAAAACATAAACTGTAGAATTTGGTTCATGGACATACATTGTGTCCTTTGAGTATATAAGTCAATCACATTGTGATATTGACAGCGTGAGTATACCCAGGCCATACTCGATTACAGACAAGACCAGCTGATGATACAAGAGAAACAGTAGTCTCTGCTCCAGGTGCGCTGCAGCCATTGTTTTTAGGGCTGCCAGACCTCTCTTGCACTTCTGTATGATGTGATCAACGTGGTGCTTATATGATAGCCAACGATCAAATGTTACTCCAAGGTATTTCAACTTGTTCTGCCTTTCATTTTTCTGTCCACTGAGAGTAATCTCTGGAAGCTCTGCTTTTAATATGGAGTTATTCAGGGAGCACCAAAGCACACAGGCTTTGTTGGGATTGACCTTGGAGGTGGTTTCGTCGCACTGCTTGAAGTGTCTCTTGCATGTTTTTAACCATTTCATTTGTATCTGAACCAGTCCTGTAAATGAGCAAGTCATCGGCAAAAGTTAATGTTCGTCCCAAACCTGTTGGTTGGATTGCAAATAAATATTACACACACATAAAGGTATGTTTTCAGGCAATCGTGATAAATAAAGAAGTAGAAAACTAGACAACAGAAAAGCAGCAGACGTGAGTGGCTTACCGGGGAATCGAATCCAGGACCTTCCGTAATAGCTCTGTGTGGTAAAGTGGGATGATATAAATATTTATAGGGGACTTAGTGTACTGACTGAGATCAGCTGTGAAGGTATCTGTATCTAATAGGTGTAGTGTTTTACAGATAACCTTACTTGCTACCACATTATACCTCAGTCAGAATTATTCTGGAATATTGTGATGACTACGTTAAATGTCTAGGGTATGTATATGATGAAGTGTAAGTCACAACAACAACAGACAGATAAACAATTTAATTTATTCCACCACACTTGACAACACTGTGACACTCACACACATTTAACACTCTATAAGACTATCTTAAATGAGGCACTGGTAAAGTTTCAAATATAAATATGTATTAATTACTTTCATTAATATATATGTCCTGATTCAACTACAAAGTGAACCAGGAATCACAATCAATTGTAATTACAATTTATATGTACAGAATTTATCAATATGAACCTTGTAGTGACATATTTTATTAATATTATCCTATGTGTGTCAGTTGTGTAGTAGTAATATGAGGTAATACTGGTTTTGTTTTTTCAAGCTATGTTGTTATTTGTCATCATGACTTCAAGTGTTTGTTTATCTTGTAAATAGTATGGGGAAAAGTTCACAGTTCCTATCAATTTAAACACTGTATTTTCCCTCTGTTTTATTATAAAGTCAGATTTTGAGGGGGGGGGGGCATAATGTTGAGCTCCACTGGCCACATAGGCTTAACTTTCGTGATGGCGGCAGGAAAAGACTCCTCTGCTCGATAGCCTCCCTGTGTTCTGGAGACACCTCACTGGTCACTATCTGGACCCAGGAGTATGCTGTCAGCCTCTAGGTTCAGCAAAGCTCCGACCAGGTGCTGCTCAATAACTTTAGGACCACAGTCCCTGAAACAAGAAGGTTGTACCTCCTACTTCATAACTAATTTATAATCGATTTACAGACTGAACACAATACATAACAAACACTGAGTTCAGAGCGGTAGGCCAACTGTCAGCTTCATCTGAAATAATTTTCACCAGTATATTCCTCCCTAATGGTTACTACGCCTCTGCAATTCCAGCATTATTTCTTTCTAGTCAATAAGATAGGTGTTAGTGTACTGTTTGGCAATTCCATGCAGTTTTACTTTCCTCCGACACCTTCTGTTCAGGTTGGAGCACTATATAGGCTTTACCTCATGTTCGCTACTGAACCACACATATATACAGACATAAATTATCAATTTTCATTAAAAAGATATCAAATATTTCAAGCTTACCACAATTCATGGAATAATACACAGTTACGTTGACTGGCAATGAATATAGCACAATTTCGATCTGCCGATGTCCCAGGCTTTTATTTAGAAAAATATGCACTGGCGCTCAACGCACTGGTTCTTTAGTAAGTTTATTTGAAAATGTGGTGCTGACCTGACGCCTCTGATTGACTATATTGGCGGGTCTAACCAATCGTGCCATGTTTACACAGCTTTTCAAAAAACAAGTACTCCTACTCACGTTTCCCTAACAACAAAGAATCAATATTTATAGCCCGACTAATCGTGTTTAGCCTTACATTTACTTTCCGCCAATCAAATAGGAGGTAACATGGGGACCTATTTCCCGTACAATGGTGGTGTGAAAATCTGCCACTGAGCGATTCTGATTTTGGTGTTGTCTGACATCCCTCACTATTTCTTTTGGCTATAATCTGTTAATTCCTAGACTATTTGCGTAACGTTTAACATATTCTTTGTCAGCAAGTCCTAAGGAACCCAAATATATATATTTAATGGGGCTAAGTGGCTGCGTTCAAAATATGCCTTTTCTTCTACCTCCTGTTCACTTCGAATACGATGTGGTGTCTGGGTACTGTAATGTTTTCAAACGTAAACCAGTATAATGTCATGTTTCCTAATAAGAGTTTTGTGAGTTTTTAAAAACTAACTCTCGTATGGGTAGTGTTTTTTATCACTGTCGATTTGAAAAAAGCTAGTGCTTGTGGCCTTACACGCGTGATGGTAGTAATTGTGTATCGCGAGACTGTGGTAGTATTGCCTGCGTTCCGGCTTTCAGCCCCTCCCTTTCTTTCTATCCTTAGTCCATCTGTCTTTCGTTTTTGGTAACATAGTGTATAAAATGACATGAATGGAATTTTAAATCTAGGTCAGCTTGCGTATCTCAAGGTTTTTCTTAGAAAGGCAGTACACGTTTTATCGTAGAAAGCGGGTATTGAAGCAGTAGGCTTTTACTATCAACGTGAAACGTTACAATTTGCAGACGAAGTAGAAAACAAGGGGGATTTCGAGTACAGTCATTGTGACAGCACTGTTCCTTACCATTCTTCTTTCCTTTTATTGAAGTCATTTGTTAGGCTTTACATTTATTTTTTAATTTATATATGTGGATTAGAATTTCTCACGACACTCTGAAACTTGGCATAGTTGTGTATTCCCCATGACAATACAATAATCAGTCGTAAAAATAATAAAATTAGTAAAATTAATATTAATTTTGTTTGTTGTATTGTTTCATCAGTGAAATTGGCGATAACTGCAAATAATCTAGGTGTATTCTTTCCAACAAGATTGTCTCTCTTGAGAGAAATATTGAAACTTCTCTCCCCCCCCCCTTCCACACACACACACTATCGAACGAGCGTGCACATGCATACACACAACTGACAACTACATTTTAAAAAAAAATTCTATTTACAAATCTTATCAAAATTTAAAAAAAAAAAAAAATAACTTTCCGTGTAATATACTGGATAATGAAATCCGCCTCCTGTGCTCTGGACTCGTTTATCGCAAACTGATTGTTGCGCACATATTCTTTTGTGTGACGCACAGATTACTGTTGACACGCATACAATCTCTAGATTGTGTTGAACTTTGTAACATTTAAGGCCAGAATCTATTATTGATTAAAGTGGTAGTTAATTTTGATAGAAACTGTACCATAATTCTGTATAACTGAGCCTTCTACACAACACATTCTTTCTGCAACACATCGCATTCACATGTTATTATATTACACATGTATTTATGCTATATGTATTTATGTT
The DNA here is from genome assembly GCA_024509875.1 of Oreohelix idahoensis. Taxonomy (NCBI): domain Eukaryota; kingdom Metazoa; phylum Mollusca; class Gastropoda; order Stylommatophora; family Oreohelicidae; genus Oreohelix; species Oreohelix idahoensis. The sequence goes on from JAMPIV010004067.1 coordinate 17,312, forward strand.
AAATGTTATATATTATTTGTGTGTCTATGTTGTGGGAGGTTGGGTGTGTGACTATTATATGGTATACCACGTAGAGAGGTCATATAATAGCGTTCTATAGGTGCAATTTTCTTGATTGAAAATTTGCTGCGACATCTGTTGCTATATTTTGTTAGTTGTGACGACATGTGTAGTTTTGTTTTCGTTATTTTTTCGCATTCTTTAGTTGTGTTTTGATTTGTTTGTATTTGTTGGTCTACCCTTTCCCTAACTTTAAGTTATATACACAATTCATATTTATACACTGTGGCGTCATTTGTTGTGTCTATTCCCTTGCAGTTGTAATCACAGATTCTGTGATTATTTTCATTGATTTTCCTATTTGATTTATTTGATTTCTGCAAATGTTTTTGTATTGTCTTTTATAATTGTTTTGTTTATGTTGTTGGTTGTCATATACTATATAAAACATATTTGATCATACACTACTAGCTGTGTAGTGAACTTATGAAAAATAATCAACTGATGACTAATTGCTGTTACTAAAGGTACACAGTTGATTATAGAAGACCTTATTTAAAGGCTTGTTTCCAACAGTTCCTGTTTACTTGGAAATAGATTACATTATTGTTTCAAGTGATTGCTATCATTATTAGACATCATGTCTACATTGGAATACTTTATTGCACAAGGGAAATCCCTTGATAAGTCTGGTAAGGAATTAGAGGAGTTTGCAACTGCTCACTTTGCCATGGTATTAAAGTCAGAAGAAAAGAAACAAAAAGAGGAAAATAAATGGAAAGCAGAAGTTGAACAAAAGAAGATAGATGCTGAGAATTTAAGATTGCAGATGCAAGCTGAGGAGAGAAAAGCTGCTGCTGAGGAGAAAAAAGCTGCTGCTGAGGAGAGAAAGCTTCAAATAGAAGAAAAAAAAATTAGAAGCTGAAGAAAAGAGATTAGAAAGAGAGGCTGAACAAAAGAGATTAGACAAAGAAGCTGAACAAAAAAAATTAGAAAGAGAAGCTGAGGCTGAACAAAAGAGATTAGACAGAGAAGCTGAACAAAAAAGATTAGACAGAGAAGCTGAGGAGAGAAAAGCAATGAGAGATCATGAACATCAAAAAGAACTTTTAGCATTTGAGTTAGAAAAATTGAAATTGACAAATATGAGTAATGTTAATCAGTCAAATGGTAATAGTGGTAAACCCTTTACTTATAAGGTCAAGGTACCAGCGTTCAATCCTTCCAGTGACGATATTACATTCTGGCTGGATCGTTTTGAACGTTCTTGTCGAGCTCATAATGTGGATAAATCACAATATGCTAACCAGTTGTCAGAAAATTTGAAAGGTGATTCTCTAACTAGTTTAAGTTTGGTTGAAGAGGCTGACAAGGATAATTATGATGTTATTAGAGCAGCTTTATTGAAAAAATATCAATTAACAGAGGAAGGTTACCGTATTTTGTTTAAGAAAATGGTACCTGAATCAGGGGTAGAATTCTCAGAATTCATTGCTAGGACACGTCTTACATTTAATCGTTGGATTGAGTTGTCCAAAACAGAAAAGACATATGAAGCCCTTATGGACTTGTTGCTCAGGGACAAGATTATGTCAAGTGTTAATAAATCATTCCTTGAATTCCTACATGAGCGTAAACCCAAGACACTAAAAGAAATGGAAGAATATTGTACCCAATACGTCACGGCACATCCGGACGTAGCTTTTAGCAATGCTAAGGTTAAAGAAAGTATGCCAGTTGCATCAGCAACACCATACAACCCTAATTATTCACACAAATTTCAGGGACCACAAAACAGGTTTGATAAGAAGGGTAACCATAATAGTTATCAAAACCAAGGTAACCAATCATTTCAGGGTTCTTCTGCGAAGAACTGGAGACGAGCTGACAGCCCTCGATTCAGAGGTGGTCATAATTATAGGAATTTCCGCAGAGGAAGTCATTATAGGAACTATCCAAGTTATCCGTCATGGAGACAACAAGATCATAATTATAGAGATACTCATTATAATGAATATGATAATGGTAACCATGAGAACTATGACTCAAACCCAAATAGGGGTTACAATAGAGGAAACAATAATGATTACAGAGGCCAACCTGTATTTAACCTGGATTATTGTATACTCAATAATCGAGGTAGATCACAATACAAAAAACATAAATCACATTATCAAGCAAACTCTGCACAGCAAGAGTCCCATGAAGCCTATAAACAGAATAAAGATAATGATGACTCTAATAATATGGCATGTGCCGCTTTTGATTTTGGGAGAGCATCTCAGTGCCCCCAATGCAAAACATTATTCGAACCAACTACGGTGTCCACTTTAAGTTGTGGCCATCCTCTTCCCGCTCTTCCTGCGTCAGTCGCGCATGATGGAAGAGGTTCTCTTGTCTTACACAAAGGTTTAGTAAATGACAATCCAGTCTCATTGCTTTTTGATTCTGGATGCACCACCATTGGTGTGAGGCAGTCACTCGTAGATCCTTCTCGTGCTACAGGCAAAGTAGTCAAATGTGTAAAATTTGGCGGCACCATAGAGAAATACTCTACTGCTATCATTAGGATTGCTACTCCTTTCTTTACAGGAGAGGTACACGCATGTCTTTTGCCGAATCCGATCACTGATCTTATCATTGGTCGCATTCACGGAGTCAAAGAATGCACACCGCAACAAATTTCCGTTTGGGAAAAACAAAATATGCAAACTGCTAATGCTGTAGTCACTAGAGCTCAGGCTCTTAATATGCCTCAAACTTCATCTACTGAAGATAATGAAGTGCATAACCAAGATGATCCCTTGGTAATTTCTCGTGACTCGTTTATAAAACAGCAAGAAGATGATCCGACTCTAAAGAAATTCTTCACTCTTGCAACAAAAGGTGATCCGAATAAAGATACAAAGCGTAAATCTTGGATTACAATGAAGAATGGCGTACTTGTACGTATGGTGCAAGACTCCACTAAGTCAAGTCATTCTCAGATTCTTGTTCCCAAGAATTTGAGAGTTAAAATTTTGCAGCACGCTCACGACTCTCAGTGTGCTGGACATATGGGTTTTTCCCGTACAAAGTCAAGAGTTCTTGCGGCTTTCTTTTGGCCTTTTGTGAACAAGGACATACGGATTTATTGTCGATCTTGTATAGTATGTCAAGAAGTCAAATCCAAAGGTCCACGCCATGCTGCACCTATTCAGGCGGCAGACATCCCTATTCGACCATTTCAGAAAATGGCGATAGACATCATTGGTCCATTTAAGATCAAATCTGCTAGAGGACATCAGTTTATCTTAACGTGTGTGGACATGTGCACACGTTGGCCAGAGGCTATTCCTCTGAAGAGCATTACTACTGCTGACATTGCAGATGCTCTTTGGCTTATATTTTCTCGTCTAGGATTCCCCGGAGAAATATTATCAGACCATGGCACCCAACTAATATCGGATACCATGTTTCAAGTGATGTCGACTCTGCAGATAGAGAGATCTTTGAGTAGTATCTATCATCCTATGTCCAATGGGATGGTCGAACGGCTAAATAGAACACTCAAAAACTTACTAGGGAAGATAACTGAGGATCATCCTCAAGATTGGGACAGGGTTTTACCCGCGGCCCTCGTCGCTTACAGAGAGGTCCCCAATGAACATACAGGATTTTCTCCCTTTGAACTTGTCTTTGGCGCGCGACCGCGCGGCCCTATGTCTTTGCTTCATGATCTCATAACCGCTGATAATATTACCGATGACACAAAATCTTCTTACGAATATGTCATCGCGCTGAGACAAAAGATTATCGAAGCATGCAAATTGGCAACTTCTTCTTCTGAATTTGCTAAGCAGAAGGCAAGACAATTTGCCAATAGGAAAAGAACCTTACGACAACTTTGTCCTGGTGACAAAGCATTTGTTTTACTACCTTGTAGGGAAAACAGACTTCTTATTTCTTGGAAAGGTCCGTGCGATATAATCTCGAAAATTTCCGATGTTGACTACATTGTCGATATTGATGGAAAGCATAAAACCTTCCACATCAATATGCTTACGGAATTCCATGAACGTCCAGATTATTTACAGCCTATTTTCCAGGCAACGGACGATTCACCAGACCAACATGGTCATTACTCATCACTGTCCGTAATACAGGATGAGGAAACAAGTTTTTCGGATGTTAATCTTCCGCTTCCGATGATTCCACTTCATTCGAGTGAATCATGGAAAAATGTTACTGTCTCTCCTGATTTATCTTTAGGAGAACAGCGACAAGTTTCGGCTATGTTACAAACATTTCAGGATGTCCTTACTGACATCCCTGGACAAACTCATGTTATTGAACATGACATTATTCTAACTGACCATAATCCTATTAGGGTCAGACCTTATCCTATCCCTATACATTTTCAAGCACAGGTTGAGAAGGAGTTGGATGAGATGATAGATTTAAAAATAATTGAACCATCCACTTCTGCATATTCTTCGCCGATGGTTATTGTTCGAAAAAAAGACAATAACATACGTCTTTGCGTTGACTATCGCAAATTGAATCAAGTTACGAAGTTTGATGCTGAACCTATGCCTTTACTAGAAGAGCTACTTACTAGGCTTTCTAAATCTCTTTTTTTTCACTAAACTAGATTTGTCTAAAGGATATTGGCAAGTTCCGTTATCTGAATGCGCCAAACCTTTTACGGCTTTTTCTACACCTAGAGGCCTTTTTCAATGGAATTTCATGCCTTTCGGCCTTATGAACGTACCAGCTACATTCGTACGCATGATGCGTCGAATCCTATCTTATCGGTCAGATGTCATTGCGTACCTAGACGACATCTGTCTTTTCAGCGATATTTGGGAAGATCACTATTCAGGGTTAGTTGAATTACTATCAACTCTACGCGAGTATAACCTGACAGCGAAACCCTCTAAAGCCTGCATTGGTTTTAGCGAAATTTCTTTTCTAGGCCATCGAGTTGGTCATGGTTTCCTAAAGACAGAGGACCATAATATAACTAAGATACTTAACATCTCTATTCCTAAGACTAAAAAGCAAGTGCGAAGTCTCTTAGGTCTTATTCAATTTTATGGAAGATTCATTCCGAATTTATCCTCTATCATGGCACCTCTTTCTACACTACTAAAGAAAGGGTCGCTTAATATGGTCCACTGGTCACAGGAATGCCAATCCTCTTTGGATAAGATCAAAACTTTGTTTTCAACACCACCTATTTTAGTTTTACCTACTACAGATAAGACATTTGTTCTTCGTAGTGACGCTTCATCCACTGGGATTGGAGCGGCACTAATGCAAGAGTACTCTGGAACTCTGCATCCTGTAATGTATATCTCCAGAAAACTTAATGCTGCAGAAAGGAATTATTCGGTTTTAGACCGTGAACTATTGGCTATGGTTTGGTCAATACTCAAACTACAAAGATTCCTTCTAGGCGCACATTTCATAGTAGGAACCGATCAGAAAGCTCTAACGGCTATACAGAGTAAGAATTTGAAGAGCTCGAGGTCTACTCGATATGCAATTGCTCTTCAACCTTTTCATTTTTCGGTGCGAGCTTTCCGTGGATCAGATAATGTGATGGCAGACATTTTGTCTAGATGCCCACATGATTCCACTTAACTGTTAAATCTTGGACTTCTTAGTGTGTCTAACTTTACAACAGTGATTTTTTCTATATCAAAATATACACAGATTTGTAATATATGATATGGTGATTGTATAAACACTTAGCGGTTCATCAACGTATATTTACCGCTGGTCTTTTGATGATTCTTCCTTGTTAATCATGAATTTATGGTACTTAATATAAAATTGTGATTGAAATTATTGTATACATTGTGTAATTGCCAGAATTGTAGTATATGTTGGTGGCACCTCCCTGGAAATATTTATACTTAGAGAAATGCTTTCTCTGAGAGGTTGAGATGTATTCTCACAAGTCGATCTATGCTTCGACTTTACCTTAATTTGTCATTATAAATGGCTGTTTTTTGTCATCTGCGCATTATTCGTGCGTTGTGAGCCTATTGTATGTTGCTCTCAGGTGAAACCAACAGATTACTGGGCATAATGTATTTATTTGTCTGATAAAAATATATTTATCTTTGAATTCACGATTTCTAGTCTAAGCTATATCACTCATGTTTTATTGATACTTTTGTTATATGGGTTATCTCTCTTGTATATCGAATTTGGCGTAGGAATCTAGATTTCGTTGATCTGTTCCTTGTTGAGCCAGAAACAGATTGTTCTTGCTTAGGTTTATGCAGGAATGTTTATGGTCCGAGTCTAGGTTTATTCCTTGTCTATTTAAGGCGAGTTAGTCTTTGGTCTTTATATCTTTTCATGTCTAGGTCGGACTATATTATTTAAGCTGAACACTGAGGTGAGTGGTTGTGTGTTCTGCGCATGCGTCGAGGGAGACGAAAAGACGAAGCCGTGTGTCATGTCATCCTGATGAATGGTATACCGGACTGAAGTCCGAAGATTTATCTCTGTGTTAGTAGGGAAACGAGATAGTCTATTTGTACTTATCTTGTATTAGGATTCTCCCCAGTGTTTATTCTTATTGCCAAGGAATGGCAGGTGCTTGTGCTAGGGTGATTTTCGATGACAAGGTAAAGTCGCATTTCTTCTGAACTTTTCCTAAGCCATCGTGTGAGAGATGGACAGTCGTATTATCGTACGTCCAGATGATTATTAAACAAATGACGATGACATGTATACCTAGCAGCACTAAATGATATGGTGAAACCAGTATTATTGATGGAAGAATATATCTACAGCTCTATGAGGATATCTATGAACGATCAGCGTCTTGATTTCATAGTTTGCATCCTGGGTGAGCGAAAGCTCACTGAAGAAGCCATTTTTTTTTGGAATCCTTTTTTGTTGTCGATCATCAATCAGAGAACAAGGACCCCCTTTATTATCAGGTGATGATCAAGAGATTACTGCTGTAAAAGAGTACCCACTACTTGTGGTTTAACATTGTTACCAGAGATATTTGTTGAACTTTGCCTAAAGGAATCTTCGCTAGAAGAGGTTCGGTCTAGGAATCATTATTAAACATTATGTATTCACTGACGCGATTTGTCAGTAAGGCCTGAGAATTATATATGCACTGGAACTCTGAGTGCTGGTCTATTGACATTACATTGTACTTTTATTCAACATGAATGCCCACATAATTTTGTAGACCATTGATCAACTGTGTGGTGATTTGTGCCAACCTGTTTACAGTAACTGTACCTGTGCTGTCCGAGTGTGTGTCAAATTAAACTGTACGAAAACGACCACAGTAGTTTATCAACGTCTCTGACTTCCAGCCATGTGTGAGTGAGAATGTTCCTTTGTTAACTCTACAGAACATTGCCATCATTCGCGAACCTTTATATCCTCACTCCAAACCTATACACCACTGCGTAGGTCGAGTTGACCTTGGTTTGTCTTCATTGTACAACAAACCTTACAGCAACAACGGCGAGATCATATATCCAGTCTTATCAACGTAATAAATGCCTTTATCACAGCCTATGGAAAATTCTGAGGGCTTATGGAATTCCCAGCCGTATTATTTCCATCATACAAAGCCTTTATTCTAACTTTACATGCAGTGTCGGATTGAGTATTGTAACTTTCGAAGTGAAAACAGGAGTACGACAGGGATGCCCCTTATCAACAACATTATTTTTGACAGCCATAGATTGGGTGATGCGCCAGACAACAGAGGGCAGTCCAAGAGCAATTAGATGGACAACATTTTCTACACTGGAAGATCTGGAATATGCAGATGACATTGCACTACTCGCGCATTCCCATCAACACATTCAAGACAAAACCGATAGACTGAATACGTTTTGCCAGCAGGTTGGCCTGAACATCAATCTGAAGAAGACAGAGGCCATGACACTGAATGTGGGCAATCCTGAGCCAATAACAATAAGGAACCAGAAGTTAGAACAGACGGACACATTTACTTACCTAGGATGCATAGTAACACCTGACAGCGGAACAAGCAAGGGCATTAACAACAGAATGAATAAAGCGAGAACAGCTTTTGTTATTCTCAACAACATTTGGAAGTCTTCCCAGTACAGCACAAACACCAAATTAAGACTGTATGAGATCTGTGTACTTTCTGTGCTTCTCTATGGTGCGGAATGTTGGAGAGTAACAGAATGTCGAAACCGTCTTCCTTCCGCACAAACTGCCTAAGGAAAATTCTCCGCATCTTTTGGCCAAACACCATCAGCAACCAAGAACTACTTATTCGGAGTAACCAGGAGGACGTGCACACCATCATAGCTGGCAGACGCTGGAGTTGGGTTGGCCACGTCTTCAGAAGGGACCCTGATACCATCACAAGAACAGCTATGCTATGGCCCCCCGAGGGAAAGCGAAAGAGAGGCTGACCAAAAACAACTTGGCGGAGAACTGTGGAAGCCGAGATGCAAAGAATGAACCAAAGTTGGGGCACTGTACAAAAGATGGCCGCCGACCGAGCAAGGTGGAATCAATTTGTTGCTATCCAAGGATATACAATAAGGAGCAACGCCCACCGCATAATCCTCGCGTTGAATTCCTTATTCGCTCCAAGAAATGCCAGGGGGCATGGTCCGTCTGCACTGTAAATGAAACGCCGTAAAGGTATTCGTGATGTTTCCTGATACCACTCACGAGTGCTAGACATTCTCTCTCCACTGTGGAATAGTTCTGTTCTGCTGTGTTCAATTTTCGGCTGCCATAAGCGACTGGGAATAACAGGTTCGGATCAGTGTCATCTGCTTGCAGCAGGGTTGACCCGATGCCTTGACCCGCAATATAAAAGGTTTCTTAAGGTCAGGTAGCCGTAAAATTGGATATTCGTACAGCTGTCGTTTGAGAGTGCTGTAAGCGTGTTCGCACTTAGCGTCCCAAATAACAGTTTCCGGTCGCCCCTTTTTGGTAAGGTTAGTAAGGGGTGCCGTTAGCCCGTTGAAAGTGTTAATAAATTTCTGATAGTATGCACACAGTGATAGAAATGAGCGTGTGCCTTTCTTCGTTCGGGGTCTTTTAGCTGCAACTATTTTCTCAATGTTCTTGGCAACTGGCCACATGCAGCCTTGAGAAATAGTATGCCCCAGGAAGTCAAGCTTTTCGAAACCGATAAGACATTTGCTAGGTCTGGCTGTGAGACCAGTTTCCTGTAGTCTCCCGAGGAGCATAGAAACCGTAGCAATATGTTCGTCGTAGTTTTCCGTTGCAATCAATATGTTATCCATGAAATTATGGATATGCGGACTTTTCAAGGGTTCTAAAAGCTTTCTCATCATTCTGGTAAAGACTTCCGGTGCGTTATGCAATCCGAATGGCATCACGTTGAACGTATAGTGTCCTTCACTGGTGCTGAAAGCTAACAGGGCTTTTATTTCCTCCTTGACTGGTATTAGGTAGTAACCTTTACTCAGGACAATCTTTGAGAAAATCCTTGCCCTGCTAAGCTTGGTGAACAGCTCAGAAGCGCTCTGGAGAGGTTCCGGCTGGAATTCCGTTACAGTGTTAAGTAAACGGTAATCTATGCACAGCCGAACTTCCTTATTGGGCTTCAGTAGCACGACACTGGAACTATACGGAGAGGTAGACTCACTGATAAGTCCTGCTTGACGTAGCTTGTCTATTTCTCCACGTAGCGCATCAGCTTTAGCATACAGGTAAATAGGTGTCTCGGGTAAACTCTGGTTCGACCGTACACAAAACTGCTGTGTCAGACGACTGTCTCGTCGGCCTTCTGGTCTGTCAGAGACCAAAGTAAGGCTTCTAACGGCCCCTTAATAGATCTGCCGAATAAAAGAGTAGCTGGTGTTAAACCTGCAGATGCCTGGGGGACTTCCCTGTAGGCGAATAAGGCTGCAGGAATGAAAAGGTCCCAATCTTCAGGTTTCTCTTGGCCCAGCTTACGTAACATCATGGTGAGGCTTCCGTTAACACGTTCTACTAACCCACTTCCGGCCGGATTATAAGGGCTTGTGTAGATGTGCTGGTTCCTCAAAATCTTAAAAATCTCCTCCATTAACAGGCTACGGAATTTTGATCCGTTCTCCGTCAAAACTTGTTGAGGAAGTCCCAACCGCGTGAAAATTTTCACTAGGGCTTCTGCGACATGCTTGGAATTCGTGCATGTTAGCGGTATAGCTTCAGCCCACATATAGCATGTGTCGACTAAGGTCAGGATGGTCCTTTCTAGGGGTCCAACAATGTCGACAACAACCCGTTAAAATGGTGTTCCCATTATTGACATTTCACCCATGGGAATTGGGGGTGCCCAATGCTTGGGTGCCACCCGTTGGCACTGGGCGCAAAATTTCACGTATCTGATAATGTCAGTGTTCATTCCTGGCCACCAATAGTGAGTCGATATTCGCTGAATAGTGGCGTTTTGTCCCATATGTCCGCTAAAGGGAAGAGAGTGTCCCATTTCTAAGATTTGGGCTCTGTACTGCGTCGTTACTAGGAGCTGGTTATGCCCTTGATCAGGGCTGCTCGTTCTACGATATAGTACGCCATCCTTAGAAAAGATGTCTCCGTTGTGTCTGGGGTCTTAGGCCATGGGCAGTTTCCTAAAGCAGGGTTCCAAGGTAGGGTCCTTTTGTTGTGCTTCTGTTAGTTCCTTAGGTAACAAATTTGGCGCAGCCTTTCGTTCCTTCTTGGTTTGCCCTCTTGTGGTTACTGTTGCCACTGGAATCTGAACTTGACGTAACAGAACAAGAAGACAGCGACATAGAGTGTATGGATGATACAACCAGCACAGAAATACGCATAGCTACCAAACGCCTTTACCAACCGTCGTCACTAGATTCACCACCAAGAGCGAAATTGCTACGATTACCGCAAGAACATCTACGAACAAGATTCAAAAGAAATCATCGCCAAGTACATAAACCTTCACTAGGTTTCCAACAAAATATAAAAATTCGTTCGCCCCCTACCTCCTGCAGAGCGACTATAAACACGACATCGCAATGCATACCAACTTCGTCACAGTATGACAGTCGCCTCTTCAGTAGAGAAATTACACTGTTGGAACTCGCAAAACAAGTCTCCAACTTAGTGTAGTCGTCGTAAAGTACTTACCCAGCAATAGTACTAATTCGCAGCACTAACCCAGCTATAGTGTTTAATTCGGTACTCTAACCAACATAGTACCTAAAGTTAAGTTAATTAATTGAGTCACACTGTGTTTAGCTTAAGTTGATATTCATATACTGGAGCACGCTTAGACACTTACAGTACTCACTAACTTCTTTAAAGAGAGTCGAGTTGACAAACTAGATTACACATAGTCTTAAGAGTGTGATAGAGCAGATTGAACACATAGTTTTAAAGAGTGTGACAAACTAGAGTGAATACACAGAAACTCATCATTGTGACACAGTAGAGTAGACACATATAGTCTTAGGAGTGTGACAAACTAGAATAACTACATATAGTTTTAGGAAACTTAACAGTGTTCTTCCCAAGGTACAAGATGCAGCATACCAGATGATCAAGACTGACATTGGTTAAAATATGTATAGTACATTAAATGCATGTTAATCATTATAATGTACCTATTTCAGGCATAAAGGTATTCAGGACCAGAGAAAAAAAAAGAGAAAAGAAAAGAAGAAAGGAAGTGATCCAGACTCAGTCAAGTTATAGTGGAGTTTCACTCATGGACATAGGCAAATGTTGCACTGAGGATGAACGTCCCCACTTGTTACTGCACTGGTTATACAGAGATACAAGGGATAAAACTTGGTTGCAGTATTGGTATTATGGGTACTGCTTACTTAAGAGATGATGGTAATGACAGTTATAGGGTCATGACTATATTACTTCTACATCCTAAGGTTAGATATTTTGTTAACCCTGACGTACTACTGTATGTATATATATAGGTTTAGACAGAGTTAAGGATTTGACTGATGCATCCAAGGCTAGAATCAGTCGGGCACATCAACTCTGACATAGTGACATGTATCTTTCACTATCGCCCCAAGACATATAAAGGTACTGGTGCATGTATATATAGGTTTAGACAGAGTTAAGGATTTGACTGATGCATCCAAGGCTAGAATCAGTCGGGCACATCAACTCTGACATAGTGACATGTATCTTTCACTATCGCCCCAAGACATATAAAGGTACTGGTGCATGTATATATAGGTTTAGACATTAAGGATTTGGATGATGCATCCAAGGCTAGAATAGTCGGGCACATCAACTCTGACATAGTTATCTTTCACTATCATTAGGTCACGTATAGATTATGCTTATCTGGATAAATTACATTAACAGCAGATATTTCAAGACATATAAAGGTACTGACAAACCTCTGTGTCCAGAGGCAGTGACCATGTCGAAAATAGGAACATGTATATATATATATATATATATATATATATATATATATATATATATATATATTTATATATATATATATATATATATACCATGTATATATATATAGATATTATAAGTGCAGAGCCATGATTTTTTTTTCTTTGAGTATTGATGGTATGCCTCAAGCTAAGGTTCAGCAATGAGGTAGCGTTACAATTCGCTTCAAATTTTTTTTTTGAATATTTATTAACATGTAAACTTTGAATATGTATACAGGCGCGGTGATGATGGTATGTTAAGTATAGGATGGGATTGCTAGATGATGGAACACAAATGTCTCCCTATGGGATACATTTGTATGGCCCCGGGTTGTATGTCACCGTTGACTTTGCTAGGAGCATTATAAATGCTCAAGCAGGAATTATAAGCGGTGATTTGGTTTTGGTTAAGGGGGAAAGTATAAAAAAATGGTTTAAGAAATAAGAATGGATTTGAATAAAGACTATTTGTCTTGCTAAAAGGGAGATAAAATGAGTGAAATAATACTTTGATCAAAGGGAGGAGACTCTGAATATTAAGGTCAGGGGAGGAAAGTGCTTAATTACACTTAAGTAGATTTGGTGAGTTGGTAATTATGGTTTAGAAAATGTACATATAAGAATTGTATAGCAAGCTTTAGAGAAGACAATATAAGGTTAAGTCAAATTATGCAAAGGGAGACAACGGTTAATTACCTCCCTTATATGATTAAGTGAGTTGAGAGAAAAAAAAATATGCACGTGAAAAGTTTACCAGGACAACGGATGACACTTCACTGAGTTGTTTACACAGCGGATAAGCGTGAACATATTCCAGCTGAGTGGAGAATAGGAGGAACCAATGAATTTACAGTAAACAAGGACAGATCAGCTGATAATGATTTTATAGAGGAGAACACACTTGGACACGCTGGTGAGCGGTCGCATTTTTCGGAGGAGCAGTCCTGGTTAAGGACGTAGAGTGGCAGGAATGTGTTTTCTGCCAGGCTCAAGTTCAATTTCTGTGGGAAACAGAATGAATACTTCTGAAGAATCCTATAGACCTAGTTAGAGTAGTAGAATCTATTCACATATGAAAGACAAAGCTGTGTTTAAAGTATAGGCTTAGTGATAAGGGGTGATAGTAAGAAATATGAGTGTTGTGAGGATTCTGTGAAACCAAAGTAAGTAGGTCCTTTGACTCATAACTTTTGATAGACATTGAATAGAATGATTTCAGAAGCTGAAATAAAGTATTACAAGGTTAACGACGCTTACAACTAAGTGAGCGCAGGATAATGAGAAATGAAGCTGAAGCTACAAAATTGACTATGAGGTGGATAAAATGAGACTAAGTAAGCATCTGAGAAGATTTACAGAAGAATATGGATTTAATAGCCGTGCTGGGCTATTGTGTAATGAACTTTGCAATATTGACTGTTACAAGTAAGATGAGTAAGAAATTGAAGGGTGATTGTATTTACAGGATGAAACATGCGCTCTCTAGCAGGTATAAGTATGAGGATACTGCAACAGGTGTACCCAATGTGCTAATTGGCATATATGAATTTTAAGATGATGGTATTTTGATTAATATGAGTCAAATCTGACAGGATTAGTAGAGGAGAGAAAACAACTCAGGAAAGAGTTGATGAAAGGCTTGGGAGAAGCCAGAATAAATAGAATAGCCTTAAGGGAAGAAAATAGGTATAAACCATATCTGATAATGTTCTCAGGTAGAGAGCTATATATATATATATGCATAGGTACATGAATGTGCCCAGGAGGAATGGGACATACAAGAGACAGTTAAGAAATGTTTGTACCTGGAATTTGTACCACATGCCTCTGTTATGATGAACTTCTGAGATGTAAATAAAATGTTTGTTTTGATGGAACGTTTCTCAAGTTGGGTTAAGTCTCTAAAAGGTTGTTGAGTGCTAGAGTAAACAAGATACTGGATATAAAGAAAATCACCACTATACGAAGTTGTCACTAAGTAACATCACAAGGAGGGATGGAACGAGTTAGGTTGGAAGCTTGAGATATATCATCCAGGAATAATCAGCTCTGGCGGTGATGGCCAGTATTAAGATATACTCTTACTTGGAAGATTGTCAATAGACTAAATTGACAAAATAGAAAATCCGACGACTAGGTCTGCCCCAGTCACCTAGTTCGTTGATTAACAATTAGTGCCAATATTCATATACAGGGCACACAGTCACATAAGATTACTACATGGCACTGTGACATATTACTAAAAATAATGAATAGGAAAATTAAAATTAACCATCACGGCACTTAATTTTGTTTGTTTGTGTTGTATCATCGGTGAAATTGGCGATAACTGCAAATAATCTAGGTGTATTCTTTCCAATAAGATTGTCTCTCTTGAGAGAAATATTGAAATTTCTCTCCCCCCCCCCCTTTCACACACACACTACCGCACGCGCGTACACAGGCATACACACAACTGACAACTACATTTAAAAAAAATTAATTTACAACTCTTACAAAAATTAAAACAAACAAAAAAATTAACTTTCCGTGTAATAATTGAATAATGAAATCCGCCTCCTCTGGACTCGTTTATCGCAAACTGATAATGTCATTATCGATCGATTATATTTGACTTAAATTTAAAAACAACAAACAAATAACTAAAAAAGAAGAAAATAAAAAATGTAAAAAAATGTTATAAACACAGGCTTTTAATGCACTAAAAGCCACAAATAATTTTTCAAGGAGTTTATAGCTTGCAGTAAAAATATGTAACATCAAATTGACAAAAAAAAAAAAAGCCTGTGGCTCTGATTCTACATGAAATTAACTTCTGCTTTATACATCATTGCACACTTATGGAGAAAATATTTGATAAGCGCCCCACGCTTGTTGTTAATTTGATGTGACATTACACTCTTTCTTCCTTGTTGTTAAACACATCTTCAGTTTAGGCAGCACAATTTTTTTTTACTTACTTACTTAGTCGTTCCCCTTCTACCGTGAGGTGTAGAGGTTTGGAAGAGAGAGCGCCAGACTATCCTATCGGCTGTCTTCCTCCTGGCCTGGTTCCATTCTAGTCCTCGGTCCTTCAAAGATTGTCTAATGTTGTCCTCCCAGCGGACTCTGGGTCGTCCTGGGGGTCTGGATCCTTGGCTCTTTGTTTCCCATGCTTGTCGTGGTAGCCGATCTTCTCCCATTCTGCAGACATGGCCAAACCATCTTAGTTGGGACTGCTCTACTTGGGTCTGCAGGGGGTGGCATTTAAGGCCTTGACGTATCGTCTGGTTGCGTACCATGTCTCTTCTTGTTACTTCAACCACCTTCCTCAGATACCTCATTTCTGAGGTACAATTTTTTTCACATCTTTTATTCACATTCCGTGGAAATTTACAAAGACATTTGCATTGAAACATTGACAATAATAGCATGAATATAAGTATAAAAATGAAAATACAATGAAACTCCTTGAAAACTTATGTTTGGGTTTTTAGTGCATTAAAAGCGTGTGTTTAAAAAGTTTTTTAAAATATATTTTTTCTGTTTTTCCTTTTAGTGTTAGAAAAATTATGACACACTAAAACATAAACAGTATTTTTACTTACTCCCCTGTTCACAAAGTTCCGGGACTCATTTTTTTATTCGAATAAGTAGACTTACATACTATTTGGTTCTATCTCCTTCAAAGTAGTTCCCTTGTGAGTGTACACACTTATTCCAACGTTCCTGCCACTGAAGGAAGCACCTCTCGTAGTCACTTTGCGGAATAGCCCTCATTTGTCTCGTCGCGTTGGCTTGAATCTGCTCAATGTCATCGAATCTACGACCTTTCGTTGTTTTCTTAAGTTGCGGGAACAAGAAAAAGTCACACGGAGCAAGATCGGGTGAGTATGGAGGATGCGGGAGCAATGGAATGTTGTGTTTCGTCAAAAATGCGTTTGTGGTGACAGACCTGTGTGCATGTGCATTGTCATGATGAACACGCCAATTGCCTGTGCGCCACTTCTCAGGGCGATGTCTGCGCACAGCGTCGCGGAGGCGTTGCAGGACTGTTTTGTAGAATTCAGCATTGACACTCTGTCCTATAGGGACGTATTCATGATGCACCAGGCCATCAATGTCGAAAAACGCTACTAACATGGTCTTGACATTGGACTTGACCTGTCGTGCCTTCTTCCTTTGACGGGGGCCATCTTCAAAGGATCGGAGTCCACTTTTGAAACGGGAATACCACTCAAATGTTTTAGATCTACTTAAACAGGACTCTCCGAAAGCTGTTTGCAACATTTCGAGAGTTTCGGAACCAGTTTTTCCTAGACAAAAACAGAAATCAATGCACACACGTTGTTGAATTTTACCGTCCATTTTTGAAACGCGACGAGCACTATTACGTCACATCCGCTTTTACGCTACCAGACAGCGCATGCGTGAAATTACAAACTTCAGGTTTGGTACATATAGTGGCACGTGGTTGACACGTGCATTTGTTAATATCATCTAGCTCCTTATAACGGTTTTCCGGATAAAAAATGAGTCCCGGAACTTTGTGAACAGGGGTGTATTGTAAATCTGGTCTAAAATTTCTTATGCGACAAAATTCTATTGGAGCATCAATATTACATGGCTTTGTGCCTGTTAATTTGGTGCAATCAATTTCTCCAATTTGAAGGCCATCTAGAGATCGAACTAGACTTTCCCTTGATTTATACTTTGGAATTTTCCCCTTGATTTAGCTAGACGCTTGTTTAAGTACTGCCCTGTTTTACGCATAGAAAAAAAATAAAGCACTCCACTTGCTGTCGAATTTTTAATTAACTTCATTATTGCCCCTGATTTGTTTATATTTCTTTGTGAAAAACTTTAATTACTCATAATTACAATATTAAATTATTAAAAATTGACTGATTGTTGTGTTGTCAATGGGAATACACAACTGTACCAAGTTTCAGAGCTATTGCTCATCTGGAAGTGATTGAAAAATCTATTGCAAGATTTGAAAGTGACATACAAGTGAACTTAAATAAAAGCTGTAAAAAACAAAGCGGATTTTTCCTTTGATTTAACATCAACAACAAACATGAAACTGTACCGTATATAGTTCCCATCTCACCCAAACTGTACACACAAAGTCACATGGCAGAATTTGAACTTTGTCGCACATAACACAGACACGTTACAAATAATAATAACAATAATAACGCTACAAATACAGAAATAATAACACATGATTAGGTTAGGCAGCACAATGTGCCGGCCAAAAATATATAGTATATGCCTCGGTCACTGATAGATTTATATATTTTTTTTTTTTTGTAAAACTTTTGCCTCGTTTTGGCGAGGCGCCGCCCGTTCAACCTAGTCGGTTATATTAGGGCGCATGTCCAAATATAAAAGACCCTTAGGTCTGTGATTTATTGATAAGGTTTAGAGTTGAAAGAAACTCGTATTATACATATTTATTAACATGTTTTGAACCTAAAGACCATTTATTTATCCCCTGTAAAATATAGATGCATATTTCTAAAACATTGACAAAGGGTAGAAAAATTGTTTTCGGAATTTAAAATAGATTATGTTTGTTTTTGCTAAAAACGTGTTTATAACAAAGTTGATAAAATAGCTATTTAATGTTTTGAAAATTATGACTAGCTTTTCTGCACATATTACTCCCCTTGTAAAATAAAATTACGTCCCTAAAATAAAACAAAAATGTATCTTAACGTTTTAGTATGAGGGAAATAACAATGCGATGGTAATGGAAAATTGTGAATTTTTTTAATGGCTTTACCATTGAGTTATCATCATACATCTTACATTCTCGTTCTTATTTATGACACACTCGATACCGTACATGTAGATGTAAGTACGAGTAGATGCTTAAATGTATATATGTGTATGAGTGCAATTTCTTTGTTTTGTTATTGTTGTTCTTATACTTTAGAACCCTTGTAATACATGATGCGTAAGAAAATTATGTTTAACAAAA
The DNA here is from genome assembly GCA_024509875.1 of Oreohelix idahoensis. Taxonomy (NCBI): domain Eukaryota; kingdom Metazoa; phylum Mollusca; class Gastropoda; order Stylommatophora; family Oreohelicidae; genus Oreohelix; species Oreohelix idahoensis. The sequence continues at coordinate 35,690 of JAMPIV010004067.1, forward strand.
ACAAAACAACAAAAAATAATTCTTTTCACCGCCCACTACAATGGAAAACAGTTTATTAAGTGTTATGACTCTTAATTTAAGAAGTCTCAAAAAAATAAAACAGATACACTTACAGCCGTAATACATACATATAAACCAGACTTCCTTGTTCTACAGGAAACCTTTATTAATAAGGAATTACACGCTAACATGCATCACAAAACTACTAGGTTTATGAAATGCTCATTTTAGCCTAGGAACACCACATACAGGAGTAGAGATTACAATTAATCCTCAAGATAGTCAATTAACCATGAAATGACACCAGTGCAGTGTGAAAAGAGTTTAACGATATCTAAGAGGCGCGACGATGAGGTGAGAAAAATGAAGAAATACATTGATAATTGTGACGTGGAACGGAGATATTGATACAGTATTTGACAGCGTTTGCTTTCCCATGTAGTGTCTACCATTGGCTAAGCCAAACCAGGTAATTTTCTGTTTGTATAAATCACCGTTGAATCCACGCCTTTTTTCTGGAACATAAAAACAGAGATGTTTACCAACTTTCGCAAACCTGCCAGTTTAACAAGGGAGCGAATCGCGTTTGTTTACCTAAGTTTCTCACGCGAGCTGATTTGCCAATTATCGGTCATTAGACGGATGCGCGTTAAAAATAACGGATTGTTTGAAGAGAGACAAGGGGCGATAATATTTTCCCGACCACCTTTGATGATCGCACGTTTTCAGGGGGAGGTAATGTTTGATCTGCGCAAGGGGACATAGTCTAAGAGAGGCCAATGCACGGCAAAATCATCTGATGTCGGTCAGCATCGCTGAGTAGAAAGAACGAAGAAATCTTTGATCCGGGAAACGTAGTTCCTGATTCTCCTACTATACAGAAGGTGTGAATTGTAACGTCTTCAGGTGATGATAACACCATGATCTGTATATATACCGCGCTCCTTCAAATTCAGTTATTAGAGTCGCTCAGAAATTCTTGGATAATCTAATCACGCCAGACTAGAACCATTCTTCGCTAAATGTATTAAATTGTCTCGTGGGGATTTCATTTTCTGATTTGTGGTAATAGAAATTGTGCTTAAGTGTTAAAATGTGTTAGGTTTCCCATTTTTATTCACTGTAATTCCCTAGCGTTTAAAACTAGTGAAATAACCTAACACACAGATATTTCTTGCCAGTCGTTCAGAGTAATGTAATTTCAAACACCTCATTTTTTTCTTACACAAGGAGATACGGCTTAGCTGACTGAGATTATTAAGTGTGGCGGATGAGTGACCGAATAGAATTCGCATTATGTTTCCTTGTGTGAAATTAAATAAGTGACTAGAGTTAATGTTATGTGACTATAAAATAGACACCGACAAATAGCTAGTAGTGACAGGCGATTTTTGTTAAAGTGCGCTGGTATAGATAAAGTAAATAATAATTGACTTTGTGCGCTGTGCATTTTCTCGCGGGCAATAACGGGGGTTGCACATACCTTTTTTCCCGACATGCCATAGCGAAAAACTTACGGGTGGATAGGATAGTAGCAGCTTTTTTAAAATGTTATTTTCTTCCTTAACTAGCGTCTGATCAAAACCAGTGGCCAGCGGTTCTCTAACAGTAACAGCACCATTATTATTATTTTGGGTCTTCGATTTTTGGACCTATTCGGTCCTCGTTCTTCATGCAGAGTGAGAGATAGAAACAGTAAGATTAATCGTAACTGGATGGTACAGTACCCATAATTATTTATCCCATTTTTCCAGCCCACTGGGCACACAAAAGAACATATATTCCTGACGTTTGACTGCCGTAGCAACGGAATGATCCAGAAAACTACACTGTTTCAAAATCGGCACTCACCATAAGAGCCAGCCGATAGGATTTACCATTATTATCAGTTTTTACATATTGTAACATTTGTCTTAGCAACCAGATGCTTGACAATACACGAATTACTTTTCTCCTTTTGCAACTGTGAACGTCCCGAGATCGTCTTGCTTCAGTAATAATTGCGGTGACACAGGATTCATCCAGGAAAATTAAACCACCAAATTTGACGTCCACCTTGTAATTATTATTCGATATAAAGGCTGGACTGGGGCCATATTTGGACAACCCACCTGACAGTGTAGGGTCAGACTATTGTAGTTTTTTAAGGGATACCAACACCCGATTAGGTAAGTGTTGAGTCATATTTCTGAGGTGGATGATGGAGTGAGTGAAAGTAAGGTGTCGCAAAATTGGTTTCAATGCATTGCAAACGTGGTTTCTTGTAGTTTACAGACCATTCACCGATCGATTGTCACAGGGCCGGCCGCTTACAAAATGGCGGTGTATCGGCAAAATGTCGATGAGACATCGGAAATCGGCAATGATAAATAAGAGCATAATGGAATCTTTGGGAGAAGGATATCACCTTGTAGTCCAGGAGAGGATTGTGTATAACTGTATATAAGGAAAAACAGTAGGAAGTTATCATTTACGGAGATATATGCATATTTCGGCTGTCTACAGTTAAGCCGAAAGCCTGTAAACCCACTTCTGTTCTAAATATTTAAATCAACAAGTAACAGATTGTGGAAGTACATGGATAGGAAGATAGAGATAGATCGGCTGTAGAAAACAAGATAGGATGGAACAGTATGGATAATATATAAGCCGAGGACGAGACAGAGAAAGTTTCAGGCAACGCACAGATCGGGTGAAATCGCTGTTTCGGAAAGGGATTTCAGCCGAGTCTTAAGCTGTGACGTCAGTGCTCTCCGATACGTCCGCCAGAGACTTATATATAGCGGATCGGTAAACTAAAAGGCGACACAACGAAGGACACAACGAAAGAGGTTTGAGACAGACTGGAGCCAGAGTTTCGCCACTACCCATATACCATATGAATTGTGAGCGGATCGCCAGAAAATTTTTCAGTCCAGTATCTGAAGTCTGAGGGTAAGTGAAATTATGATAACTACCGTGTATAATATTTTTTTTTATTTCAGGTTCGTATAGACTTCACAAAATATGCACGTAGAATATTCATTGATATAATGTATTGTTATTTTTAATATGATCTAAACATGTGCTATGTGGATGATTGTTGCTTGTACAAAAACTAACCACAACTAGCTCCACAGCCAAATGTAGATAACATCTATCATAGTAAATGCTGTATCTCGTCGAAGATAAAGGCAGTCCCATGGCAGAGATTGTCATAGGCAAATGAAGTGTTAGAAGCTTCATCATGGAAGATACCGCTTTTACGAGGTTAGGTGACTAGTTCCCTTCCTCGCTGTCTTTTCCTTCCCTAGTTGGAGCGCACAACTGAGTGCCCATTTACAGCTGGTAAACTGGAGTTTTCCATAGTCAGGCTTCAATTCAACAACTATGTAGTTGTACTACTGAAGAAAGCAACCTGATCGTTTGGTCAGTCGGGCACTCACTTTATCTATTTGTGTATTAATTTTGTGTAGATGCTAGGAATGGCATCAGTATTTAAATGTGTACCTGATATGGTTTGGAAAGATCAAGTTATAAATAAGTAAAGGATGTACAGGAGCAGAATAAACCAGATGATGTTTATTACTGATAATGTTAATATTAATTCTGTATAATTGAAATGATGTCCATTACTATGACTGTATAACTTTGACATCTGATGACTGACTAGTCTGACTTATGTGCTAGTCAGTTACAATTAATTGAAATGTCAATACTTCTGTATCACTGAAATGATGTCCTTACTTACTATGATTGTATAACGGTGACATCTGATGACTGACTGGTCTGACATCTGTGCTAGTCAGCTACAAGTCTAGCCAGATACTAGCCAAGGCTGATATGATGTTTCAGGTTCCATGAAATAACTCAAACCAGACTGTCACGTATCAGAAGCCTGTGTTGTTCATCAGAGGCAATCCCACAAAAATGCAGGACCCCAAAGAGTGAACTTCAACTGGTCATTGGCATCCCTATAGCTGGGTCTACCAAGTCTGATATCTACAAAGGACAGTTCAGTGTCAGCAGTGTCAAGTTGAAAACATAAGTGTCAGTTAAGACACTGACCACCCATATATGAACAAACAGCCAATAGTGAGAACAGTATTAAAACCATTAAAGCATTCAGTCAAATGAGAACAGTAATGTGTAAAGTCAGAGGACTAAAAGAAAAGTGATACAGTTAAAGTGATTCCAGTTTTCAGTAACTTTATTATTCAAGATCTGGAAGTCTAAACAGGCAATAATAGTAATTGTGTGAATAATTTTTATATAATTTTATGCTCTTTTCCAACTAGCAGAAATAGAATATTAGTGTAAATATTAAAATATTTTAACTGTACCTGAGGAATTATTCATTTCTTACATTTGTGGTTACTGTGGTGGGTTTTGATGTTAAGAAGGTTGGTGTATGGTAAAGTTGTACTTGAGTGAGGTCAATCTGTGAAGGTCTCTGATGTAGACAATTGATAGCTGTGTTTCAGAGCACCTTGCTGATACCACCTACGATCTCACTTCAAGTTATATTTTGGCCTAGTATGATTGAGAGCTATGTTTAGTGTCTAGGGTAATGTAAGAGTGATGTTAAAGAACCTCAATACAAAAAAACATACACATACATATACTAAGTACTTTGATAAACTCAACTAACTCCAGTTGTTAAATTTTATATTTAGAATTTCTTTTGTTAAACTTTATTGGTCCTGAGCCTAAAGTTGTTTTGGTCAGGACTACCTCTCAATGAGAATCAATTTAGATAGAGAGATATATATATATATATATATATATATATATATATATATATATATATATATATATATATATATATATATATATATATATAGATATAGATATTTACATACAAAAGACAATATGTCCATAGTACATTGTTACAAATTTTCAATTTGATGTTAATTACTCTATTTTAACTAGCTGATACTTGGAGGCAGGTTGGGGATTGTCATCATCCCAAAGTTCTTTTGTTTCACTAGGATTGTTTATTTTATTCTTTGGGAGGAATGTTTATGTATACACAGGAGATTTTCTTTAGTCACTGATAAGTTGTCCCAGGCCAGATACTAAGACTTATCTGGGCCCTGGAATCACAGCAGTTGTAGTTGGTTTGGCCAAACACCTCAGTCTCCTCTGGTCTTGAACTTCTTTACTATAAGCAGGTACCAGAGACTCTTAGAAATCGTGCAGAATTTCTCAATCAGCAATTACCAGCACCAGACAAGTGCCAGCAGAAACCCCTGTAAATGCAAGTTATGTTTCTGTCTTAATATCAAACTAATTCCTCCAAAGTTACATATAATAATACTGATGACGCCCAATTTATATTATGATTGAGTAATTGGCCGCCAAATGACGCGTGCACCATGAGGTGAGTGATGGTGCCCGTGGTCTGGTTTTGTGAAGTGTGTAGATGATGTACAGTCAAACAATGATCATACAAAAACAGGGCAATCCATACAAAGACGTCAGTTAACTCACGACGTATAAAGTCAATGATGCTTGTAACAGCTAGTGACGTTTTTCTGTATCATTTATTGTGGACGCCACAGTGACAAAATGTATACGCGAATATGTAGGTACATCAGACAGTCATTATCACAGCAACAATGTCAGTATAGCAATGGACGGTAGACAGCATCATAATAAAGGTGATTCACAGGCATGTCAATACATTATAAGGCTGTAATGTAGTCGGGAAAATTCTCCATCCCTTTCTATCTTAGCCAGAAGATAACCAGATGTATGAGATCAGTTCACTCTCCTTAATCTGACTTCAGCAAGACAGGCACGTCTGCCGAAGTATAAATAATGTCCTCAAAAATATCCTCTAGATAACAAAGGTTTTCCAAACCTAGTTCATGTAACAAAGTAGCAAGTAATGGTCCTTGGGACATGCATCAACCGATGCAGTACAATACAGCGACATGTGAGCTGGGAAAACATCTCGTGACGACGCCTTTCGAAGACAGGCTATGAATCAAAAATCGCTCACGACCAAAAATCGATAGAGTTAATGAAAAGTTAATTTACCTTGCCTTCAGGAAATACACAGAAATATTACGCCTCCCCGGCATGTGGAAATACACTAGAGGTATTATCTCGAATAAACGAAATATCCATTAAGAGGACTTCACATTCCTGACAGAACAAAAAAATAGCCGAGATCCCCTCTCAGCGAGGCATCTTTCTAGCTATTCAAAATCGCTCACTGGACTGGTGGGCGGAAATCGATCGACCAAGAAGCAAGACCAGTCATGCGCAGTCCAGCGCAAAATGACCACAGATCAGAACTTAAGACGCAAGGACCTTTACTACGAACCAGCGTAAGAATGATTACCTTAAAAGGATAACCCAACAGGTTGCCAACCGTTTTTCTGAGAAAACGGCCTAGCATAGCAAACTTAACTGCATTCAATACCAACGCGAGGAGACAACTGCCCACCGAGAAAAGTGACTATAAATTTCAAGCAGTTGTTGCCCTTGCGTTATAAAATATATATTGTAATAAAACGATGTTGCGAGAATTTCTCACGCAACATATCACCACCTCCTCCCGATAAAAAAAAAATGTGGAACATATTTTTTTTTTTTAAATATCAAAGAGCATGCGATAAGCGGCTCAAAACGCACGAATTATGCGCTGATAATTAATTAAATTGCCTAACATGAGGCTAAATATAGAGTGTCTGGTGAGGATATACCTCAACAGAAAAATAAATATGTCTCAAAAAATATTCACATCGGGGAGGTGTCACCAACACACATCACGTTAGCATGTAAACACAATATACGTATGCAAGTTAGCATAGACATCAATAAATAGCATAATCTAATATTGTCTTTAAAAATGGATGTACAAATCTGATAGGAAAATTTAAATAGCACATTATTTGACATGTAATGACATAAGTACATAGTAAAGTTAAACTACATGACGATCCAGGACATATCCTCTGGCATTCCGAGGGTAAGTACACAATCTAGAACTCGTCATGCTTGATAATAGTAAGGTAAGTCCTCAGCTCATCAATGACATTCTGAGAAAGTACAAGCAATATAATGCTAATTAATAACTAATATGCTTCATAAGGTACAATACATTATTAATAATTGTGGCTGTTTAGTAAACTAACGGCCCTTATATTAACCACTCAGTCTTCCTCTATCATCTTAAAAAACGAACAGAAGAAGATGATAACAAAGCACGATAGTGTGTACATATAAAGTGAGTACAGATGTGCTAATCTATTGTAGTAATATAGGTGTGTTATGACTCTGTAATATATGGAAATATAGGACAGAAGTATTAGTTGGAGTCATGTGGGCATCTAGACAAAATGTCAGCCATCACATTATCCGCACCACGGATAGCTCGTACCGTGAAGTGAAAAGGTTGAAGAGCTATAGCATATCGAGTGGATCTCGAACTCTTCAAATTCTTAGTCTGAATAGCTGTAAGAGCTTTCTGATCAGTCTCTAGAATGAAATGTGCGCCCAGGAGGAATCTTTGTAGTTTGATGGAACAAATTGTACCAGTTTTCTTTTCTTTTCCCTAATGGCTGCTACGCCTCTGTCATTCCAGCAGTAATCTTTTCCATGCAATAAGATAGGTGTAATGTTCTTGTATGACCATCATATATATAGTCCTGTAGTTCTAAACTTCTTGGATAGTCCATTATATGATGGATCAACATCTAGGCCATGCCTAAGTCTGCTATGGAACCATTTAATTACAATCTTTTTACATGGCCTTTTCTTACACCCAACCCTTGTTTAATTAAAAGGTCAATAAACTCAATCTTACCACATATCAAGGAAATATAAACAAGTAACGATGAATAGGCAATACAATATGGCACACTTTCAGCACTGCCCCTGTTCAGACTGCTTTCTGTTATTAGTATTTTAAACAAAGCACAAGTCTGCTCATCGCTGCTTGCTCCTCAGAATATTTTGAAAAAATGGCAGCGAGCAGCCTACTTTTCCTATAATGTAAAAAGCTTTGGCCAATGGGACCAAGCATCTCTTATTTTTGAATGAACTTTAAAAAAAAAATATCTCAAACCACAATGCGTTACTACTACCAACTATATTTGTATATTTAGGTCAGCCAATAATATTTCGCCTTGCTTTAAATACTATCCAATCCAATTCCCCGTACCTTCTTTCCCCAAAGTTGTTTTCAAAATATGCCATAAAAAAAATAAGCAGGCATGACTTGTCCTGACAGTCTGTCGGATCCTCTATAGTATTATGGCTATAATTTGGTCATTTAGTGGACTATTTGTGTAATTGATAACATATTCTTGCTTAGAAAGTCCCAAGGCACACGAATATATAACTTTTATGGCCCTTGGTACCTTGGTTCAGAATAACATATTTTTTCTTTTTTATCGTATTGTAAAAATCACCCTAGGCAAGTCTTGCCACTGCGTTGCGGTTGGCTTTTAGTTTGAAATCAACGCGAAACGAATTAGCATTGGGCCATCTATCCTTCTCTTCCCCCGTTTTCCTATATACTTCTGTCTCCTAGGCAAATATTTGTTTGAACTTGGAAAAGTGTTACATTTTTTTCAAGGTTACTTAGAAGCATTGGGTACATGTTATTCGGCCATAAGGCGTTATCAAACTAATGCGCTGGCGTGGGTGAAGACGCCATTCTCTCCCAAATTTTTAGTTCTATCCTATTTTAGACTTTATGCACTTTAATGTTATATTCTACTTTAGATATTGTATTTTGAATATCGTCACACATTTCCCAACTTTAGAACAGACTATCCTATGTCAGTTCCTAATTCAAAATACACATAGATAAATTTAAATCATTATGCCTGGTGACTACTTTGATTTTCGTCGTACGGGTGTCTGCTTAAAAAGTCTGCACCTACATTTTTCGAGCCGGGGATATATTCTATGATAAACTGGTATGGCTGTAGGAGCAACGACCAACGTAATAATCTAGCATTTTCATGCCTTGCCTGTGACAGAAATACGAGAGGTTTATAATCTGTTTGGATCTTAAATGATCTACCGTAGAGATAGATTTGGAACTATTTTATCGCCCATATCAAAGCCAGACTTTCCTTTTCACTTGTTGAATATTTTTGTTCTGCTGTGTTCAACTTACGGCTAGCATAAGCAACTGGGGTTAATTCCCCATCAAGTGAATTGGACCTTTGCAATAGGGCTGCTCCTAATCCGACGTTACTAGCGTCCGTTCTCACAACAAACTCTTGACTTAAGTCAGGCAACTTCAATATAGGCTTGCTTGTGAGCTTTTCTTTTAACTCTTGGTATGCCGACTCACACTGCGCTGACCAAGTAATTTTATCAGGATTTTCTTTGCGCGTTAAATCAGTCAGTGGTGCACATATAGAGTTAAAATTTCTGATATACTTCTGGTAAAACCCACATAATGAGACAAAAGATCGCACGTCTTTCTTTGTCTGTGGCCTCGGTGCTCTCTTCAATATCTAGAAGTTCTTGGGATCAGGGGTCATGTTTCCCTGATATACTGTGTGTCCCAAGAATTCCAACTCTTTACATCCAATACAACATTTGGTCGGTCGAGCGGTCAAGTTAGCCTCCCTGAGTCTATCAAACAACATATTCAGAGAGTTAATGTGTTCTTCAACTGTTTCTGTTGCTATGAGAATATCATCCATGAAATTCGTGATACATGGATTATTCAGGGGATCTAACAATTTTCGCATCATCCTCGAAAACACGCTCGGGGCATTTTTCAACCCAAAAGGCAACATGTTGAATTCATAATGTCCATCCGAGGTGCTAAAGGCTAAATAAGGTCTAACCTCAGGCTTTACTGGAATCTGATAATAGCCTTTGCTCAGATCCACTTTAGAGAAATATTTTGCTTTGTTCAGCCTGGCAAACAGCTGATTTGTATCAGGTAATGGATCCACCTGACTTTCTGTGACAGCATTCAATTTTCTGTAATCTATACACAGTCTGTGTTCCCCAGAGGGTTTTCTCAACAAAACCACACTAGAACTATACGAAGATTCACTGTGTGAAATAATTCCTTCTTTCAACAAATACTCTGTCTCTTCCTTCAAAGCTTTTTCCTTAGCGAAAGGAATCGAATAAGCTTTCATACAGATTGGTGTTGGGTCTATAAGTTTCATATCATATTCCAACAAATTTGTAAGCCCCGGTTTATCCGTTAACACATCTGTATGATCATTTAGAACTTGTTGAACTCTCTCCCTCTGATTTCTCGTCAAGTGTGTACTGACTTTTACCTGTGCAGCTGTCTCACAGGGATGTAGAGAGTATTCATGAGAATTGAGTGGTTCCTTTTTCATTTCCATTGCAACAGACACGGTCAGTAAGTGTGTCTCTTCCTGGTTTTCTCTGTCCAAATATTTTTTCAGGAGATTCACATGATAGATTTTCTCTTTCCCTTTCTTATCTATCTTATAATTTGTTCTAGACACCTTCTCTAGAACTGTATATGGACCTTGCCATCCAATTTGCAACTTGTTGTGGCTGCCGGGTAGAAGAAGAAGTACCTTCTCTCCCACAGCTAATTCACTGTCCTTAGCTTTCTTATTAAAATAGGCAGCATGCTTTTTCCTGGCTTGTCTCAAATTTTCATTGGCAAGTTTCCAGCCAGTTTTAAGACGAGTGGTCAGCTCGTTCACATATTGATATGATGAGGTAATATTTTCTTCTGCCTTTTCATCAGTCTACGTCCTTAACAAGGCTACATATGGACCTTTAAGATTGTTGACTTATTTTTCCAGGCACCGGTACAGTCCCTTCCATTAGAAGCCTTATAGTGAGGACTTTTCATCCTAGAATCCTCACTCACAAATCGACCACTACCAATTTTTTCTTGGGGTTTCTTCCCACTTTAAATTCCGTGTGAGAGATCTTCTCTCTCTTTTATGTTCCTCCAGTTCACATAATTCCGACCGAGGGATTGTCGGCTTATTCTGGGTTAAAATATTTCTTTGTACTCGCTGCATAGTGGCCATGTTAACACATTTAAGTGAAGACTGTGTGTGAAAAGGGGGTTCCCATTCCACTTGGTCTACATTATTATAATTATTTTCATTTTCAGGCCTAAATTTGCCCCGTGGCGTTTCTAGGTCCTGATTATTATTTTCTCCTCCTGTGGGCTTTCCCTTTCGATTTTCCTGCCCAGGTTTACCTTCTTCTTCTTCTTCTTCTTCTTCTTCTGCGTTCAGTTTGTAGTCATGCTAAATCTGCAGGCCTGTCGCCAGGACGAAGTCCACAGTCTTTTCCAGGTCGGCGCGGCAGCCCCATAGCTTCTGCTGGAGCTCATCATCTTTTGGCCAGGTCGCACGTCGCAATTTATCATGGGTTGGACAGTTCTGGAGAATGTGTTCTGGAGTCTGGATATCAGTTCCACAAGGGCATTCATTCGTGTGGGATATCTTGAGGCGATAGAGATGTCCAAGTAATCTGCAGTGACCAGTTCTCAGGCGGAAAATTGTCGTCTGTTGGTGTCCAGGTTTACCATAATGCTTCTCTTGCATTTGGTTATCATTTTGGGGCTGGCACCATTTTCAGGAGCATGGCCTTGAAATTCCAACTTTCTTAGTCGTAGCTCGTGCTCCCTTTGTAACCTCTTCTCCTCCTTTGCTGCTTCCCTCTCTGCAGCCTGTCTTCTTTCCTCTGCTTCTCTTTCTGCAACCAGTCTCTTTTCTTCTCTTTCTGTAGCCAGTCTTTTTTCTTCTCTTTCTGTAGCTAATCTCTTTTCTTCTCTTTCTGCATTTTTTTCTTCTAATTCTATCTGTAACTTCTTAGCCTCAGCCTCCAATGCCCTAGTTTCTTTGTCAGCCTCAATCTGCAGCCTCTTAAGTTCTTTGTCAGCCTCAATTTGTAACTGTAATTTTCTTTCTTCTGTTAACTTCCTATCCTCCCTTTCAATATACTTGTCGCATTCTGAAGTTACATACTGGACCAGCTCTGGTCCATCCATGCCCATCTCTTTAGCAGTCTGCACAGCGGCAGATCTGAATTTGGCTAGATCAGCCATTCTAACTCCAGCAGGTCTAATAAGGTTCTAAGACAATCTTAAACTTAACTAAAATAAATACTAACTATAATTAACTAATTACTACTGGCTGTGACAACTTATCTATTGTAAATCTCCACTTAATTATTATTATCTTTCTTAGGGGGTGTTTCTAACCTCTAATAACAATAGTAATACAATCTTGAATTTATATACTACTTCTAATTTTTATTCTTGGAGTTAGTTAATATATGCTGTATGAGATTCCTATTTCAAACATTCATCTAACTATGCCAAATTCAAATCCCGGACGAGCCCCCAATATATGTGGTGGGTTTTGATGTTAAGAAGGTTGGTGTATGGTAAATGTTATATTCTAATTTAGATATTGCATTTTGAATATCGTCACAGCTACAGTGAATGTTCATTTTAATTATCCCCTAGAAAATAAGAAATCATAAGATAGTCACTGGGAGGAGACACCTTAAATCCTGGTACAACTTCTTACCAACTAGCCAGGGTTTTCACAGTCTGACTATTTCTATGATATCCATACACCCGTGCTTATTTCTAAGACTGGGGTATTATTTGTAAGACCAGAACTCTTTACGGGCATACTATCCTGGTAGCATATGAGATACCTGGATTCTTACATAGATAAATAATTTTAAATAACCTCCCGCTACATAAGGGTCACTGAGGTTGTCAATATTTAAGCTTAACTCAGGGATTGAGTTTATGTCTGACTTCATGTCAGTATATTGTGACTTGGGCCTGCGCATGGAGAAAACGTGTTTTGTGAACTAGTCTAGGTGGCTAAGAGAGTACCCGGATGTGACTGGAGGGGAGTCTGTGTTTGATAGCCGAGCGGTGCGCTTGAGGCTGTGTTTTGTGATTGATCTGTGAGCTCGTATTATGTGACAGATAAGATGTTATATAGTGATTATGAATAATGTGATTATGTCTGACATATTGTTGTATAGGCGACGTCTTTCCGTCTAAGAGTGTTCTGGAGGAACTTTGGTTAATGTTCGTGGAGAACATATTAAGGCGACGAGTTGGTCCCGCCTTTGGAGCTACAGTGGAGTAAGGCGTTGAGTATTGTCCGCCTGGAAGCTATATTGGAGTAGAATTTATATGGCGATATTGCATGCCGCCAATCATAATCACTTAGGTTAAGTGATTTACACCTGTATGGTGAATGAATTCGTGCGAGGATTGAATGTCGCACATAGAAACGTGTTGTATGTATTGTTAGTGTGTGGACGGTCAACCAGTCCGTGGAAATATTATGAGTTATTTCCCTACAGGCAGTATCAGCCTGATTGTGATGTAATGCATGTGTAACGATATTATTGATGTTCAGGACTTATGTGAATGTTCTATTAAATGTCATGGAGCTGTATAAGTGACGTCGTGTTATTCATATCCCTAGTGTTGTTTACCTTCTACACACGACACACTCATAATTACCAAGCCCTAACAACTTGGGGAACTCGCAAAAGGAGTATTTTGGAAACCTGGAACAGCTTTTAGAGAATCAACAGAAACACCCAGTAACATGAGTGATGGCCTGTATGGCCTAATATGTAGAGGTTAAGTGTTAAGAAAAAATATAACTTTAACAGAAAGTGGTGAGCCGGTATTATGGGGTACGAACAGGAGAGGTAACCGGTATTTCTGAACCCAGGACTACTGTAGAAAATCAACCAACCCCCACCACACACCATCGTTTTGCTGAAATCTATACCCGGTGCTGCAGTTTAGAAATCACAGAGTAATTCACGCAAAATAATAAACGTCAAATTATAAAGATGATTGACAAAACCGCTGAGGACTGTCCTGTCTGAGAACTGCCTGAGAACTGCTTTTCTAGCTTTGTATTCAAATCAAGTTTAAAGGAGCACGGTAGCAGTTTTTTCAAGTTTATTTTCAAGTAATTACAGAATTGGCTAGAAGGATATTTTACATCATTTACACCGTTAAGACTGCTGACCTGGCACGGTGTAAGAGTTCATGACCTCTCGTGCGACTTCCTTTCTGTACTAAAATATTTCGGAAAGAGAGAAACAGATTGCAAAGTAACCGAGTATTATCGGAGAACAGTTACAGTTTGGCTGTAAATTTTCAGTCACATCGGATCAAGCAGAGGGCGCATTCTGTGTTGACCTGTGTGATCGTGTATGCTGATCTTTCGTCCTGTAAGTGGGTCAGGCGTGTTACTACTGACTGCTGTATTCAGTCGCTCACTGGTGAGGAAACTATAGTCTGCTAGGCCTAGAACTGATTTATGACATCACGGACGAGGGATCTTTCAAGTATTGTGCTGGCTTCCAGTTTGTGATGTGTAATCTTCTACGTTTGATTGTCTTGGTGCTGTAAATTTGTGGCTGTTACATCATCATCGTGACCACTAGACATCATTTCTACGGATCTGACAACGCAGTATAAGATCTTCAAGCAGTTTCGAAACTATAAGATACGTATTATTTTTATACCTAAATTAGTATGGATTGCTTGGGTATTTGTTTTCTGTTTTGATCGTCTGTGTAAATTTCTTTGTGAGGTGTGTTTTCATCTCGTTTGCGTAGTTTGTTTTCGTTTGTTTACTTCTTTCCTGTGAATCTGTTGTTATTAGTTTTGTTTTCTGTGCTGTGCTGAGTGTATTGAAATTGTTCTATGATATTTTGAATATAATACTTGTTTTTCTTTTTCAGATGTATTGTGTTATTTTGTAGAATATTAGGATAGATACTTTTCTTCTTTAAGTAGTTTGGCTCAATAGTTTATATTTACTTTTTGTTTAATGATTATTGCAGTAAACATATTTTACATTAGTATTAGTGCTAAATTATATGCAGGGTTAGTGTATACTTTAATGTTTATATTATAGATTTGGTTAGATGTTAATAGTTTTCTGCTTCTTTTTATTCAGAATCTGTGTCAGTGAGCTGGAGTGCTGTCGCCCAGTTCTACTGTTACTGCGAACTTTCAACATCTTGATTGGACTACTTCACTATTTCAAAGACACTACTTCAAAGATAAGTTTTTGTTTTTTCTTGCAACATATACTTTTCTGTTTATATACCACTCAAAACTTTTCTGGTGGTCATTCATTGGTGCAGTGTTTGTTTTCGTTGCGTTTATTTCTGGCTATATTTTTGTGTGAGATTAATACATTTTTCTTTCCCGGAAGGAACGTGTATTGATCTGTCTATAGGTCTTGTGAAATTAATTCCAGTGTATGGGAGGTGTGATGTCCTGTCACCTTACCTTTTCATACTCCTCATGGACGATGTCATTAAGGCATGTAAGGAGAGAACAAGGAAGTATTCAGTGGGGTACTGGAAGATGAGACAGGTCTGTATTTCGGAGCTGGCATTTGCTGATGATGTTGCCCTGATTGCTAAATCAGAGGCACATCTCCAATTCAACCTGCAAGTCTGGAAGGAAGAGCTGGAGAAGAGAAGGATGGTCATAAGCAGCTCTAAAACAAAATCCATGGTGATATCACGAGAAGAAAGAAGACATCAGATTAAGCTGGGAGAACAGGTCCTGGAGCAGGTCGACCACTTTAAATACATCGGAGCTATTATTGACCGAAAGGGAGGCATCAAAGAAGAGTTGGCCACTCGAAAAGCAGCAGCTGGGAGACTTTTTCAGGCCATAAATCGAGGATTCCTCAGCAAGAGAGAGGTTGGTAAGAAAACGAAGATGGCTGTATACCGCTCCACCTATGTCCCAGTCTTGACATATGGATGCGAGTCATGGGCAATGACTACAACCCACAAAAGCCAGATCCAAACCTCAGAAATGAGGTATCTGAGGAAGGTGGTTGAAGTAACAAGAAGAGACATGGTACGCAACCAGACAATACGTCAAGGCCTTAAATCCCACCCCCTGCAGACCCAAGTAGAACAGTCCCAACTAAGATGGTTTGGCCATGTCTGCAGAATGGGAGAAGACCGGCTACCACGACAAGCATGGGAAACAAAGAGCCAAGGATCCAGACCCCCAGGATGACCCAGAGTCCGCTGGGAGGACAACATTAGACAATCTTTGAAGGACCGAGGACTAGAATGGAACCAGGCCAGGAGGAAGACAGCCGATAGGATAGTCTGGCGCTCTCTCTTCCAAACCTCTACACATCACGGTAGAAGGGGAACGACTAAGTAAGTAAGTATGGGAGGTCCGGTCTTGGAGAGACTCGGTGTCTAGTGCCCTGTGGAATTATTTGAGCATTTATTGGTGTTAGCTGTTCAAGTCTTGTTTGTATATCCATTGTCATGTAAATTATTTTTCTCTCATATGATGTTTATATGGAGTTTTCTAGTGTATTTTCTTCTATCTTGTAAATACGTTTATTTTACAGTTCCATTGTGGTTGTTTTGTTTGCAGGCGGCATGTTATACTTCTCTTATTCCCCACCTGTGGGTTATGGTTTGTCTTTATTGTAATTGTAGTGTATTTCATCATCATCATACTTCATCTTGTCTTCCTGAATGTCAATTAGATTTTTTTTATTTTATGCATAACTTGATATGTGTTAGTATTGAGAGTGAGTGCTTTAGGTAAGCATTATTAATTAGTTAAGTATTCATTTACTTCATTGATATTTCTTGCTTTGCTGTTGTAGCAAGATTCTTAAGTGGTACTATCTGCATTAGATAGTGCTACCCACTTTCAATTTCATTAGCTATTGCTCAAAGGAATTTGGACATGGGCAATTCTGCAGGTTCCATGGATGATTCGTTTTCATCATGGGATGATCCGATGCAAGAGTGCAGTAGAACATGTGAGAACAGAAGAAGAAGGATAGCTTTACGAGAGTTGGCATTAGCAATAAGGAATGGTGATGCATATGAGGTGTATAACTCTCGTATAGAAGTAAGAAATAGAGATAGTATAAAAGTTTATTGTTTAAAAATGAAGAATACCTTCGAGAATATGATACAGCCAGAATATAGGGATTTTAAGAAGAGACCAAAACTGAATCTACAGAGGAAGACTAATATAGCAGAACCAGCATCGACTAAGGTGAAAACTGAAACAAGGAATGTTTCTGTTCAGACGGAGAAGAAAAGTGGTACTGTACAAGCAGATAACTATCGTGAAGATACTTCAACCTCAGTTGGGAAATTGTCCAACATGACTGTAGATGTACCACTGAAGAAGACTATGATCAGTGATGATTCAGTGAGGAGTAAAGATAACTTATGTCCTATAGGAGGAATCCAAAGGGGTGTTAGTGAGAAAGCACAAATTTCTACAAAAGTCTATGCGACAACAAAGGGAGTGTCAAGGCCTATGCATGATGAAACATATGATGCATCCCAAGAGGTGTTCTTGCCAAAAATGGGTTTTTGGTGAGACAAAGATCAGTTACGGATAGACAAATTGATTCAGGAAGAGGGAACCTTCGAGGAAAAGTGTACAATATTAGAAAGAAAATTCAAGATTGGTGAGCAGTTATTAGTAAAGGAATACAGAGATAGTGAACAAAGAATACTGGATGAATTCGAGGTGGATAGGAACAGGATAATAGCTGAGTATAAAGGTAATACTCAAGCTAAAGAACAACATTGCAGGGTCCTGTCATCTCAAAGGATGGAGAAAGCTAGTGCTTTAACCAACAGTTTCTTTGATAAAGTTCAAGCACTAGAAGAGCAATTTAAGGCTGGAAAACAAAGATTAGAGCAACAGGCCAAAGCATTGAAAGATCAAGTTAAATCTTTGGAGGAGCGACGTGAGACTACGTTTGATATAGATTGGTCGGATTTGAAGAAGGTACCAGAAGATGCAGAACTTCATTACAAAAAGGCTAAGATAGAGCATACTGCATCTGTAGCCAAAGTAGCAGTAACGGAAGCTACTGAAACTGCTAAGAAAGAGGTTTGGAAGACAGTAAAATATGGTCTCAAGGGAGAAGGTGCTGGAATTACAGCCCAATTAGAATTATTACTGGCTTACAATTTCAAAGGCAAATGTGCAGAAAAAAGTAAAGAGCCACTGAAGTTGTTGATGTTTAATGCCATCAAAACGTTGCCACCAGATAAGTGGAACATAAATGATCTCTTTGCATTATTGAAGATACTATGCTATCTGGAGATACTTTTGTGATCGTTGTAGGGATAGTTGGTGAAATTGCTTGAGTGCTGGCAAGAGATGGTGTGACACATTTTATGTTGTAAGATAGTTGATAAAGTTGATAAAGTTGGATTTAGATTCCCGTTAATGATATCCACCAAAAGATAGATATAAGTGGATGGAAGCAGACATCATCATCATCATCAGTTGATAAGATCTCTATGGTGTTGTTTGCTCCACTGTAGTGTATGGAATGTCAACTTGACCTACGCAGTGGTGTGTAGACATGGATTGAGTGTATAATGTGCGAATGATGATAAAGGTTCGTGGTGTTGACAAAAAATGTTCTTTTCTCACACTCATGTATGGCTGGAAGTCATCGACACCAACGACTGTGTACCTTTTCTAAAGTTTAATTGGACGTACACACTCGACAGCACAGATAGTGACAAATCACAGGTTGCCATAATACATCATAGTACAGTGGATAAATGGTCTTGCAATGTTACATGGGCACTCATGTAGAATAAGTGTATAATGGACTGTCAGTAGCCAAGCACTCAGTATCGCCCATACATATATATCATCTGACTTCACTGACTGAGCACGTCAGCTTATAAACAATACTTCAGATGGCTTCTAAACCTAATCTCGTCTAGCGACGATTCTTCAACATAATGTTCAGCACATATTTTTCCATATAATAATATTGAACCGCTAGCAATGGGTTCTCATGTGTAGCAGTGATCTCTGGACTAATCAAGCGATAATACGGGCATCCCTTTTCTCTTCTTGAAAGTCACTACATGTTTTGGTTCCAAGATGGCTTCACTCGTGAGCTGTCACTCACGTTTGGATACAGATAATGAATCTGTCCCAAAGTTAGTCATTCATAAAACATTTCATTGCTCTGTAGATTTGATCATGAACAATTGACTGCAATCTACAGGATATAGTGCTGCTAGGAATCGAAGTCGTTTTAATCGAGTCAAATATATTCTCTTAGACATTCAAATCGTAACTATCGAAAATGGTGGCTTCGATCGAGAGTTCATAAGAGTATCTTTGATTACCTTGGTATAGGAAATATGAAACTGCCATTCCTTGGCAATACGAATAAACACTGGGGTAAAGCATACACGATAGGTTTAGACGACTATCACCTTCCCCACAAATACTGAGATCACTTTTTCCCCGCCGACAGGCCGACATGGAAAACACACAGTCCCTATCAGGACGAAGCCAAATCACACCACACTCTAGCGACACATCCGCCGAATAGCCTTCGACCTCTCTAGAGACAACAGAACATATAGTTCGACTTAGATATGTAAAGATATACAGATATAAGACAGACTCGTCCTACTCAGACAAACAATACACATAAATTCAGGCCATAGATATTCTGAAGCAAGAACAATCTATTATTACCCAAACAACGAATAAATCGCAGTAAAATGGATTCATCCACGGAGTTTGATCGGAAGAGCCGACACAACTTTCAAGGGAAGTAACTCAATAATGACTTTCCCTTAAGCACTATTTTGCTTTCAAAATATTTGCGAAGATAACAAGAATACCAATGTATAATATTGTAAGATATCAAAGACTGCACGTAACAATAGTCGAGAGCTGATGGGAAGACAGTGCAATCGGTGACCCATGCTATGAATAGGAAATTTGTTACCTTGGTAGTCAAAACACAGTATGTGAGGTTAAGATCATGCTATGTTAAATTTATCTCTGAGCTTATGTCCCTGTCCATTAATTATATATGTTTACCACAGAAGAGAATGTTTGAGTGGTATGGACAGTGGAGTATAATGTTGCATGAAAGGAAATAATGCATCTTGGAAATTGGCCAAATTTGCTTTCCTAATCTGGATCATTGTTTTATTTCCAGATTTTAGGTATCTGGTGGGATAGATAAGCCTTGGGTTGGCACTACTTATTGTACTTTAGACCATCACTGAGAGTGTCTTGACATGGTGATCAGGCATCAAGTTGCTGAGAGGGTCTACAGAATAAATGGTTTTAAGAAATCTCATACCTTGATGATCTTTACAGAGTACCAGAGGCCAGAGAGCAATATTTTTTTTGCTGATGTACTTATATAGTTTAGATCAGTGGTTCCCAAAGTGGGCGGTACCGCCCCCCTGGGGGCTTTGGAAGGGTCCAAGGGGGCGATACGGAAAAAATGGGTCAGAGGGGGGCGTTCAGTAGTAAACAGTGGGCGTTTAGTAGTAAGGGTGGTTCAGGATTTGACAAGCTAAATTCAGTACGTGCGGGGGAGAATGAAATTGTGGATTTGAGAGACAGCATCAGTTAAGCGGGGACGATGTGGATGGTTGTATTACTAGGATCATTAAGCAGGGCATAGTTTCGTCTATGTTTGTCGTTCTGAGCTCAGGTAACCATCGCTAACCATATACGGTAATCGCGAACTGCTAGGAAAGGGGGTTAACCAAACACATATTGTCCATTCGTTCACTCCTGAAGGAAGAGAAATGATCCGTGCCGATGGCATGGACGAAATTAGATACCTGCCGATGATTCAGAAAGTACCAACTTTGCTTTGTTGCGGAATTTATTGTCTCAGTATTTGCGGGGGCTAGTGGTAACTAGATATTCGCAGATTGGTAATAAATAAGAGAAAAAGTTCAAGGGAGAAAGTTTTTAAAGGTACTTGGCATTATAAATCAGTCTTTGATCCTCTGAACTGGCTTTCCTACCTTACATTCAGACTTTCATAAATAGACTGGCCCGATGTACGTTTCTCGTCTATTTAACTTTGCGCTGGCTATGAGCAAAACCAACAAACTTTCTCAGCTTTTCTTGTGAACAGTGGTTTCAAATAAGTGTGTACGGGTATTAAACAATTTCATCCTGTCGATAAGGTAAGTTTTCTTACTTATATTTTTTGTTTGTTTGCACAGAGCTAGCATCAGTTTTACTAATATTAATTATTAATTAAGCAGATACATTTTGATACAGATTTGACGTATATTGAATGTTTCTGTTCAATCCATTATATTACATCCTTTTAATTTGTTACTGGGATCTCCACACTTTGTAGTTAGGCTACTGTCTCTCAATTTTTAAATCTGAAGACCTATCAATATAGTGCGTTATTTTATATTTTGTTCATATTAAATAACTATTATTATACTTTATTAAATGATTATTGGGTTACTTCAGTGTTGGTGTGGCTGTTACTAATTTTTTTTTTTTTTCTGATTGTTGTATTTTTCTAATTTATTTATGGCTATGGTTAAGAAACTTTATAAAATAGAAGAGTAAACTGGTAAGAACATCTGAGTACACATTTTTGTAAAGCCACCTTTAAATCAGCTTTTGTTGTTTACTCGACGAACATTTTTCTATCTGCAAAATTGTAAAATCAATTCTTTGTTCCAGAATTTAGAACAAATATGGCAAAAGCAGAACAAACCAAAAAGAAGTGCAGACAATACAGCGTGGAATATCTGAAATATGGATTTATTCCAGCCCTAAATAACCAACAACTGCCAATATGTCTATTATGTGAGAGGGCCTTTTCAAATGAGGCGATGAAACCTTCCAGACTACTTGAACATTTGAAAAAAAAATTCATCCACATAAAACAAGATAAAAGTTTGACATATTTTCAGTCAGTTCGTGAAAACTTTCAGAAACGTAAAACAGTCCGTGACATGTTTGTCAACACTTCACAACAAAGCTGTGATGGTTTGCGATCTTCATACAAAATTTCATTGCTGATAGCTAAAATCTGGAAAGTCTTATACAATCGCAGAAAATTTGATTTTACCAGCTATAAGGAAGTTTGTGAGTACAGTTATGCATAAGTCACCTGAACAAATAATTAAAGCAATTCCGCCCAGCAATACCTCTGTTCAAAGAAGAATAGATGAAATGGCTGAGAATGTTGAAAATACATTGAGCAACATACTTAGGACAATAGAATTTGCATTGCAGTTGGATGCGTCAACTTTGTCTAGCAACGAATCTTTGCTTTTTGCCTATGTTCGCTTCGTAAAAGATGAAAGCTTGGTTCAAGAGTTGTTATTTGCTAAGCAACTAGTAACTGATACAAAAGGAGAGTCAATATTTCGTGTAGTAGAGCAATTTTTCAAAGAGAAGGATATTTCGCTTACTAACATTCTTGCTTGTGCAACAGATGGGGCACCATCAATGATAGGTTGTTACCGCGGGTTTATCGCTTTCTTAAAAGAAGCTGTACCTGGTATATTTACAATACACTGTGTAATTCACAGACTACATCTTGTCGCAAAAAATCTAAGTGATCGGCTTCACAAATCATTAAATACTGGTATCACAGCGATTAACAAAATTAAGTCCCATGCTCTCAATTCTCGACTATTTCGAGAGCTTTGTACTGAGAATGATGAACAGTTTGAACGTTTGCTGATGCACACAGAAGTTAGGTGCCTCTCAAAAAGAAATTGTCTGAGACACTTTTATGCTCTTTTTGAAACTGTGGTAGAATTCTTCAAAGACTCGCATGCTTCGCTCAGTACAGAACTAACGAATATCAGGCATGACATTGCATATTTGTCAGATTTATTCACAAAGTTTAACGAAATAAATCTACAACTGCAAGGAAATGATTTTAATCTTAAAAAAGTCAAATCTGTCGTCTCCACGTTTCTGGCCAAATTAACGCTATTCAAACGTAATATTGGCCGTCGCGAGTTAATCCAATTTCCCAGCCTCTTAGAGTTGGAAGAGAAAGACAAAATACCAGAGGAAAATCTTCAAGTATATTGTGCACACCTAGATATGCTGCATAAAGAACTGTCTCAAAGTTTCAGGATCTTCTTTTGATCACGATTCCAGGCTGGATAATAAATCCATTCCTGGACGCGAGCATTCAGGAACTAGGAAGGGTGGAAGAGGAACTGATATCGCTACAAAATGACGTTGAGCTTACGCCAATGTTCAAGAAATCATATCAAGACTTTTGGTTGCAGAAAGAAATCTCTGAACACTACCCTGCAGTGTGGGGAAAGGGATGTTCTGTATTGCCTTTCCAACATCGTATTTAGTTGAGCGTAGTTTCACCGCGGTAGCCCAACTTCTTTCGAAGCAGAGAAACAGACGCAGATTACTGAACGTGGGGATCTGAGACTCCTTCTAAGTAACTTTCAGCCTGATGTTGAGAAGCTAATATCACTACACCAGGCACATCCATCTCACTGAAGTTAAAAATGAAGTAAGTTTGTTACTAATTTACTTTCGCATAATGCTGTTTGTTTTACAGCATTAAGTAATTAAGTTTATCTTTTTAAATTAAGTTAATAAATAAGCGTATCTTTAGCTTTATAATAGAATGTGATAAATTGAGCAATTAGTTGTTACTGTATTAACAGTTGCTCTTATTTTTCACTCTTTACATTTTTTTATGTACTGTGGGGAAATGCAGGGGGGCGCTGGGGACATGCCCTGGGAGCCAAGGGGGCGGTGACCCAAAAAAGTTTGGGAAACACTGGTTTAGATGATATTGCATTCTTAAATTTTGAAATGTTGACGGTTTAATTTATTGTGATCATGATATTTGACTACGTACATTACACATTGTTATAGTTGTTGATGGTAGTCCATTAGCAGTGGGCTAAATAAGAAACTGTCTCACGGTAATTAGTTGTAGATATAAACACTTGTGCAGTCATGACTTAATGCATGACCTTTTTGATAGCAATTGGTATAGCATGTGTTGAAATTGTAATGGATGAGACTATTGTACCATTCACTGAAACCTTATTAAAAGTGTGCATTATTCATTGAATAATGGAATGCGTTAAATGTTATAGGACGTACATTATAAATATGACATCTTGGGTTTTTATACGTTTTTTGGTTGTTATTATACGACACAATGATGCAGGGTGATAAAGCAACATGGTTTGTTGTTTAAATTTTAATTCTGGTAGTGTACCTAGGGCATTGCTGTGTATGAGACAACATTTTTCACAATGAGATGTAGAACATTTTTGTAACAGATGTCATAAGAAATTGTCGATGATTTTCTTCTGTGATGTATTTTGATGAGGATAAATAACTGATAGTTGTGCAAGAATTTTTCAAGACTTATGTAATTGCATACAACTATATCATTTGTTTCATTTTGGTGAAAGGGTAGGACACTATTATTATTATAAGCATTTGCTTCATGTGAGTAGGAAGTATTGTAGAGAACTGTGGTATGGGTTAGAGTGTGACTCACTCATTGTAGTTTTGTGTAAATAATCCAGTCACAGAAATTTGACTTAACATAGTATAATTCTCTGTTGTAGACATTAAAATTTCACCGACCTCACATTTTTGTCTGATATAATTTTCAAAAAAAAAAATGATGATATCATTTTTTTTCCCCGGGGGTTGGTGTAACTGTTCAGTCATATTTCTGAGGTGGATGATGGAGTGAGTGAAAGTAAGGGTCACTGAGGTTGTCAATATTTAAGCTTAACTCAAGGATTGAGTTTATGTCTGACTTCATGTCAGTATATTGTGACTTGGGCCTGCGCATGGAGAAAACGTGTTTGGTGAACTAGTCTGGGTGGCTAAGAGAGTACCCGGATGTGACTGGAGGGGAGTCTGTGTTTGATAGCCGAGCGGTGCGCTTGAGGCTGTGTTTTGTGATTGAGCTGTGAACTTGTATTATGTGACAGATAAGATATTATATAGTGATTATGAATAATGTGATTATGTCTGACATATTGTTGTATAGGCGACGTCTTTCCGTCTAAGAGTGTTCTGGAGGAACTTTGGTTAATGTTCGTGGAGAACATATTAAGGCGACGAGTTGGTCCCGCCTTTGGAGCTACAGTGGAGTAAGGCGTTGAGTATTGTCCGCCTGGAAGCTATATTGGAGTAGAATTTAAATGGCAATGTTGCATGCCGCCAATCATAATCACTTAGGTTAAGTGATTTACACCTGTATGGTGAATGAATTCGTACGAGGATTGAATGCCGCACATAGAAACGTGTTGTGTGTATTGTTAGTGTGTGGACGGTCAGCCAGTCCGTGGAAGTATTGTTATGAGTTATTTCCCTACAGGCAGTGTCAGCCTGATTGTGATGTAATGCATGTGTAACGATATTATTGATGTTCAGAACTTATGTGAATGTTCTATTAAATGTCATGGAGCTGTATAAGTGATGTCGTGTTATTCATATCCCTAGTGTTGTTTACCTTCTACACACGACAAACTCATAATTACCAAGCCCTAACAACTTGGGGAGCTCGCAAAAGGAGACCTGGAACAGCTTTTAGAGAATCAACAGAAACACCCAGTAACATGAGTGATTTCCTGTATGGCCTAATATGTAGAGGTTGGCTGTTAAAGAAAACAAACTTTAACAGTAAGCAAGAGTGTTTGCGGCCACATATGACAGAGTGAGAAATAGAGAGAGAGAGAGAGAGAGAGAGAGAGAGAGAGAGAGAGAGAGAGAATATTTTCCTTTGTTACAATCATTGTACTAACTTCTTTTTTTTTTTTTATGAGTCGCTTTACTGAAATTTAGTGGGGGAACTTGTTACTTTATTCTGAGTACATAGTGTTTAGTGACCGGGGAACTTTTGGGATCCTTTCTCAACAAGGGGAGGGCACTTATTCGGTTATTTTAATATAACTGTAAACTTTATTTATTTGATTTCTCTATATGTTTGATGTTGTTAAAAGTTTAATGATAATAAACAACCAAAAGGAACTTACATGTTTTTCGAACCTATCTAAAAATATACGACAATAATGTAGGAGAGGACGAAAATGTCGAAGGACATACACAAATATCGTCACACATAATAACACCGAGTCCATGCACTCCCTATAAAATAATAGTTATATAGTCACACCAATGTTTTAACAACAATAACGACTCCATTTACTCCATATAAAATAATCTTTATATACTCACACCAATGTTTTAACAACAACAACGACTCCATTCACTCCCTATAAGATAATCGTTATATGGTCACACCAATGTTTTAACAACAATAACGACCCCATTCACTCCCTATAAGATAATCGTTATATGGTCAAACCAATGTTTTAACAACAACAACGACTACATTCACTCCCTATAAAATAATCGTTATATAGTCACACCAATGTTTTAACAACAATAACGACCCCATTCACTCCCTATAAGATAATCGTTATATGGTCAAACCAATGTTTTAACAACAACAACGACTACATTCACTCCCTATAAAATAATCGTTATATAGTCACACCAATGTTTTAACAACAACAACGACTGCATTCACTCCCTATAATATAATCCTTATATAGTCACACCAATGTTTTAACAACAACAACAACGACTCCATTCACTCCCTATAAAATAATCGTTATATAGTCACATCAATGTTTTAACAGCAATGTGACAGGATGGGTTTGGGCGACCTCTTCTCAATCTCTTATCCACTGTGACGCTGGATCTGAAAAAATGTGGCCCTAGCAGGTGGGGCTATCATCCCCCAACCCTCTTTTTCTGAACTTTGACATTTCGCCTAGCCCTAGAGCTTTGGCCACCCTTTTCATTCTTTTTTACTTTTGGACAGCCCATTTCATCTCTTTTAACCGCCTGTAGTGGTAAAGTGGGGGTAACTGGCCTGTAACGTTAAAATCTGACAGGTTTACCTCCCCTTTCTTTTATGTGGTAGGAGTAATCGGTGAAGCGTCCCGTACTCTCCATCGCGGGAAAAGTGGCATCTTTCTTAGTGGCTTTGACCATGAGCTAAAACCCCGGACTTCTGAGAGCAGCGGCAAAACTTTCCCTGGCCTTTGACACCAGGGAAGACACCGCCATTCGTGAGTCCACGGGCAGAACCTATTACGCTTAGAAAAACCGGCGGTGTCTTTTTAGCTCGGCTTTTCGTCCACGGAACACGTCTCCGAGTTCCGTAGAAGTTGCATCACGTTACGTGCAGCCCGGCGAAAGATTCACTCGACAACGCAGGTAGCCTGGACACTACTTACAAGTTTATTTAAAGGACAGTGAGTGTGGTTTTAAAACAATTGTAACCCCATTTATTTTGCTACAAATTCATTAAGAGATGTGGGTTTGGTTTTAATTCCTCCTAGAAGGGTGTTCATATCAATTTAGTTAATACAACTGTAAACTCCACTTTATTTAGTGCAACGAGTTGAGAGAGGGGTGCTTATTTTTCCCCCTAAGAGAAGTGTATAAAGGGTACTCACTAGTACTCAGGGAATGTCTTATGTAAATCATTTATTTAACTGAATATTTGGGAGTTTCCTGATAAGTATTGTCAGTAGCCATGTTTGTAAATATTGATTTTAAATGTTGTGTGTGACTCGATGTGGGGGTTTTCGGATAATTGCTTCACGGGCAGAACTGTATTTTTTTTCTTTCTCGCTGGCCGCACATGCCCCAGCGATCCGGAGTGAAGAATTTGTTTATATCCAGGCTTAAGGCCTTTACGCAACTCTGCGCGCGAGCGTAGTGTGTCTATTAGCAACTGATCACTGCAAACGAGAAACCAGGCACTCGCTTAATCAGCCGGCTCACACCGGTCTGACATTCCAGGATAAAATTGGATGGGTGAGAGAAGTGGTGCGTGTTTGTAAACATCACTCGTCTCGTTGTGTTTGTGTATATGTATTTTAACTAGCGGACCCTAAAATTAGGTGCCTAGTTTGCTGCTTGTATTTTATTGTATTTATACAGCAGATAGTGTGACAGAACGGGGCAGCCCCTGTCGATCTTTGTTTCACTCCGGCAGTATCGGTACATTTGTGGTACTGATTTTATTCTGTGCTTTCATTAGTCACACGTTCTTTCCTTCTTTGTCTGCTATATGTAGCAGATATTATGTATTTTCCTTCTTACACCCTTCTCAGGGATTGTAACGTTGAGTTTATTTGTCATTTTAGAATTTTGTTTCTTTTGTTTTGTGTTTTAAAATAAATAAAAAATACAACGTATGTGTAACATGGCCATTCTTTCTTTCTTGTTTTTACACGTGATTTAGGAATATTCAATAGATACACGTGCTGATAATACAGGGTGTCCATAAAAGAATGTACCTATTTCTTTTTTTTAATCTACTTGACCAGTATGTGGAGAGACATGTAACAATTACCGGTTGCAACTCAACTGTGAAAGTTTCACTTGAAACACCCGCCGTACGCATGCGCATTGTTTATGCAAAATGGCGCCGACCAAACACCAGAAGGCATTTTGTGTGGTAGAATATGCGAAAACGACGTCTGTTATCGCAGTTCAACGCAATTTTCAGCAAAAGTTTGGGGTTGGTCTACCTGATAAGAATTGTAAGGTATGCTTAAAAACTTGCAGAGATTATCTTACTTTTGTGATAGAAAGCATCCTCGTAACACATCATGGGGCCGAGAACAAATTTTTTGAAAAGGGTACAATCTTTTATGGACACCCTGTACAATTAAAAAAATAAGACTTGTCAATCATCCTGTAGAAATATTACATCCCATACTGTGATCACCTGATCGTCCTTGACATTTTATGACAGCAGTCCCGTTTAACTCATGGATCTCAAGTGGCATACTTCTCTTAATTACTCTGCCCTCGCTTTGAATTGAACCCAAATCGTTAAGGGCATCATGAAAAGAGATGTTGTAAGAGTCTCTATTCGCATAATCTTTGGTGGCATCTCCACTTAGTGCGATTGGCTTTACTGTCCTTCCAGAATCCTGGACTTATCTCTTCGTGTATCTCTTGCACACATCTGTCAAACTTATGCTATGGTTGCCTTTTTATTTTATTTTTTTATGGGGGAAGGGAGGGGAAGGCAGGGCGCGAGCTTGGGTTCAATATTAAGTTTAATCCAGTTGAGAGATATTTAGCACTTTCATGCAACATGTATAGCTTTTTTTTTTTTTTAATTATGCAGTTTTTTAAATTTTTGGTTCGGTTGTTACCTTTTTCTGGCGAGTCGCGTTCCTTTCAATCTATTTGGTATTATCACAGCGCATTTACCATCCAAAAAAAGTCAACTCTGTTGACTGCTAACCAGATCAGCGTTGATAGATACTAAGTCCTGACAAGGACTAACATTATCTATCTGCTAGTATAAAGCCCCAAAAAGGACTCGCCAGCTACGCCAACGCCCGAGTTTACGTACGGTTATTTTTTTGCACACATTATTTGCAGTTGATTGTAAGCTACCTCCTTTGGAGTGTAAGCCGGTTACATATACAAACTCAACAAGTATCGAATCCAAACATCCTTAGACCTAAGGGTCTTTTATATTTGGACATGCGCCCTAATATAACCGACTAGGTTGAACGGGACGCGCCTCGCCAAAACGAGGCAAAAGTTTTACATTTAAAAAAAAAAAAAAATTGGAGAAAAAAAATATATAATAAGCATGTAAAGTCACTTGCGTTTAACTAACTTTCTGTATTCGCTACCCAACCAGACATTGACGTTAGAAACTCTTATCAATTTGCCATTACCATCGCATTGTTATTTCCCTCATACTGAAACGTTAAGTTATATTCACGCGCTGTATTTAAGGGACGTAATTTATTTTACAAGGGGAGTAATATGTGCAAGAAAGCTAGTCATAACTTTCAAAACATTAAATAGCTGTTTTATATAACTTATTATAAACACTTTTGTAGCAAAGAAGAAAACTACAATATATTTCAAATTCCTATCACAGTTTTTCTACCGTTTGTCATTGTTTTCGAAATATGCATTTATATTTTGCATGGGATAAATAAAAGCACTCTAGGCTCAAAACATGTTAATAAATATGTATTACACGAGTTTCTCTTAAATCGTACAAACTTGTTATATACAATAGTTATAAATATTTTTGGCCGGCACATTCTGCTGCCTAAACTACAGAAGCTTGTTTCCTTCCCTTGTTAATTCAACACTAAAAGGAAAGAAGTAAGCGTTATTATAGAATAATTTTGCAACAACAAAACAGTACACCGCGTGGTCTTCTCTTCGGTCAGAATACGTGAGTGTCCACAATTAAAAAAAAAAAATGTTCTAAAGAAACGTTAATGCTGACCCTGGCCGTTCGCGCCTGTTTCTAAATCTATGGAGAGGTGTGACACGATGACGTTTTACGAGCAACAGTGTCCAGCAACTGTAATTACGGGGACTCGGACAGTCACGAATGCCAGCATTGAAAGTCGTCAAATAGCGGCAGTGGAAAATCAGTTTAAGTGTGCATAATTGTGTATGTGAGTGTGTGTGTGTGAGAGAGCGATGGGTATTTTATTTTCCACTGTGACTATTTTACAAATCGGGAAAATTCTATTCTTTAACATTATTGAGGCCAAATTTAATTGTGTTCTATTTATCTTGAGAAATTGAATAAGTAAACACATGGGTGCAAGTAAAAAATGTGGAAGTGAACGAATGTATACAGTAGTTTTTGCGTGTATGTGTGCCAATGAAAGTTTGAGTATTCCGATGGCGCGTTTTTATGAGTTTGTAAGTAAAATTTGGTGCTAGGGTATATAAAAACCAGCCTCAAATGTTCTTTACAGTGTCAAATGCACGTGTTGACCTGAATTGCGTTCGATTTTGTAGTCGTTACAATGCAGTGGTCAAAAGTGTTTATGACGCAATTTTTGAAAACAGCTCATGTTGCGCGCACGTGAAAGCAACAAAATTTGGGGTGAACACTATTCACTGACTACGCAACTGAAACCTTATAAAAGGATAACGCTACACAAAAAAAAATTCAGTTCATTTTCAAGCAGACATTTATGGCGTCTCTATCGATAATTTAAGGAACATTGCTATTGGCCGACTGCATGCAGGCGAAAGTCAAAGTCAGGTTGCCAGGCATCTAAACGTGCATCAGAGTACCATCAGTCGACTTTGGCACCGGTTCCAAGCCACTGGCTCAGTTGAAGACCGGCATCGCAGTGGACGACCCAGAGTAATAACAGCAGCGGAGGATCGCTTTATTCGGCTTCGTCACCCCAGAGACAGGTTTACAACAGCTTCCTCAACTGCCCAGTCATTGCCTGCAGAACGTCATGTGTTTGATCAAACTGTCCGGAATAGACTGCATGACGCTGGACTTTGGGCACAACTACCTCACCGAGGACCTGTCCTTACGCGCCGCCATCGCCAAAATCGACTTCTTTGGGCCAACCAGCATCGTCCCTGGGCAGCTGACAATCAATAGAGACGTGTCTGGTTTAGTGACGAATCTTTCTTTTTGTTGCAGCGTCATGATAGACGGCGTAGGGTCTACCGTAGGCGAAATGAACGTTTTGCCCAAAATTGCGTTGATAAAGCTCCACCGCATGGTGGTGGAGGTACAATGATGTGGGGAATGACCATTTACAATGGAAGGAGTCAATTGGTGCACATTGAAGAAGGCTTGAATGCGCAACGATACGTCAATGAAATTCTTCGACCCCATGTCCTTCCACTTTTGGCTGCTTAAAGGTCTGTGTTTCAACAGGACAACGCCAGACGCCATTGTGCACGGTTGACCACGCAGTTCCTGACTGCCAACAACATTCTCACCATTCCCTGTCTCCAGATATGAGTCCGATTGAGCACCTGTGGGATGAGCTACATAGACGCGTTTGTCGCCGAGACGTTGCTCCAGCCAATCTTCGTGATCTGTTCCAGGCACTCCAGGAAGAGTGGGCAGTCATCCCACAGGCCCATATCAGGACGAGCATCCATGCCCAGGAGAATGCCAGTCGCTGATCGATGCAAGAGGAGGCCACACACCATATTTACCGGTGAAAGTAACTAATAAATATAATCAGTAAAGACCCAGACAGAGCAATATCATCAATTATCAGAGAAAGAAGGTATTCCTTGTGCCAATTTGAACAAATAACTCGTTAACATATAATACATAAACATCTGAATGTCAAAACAAGCTACTTGTGTGAAGCTCCAACGGCGCCTTTTTTTGAAAGCAGAATCCTTAACCCTGACTGACGATGATAATGATTTAGATAGAACGAAAAACTTCACACTAAGTAATCGTAAAATCCAAAACAAAAATGTCCCAGTCCAGACGTGGAAATCACTGTATTCACTGTTCAAATCTAAGGTGTTACGGTATGATATTATTTCAACAGACCTTAGTATCCTTATAGGGTGCTTCCATAGCACTGTCGATAATTATCAATGTATAATGTATATACTTCTTTAATTATCAGCTATGTATATGTATATATATATATATAATATAACACATTTATATTAGTCTTATATATATATATAGGTAAGCGCAGTGCACCGAGTAACACAAATTTCGTCCGTGGTTGCGTAGCAGGTGTTGATTGTTCAAGTCACGTTGAAAAACATGTTTGACAGGCCAATTGTCACTGGCGTATTGTCTCTCAGCAACAGGAATAAACCACGTCAGAGGGCAAGCTCACTGGACGTCGGCTTAGGAAGGTCACGTCAGAGCTTATGTTATTGGGCCGAGTGGGCACATCTGGGTAGTAAGATGATGGCAAACTTTGCAGGAACACTGGTATATAACGACAAAATCTCCCTCCTGATGACATACAGTATATATATATATATATCTGAGCCATACCAATATTGATATATATATATATATATATATATTATCCTATATATCCATAATAGTATATATCACTCGCGCTGTCCGGCAGAATCACTACACCAATAACAAATAGTCAATATTTCCTCTACATCCTACAGTTAGAATTATTTTTTAACCACACCTCGTCACTCCGAAACCATCACTGTTGCCCACAAGCAGTGAGATCAGAAATTGATCAAACTGATTGTGCCCCACACTGTAATAACAGCCGCGGAAACACTTCAACAACTGTAAACAGCCCTGCAACCATGCCCTAACAAACAACTTGAAACTTAATTACACACTATTCCACCTGCGATAAACTGACAACTTACAGCAATGCATAGCGAACTACAAGTTTCAACATTGTTGTGCAAAGCGCTTGAGAACGAGGCAGGTATGGACAGAAACCGTATAGAGCAGGACATACACTAATAGATGAAATGGCACAAGCACACTGTTTAAAACAGGTTCTTTGTTGGACACTGAGGGAACGGCAATGAACGTTGTCTCCAGATAGAGTTGACGGCAGTTAGCGAAGGCTTTTCAACATACAGTGGCGAAATCCCATTCGACGGGCAAGTGGAGACACTCTGGGTATTCCAAAATCTACTGTTCACGACATTGTGCACAAAAGATTGCGGCTTAGAGCCTACAAGATCCAGCTATAAAAAAAAACAGACGGGCCGAGTTCGCACATGCAATGCTATGTCACCTCGATGATGACAATGAATTTCTCAATCGTGTGGTATTCTCCGATGAAGCGACCTTTCACACTTGTGGCAAAGTTCACCGGCATAATTGTAGGATATGGGGAAATGAAAACCCACATGTCGTAATGGAGCATGAGCGAGTGTCAGAACTAGACACATGAGAATACTTGTGCTGTCAGAGCGAACTCTCTACTGGTGCTATGGGTTTAAGGCACTCCCACACTAGACTCTTAGCTCGCTGTCTCAAAGGTACAACCATAGCACACAATAGCTGACATAAATAACATGATAACACCTATAACAGGTAATGACCCTTTTAATGAATATCACACACAGAGGAGCCGCACCCGGCTGACGATACACATGAACATGCATTGCACAATGCACTGAAATAACTGCCACAAACTTGCCACACACTATAGCTCAACAAGATCCAAATAATACCCGCAGAGATAATCTACTCAGCAACCGCCATGACAATCACTCACGTAGGCGGGACACACTACTGACAAAACGCAATACATCATTGCAATCATGAAATACAATCCAGGAGGATATCAAACTAGCAACAAATCACTACCCCTGATCTCATGAAAATAACGGCAAGAAATAATGAACAATAGTGGCATCTATATAACTTTCCCCAGCAAAACTGCTGACAACGGCCATCAACGACTTCTCAGTCGAGCGGACATATCATGACTAAACTTTCCGCCAAACCGTTTCTTCCGGTTTCCCTTCTAGCCAAAAACCGGCTGGACAGGTATCCAAAGATGAATACCAGGGTTGTCACACTACAGTGTAACCACTCTAAAATTTAGTGCGCAATTATGCTGTGACAGCGAGACAGCCCTAAACTTTACGTGTGGTGTACCTTAACCTCAAATTATGTGATCGGGCCATTTTTCTTCGCCGAAGCCACAGTCAGAGGAGCATACCTAAACATGCTGCAAAATTTTGCAGTTCCTATGATACCAGAAGGATTCATATTCCAGCAAGATGGAGCACCTCCACACTATGCCAATGAAGTAAGAAACTACCTTCATCAACAATTTCCAGACAGATGGATTGGAAGATTAGGTCCCATTGATTGGCCACCAAGATCACCAAATTTGACCCCCTTAGATTTCTTTTTATGGGGATACGTAAAAAGCTTTGTCTATCGAACTCCGGTGCAGGGACTGTATAATCTTCGGCAGCGAATAATTGACGCTTGTGCATCCGTCACACCTCAGATGCTGCAAAACACGTGGAGAGAGATAGAATACCGTCTTGACATTCTTCGAGCCACTAAAGGCGCTCATGTGGAGATCTACTGAAACTTGGTGGGGATCTACTGAAACTTGGTGAGTTGCTACTGAAACTTAATGAGTTTGCCTAACAGAAAATCAAAATCCGGTCGGTCTGCTATTATTAGTATAAGGAATATTGACATTTGTTATTGGTAGTGATTCTGCCGGACACACTGTATATATATATATATATATATATATATATATATATATATATATATATATATATTATATATATATATATATATATATATATATATATATATATATATATATATATATATATATATATATATGTCTTCTGTATTCCCCACTGATATCACTAACTGAAAAAGAGTGCGCTCTATAATTCCAAAAAAGAAGGTATAGGGGTTTTTTTTCCCACACTATCATTACAACAATTTTGCAACATATAACTTATAGAGTACACGAAAGAGTGTGTAAATGAGTGTGTGCACGGAATGAAAGTTCCCCCCTCCCTCCCTCACACCCTTTTAAATAGCTGCTCATTGTATTTTCATTTGTATACTTATATTCATGCTATTGTCAATGTTTCAATGCATATGGCTTTGTAAATTTCCACGGAATTTGAATAAAGATGTTTAAAACAAACAAACAAACAAAAATGTAAAAAAAACAACAACTGCATGTTTAAAATGTTTCATCCTTCCTTGTGTCATGTCCGCCAGAGAGGAGGCTGGCTTTAAATTATTATTATTTGATTTTCTATGTATCTATTATCAAAGTTATTATTTTTAAATTGTTAATGCATATGTACATGTGTAGTTTATTTATTTTATTATTATTTTAAAACAGATTTTGTAGAAGTAAGCTCTTTTATAGGATAATTTTGAAATAGTGGCAGTGGAACCCGGGCGTCGGCGTTTGAAGAAATGTTTACGGCCGGAAATTTGACTGAATGCCTGCATAATTGTGGATGTATGACCGGGTGAGTGTGTGTATGTGAGAGCGTTGGGTACCTTATTTTCCATTGGGAATATTTTACAAACCGGGAAAATCCTATTCTTTAACGTTATTGAGGCCAAATTTAATTGTGTTCCATTCATCTTGAGATATTGAATAAGTAGGCCTAATAACATATGGGTGCAAGTATAAATGTGTAGGTGAACGAATATATACAGTAGTATTTGCGTGTATGTGTGCCAATGAAAGTGTAAGTTTGAGTATTTATAAGTATTATGCAATGTACTCTCCTTGTATTTCATTTTGCTAAATGCACAGGGTTTGTATAATTGAGAAAAAAAAATACATCGTAAGTAATCCCTTGTTAATGAACACTGTCTTTAAAAAAAATGAAAGGTGCAATGAAACGTGCTTGTAACTGTGTATGCAAGCGTGCCCGAGTGTGTATGCAAGCGTGCCCAAGTGTGTATGCAAGCGTGCCCGAGTGTGTATGCAAGCGTGCCCGAGTGTGTATGTAAGCGTGCCCGAGTGTGTATGTAAGCGTGCCCGAGTGTGTATAAATGTATAGCCTATTTGTATTTAATGAAATGTTCAATTTTTCTTTTTTCCTTTATGAAATGTTAATAAAGTTTGTTGTGACCGGTCACAACGAAAAAAAAAAAACTACAGAAGTTGTTTTTATTTTTGTATTGTTTTTATTTTTGTATTTGTAGCGGTGTAACGTGTCTGTGTTTGTTTGTATTTTTGTGGTTTTTTTTTTTAAACATAAAGGCATAATTGGTAGTTGTGATTTTCCCTGTTTACAATGAGTTAACAAGTGTGATGCCACTTTCTCATATCGGCAGTTGTTCATATTATTTGGAATTGAAAACATATATCCTAGTTATAGCCCATCAGAGGGTGAACGGGATATTTTCCTTCATTCATTTAAAAAAAAAGTGTCTGTGATATGTGCGACAATGTTCTGCCATGTGACTTTGTGTGTGCGGTTTGGGTGCGATGGGAAGTATATACCGTACAACTTCATATTTGTTGTTGACGTTAAATCAAAGAGAAAATCCACTTTGTTTTTCCATGTTTTTTTTTTTTAAATGGTTCGGTTGTTCCCTTCTTCTGGCGAGGTGCGTTTCTTTCAACCTATTCGGTTATATCAGAGTGCATTTACCATCCAAAAAAAGTCAACTCTTGACTGCTAACCTGATCAGCGTTGATAGATACTAAGTCCTGGAAAGGACCAACATTATCTATCTGCTAGAATACAGTTCTGTCTATACCCATAATTGTAGACTTCTGGGCGTTTAATTATGACCCACTACCTTTACCAAAAAGCGTGAAAGTGTCTAGAATATTTTGTATAGACCTATGATTGGGGTGAAAGAAGGTAGTATCGTCTGCGTAGGCAAGCAACTTTTATTCACCTTTACCCGGAATAAACGTGCCTCTGATAGTATTGTCTTGTCTAATTTTCTCTAGCAGTGGTTCTAGAGCGAGTACATAGAGTAGAGGAGAAAGGGGACATCCCTGCCTAACAGATCTTGTCAGCCTGAAGGCCCCAGTAAATGAATGATTTACCAAAACCTTGCTTTCAGGTTTTGTGTATATAATTTCAATCCACTTTCTAAAGTATTCACCAATGCTGCATTGTAGTAAAGTTTTATGGAGGTATGAGTGGGATATTCTGTCAAAGGCTTTTTCCTGGTCTAGAGATAGGATTGACGGCTGGAAATCCTTCTGATGTGTGTAGGTGATATTGTCTTTTATGAAATGTGCGTGCTGATGAATGTTTCTATGATGGACACTACACTGTTGGTCTTCGTGTATGAGTGTAACTATGAACGGTTTGAGTTTGTTTGTTAGGGTTTTTGCTAAAATTTTATAGTCTGTGTTTAGGACTGATATTGGTCTGTAGTTTTTAAGCTTTGTTTTGTCCGGATCGTCTTTAGGGATTAGAGGGATGTATGACAGGTTGAAACTAGGTAGAAATTCCTTTTTTTTCCGAAAGATTCTGAATATACCGATAGTAGGAGAGAACCTAAAATGGGGAAGAAATGTTGGTAGAATTCAGCTGTGAGTCCGTCTGGTCCTGGTGACTTGCCTTTTTGCATTTCGTTTACTGCATGTTTATGTTTCCTAGGGTCAGTTCTGCATCAAGAGATTGTTCATCTTTGTTGCTCAGTTTCTTAGTGTATTGCATAAAAGTGTCCTGTATATGTGGTTGTATTCCTTCTTCTGTGTAAAGATTTCTATAGGAGTCCTCAACGGCTTGTGCTATATGTTGTGCCTGCGTTTGTATGTCTCCATGTGAGTCTACTACTATTTGCTTGCTTCGCGGTATGTTTTGTTCTATTGCCATGTATTGTTTGCTGGACATGTGTAATGTTATGATGTATGTATATAAGCATTACCTCGTCATCTACACAAGCACACACATGTTTCAGAAGGCACTCAGTAAAAGCATGTTCAGTTTGTAGCCATGTTTATTTACAGAATATCGTACATGTCAAGATTCGCATTATATTACAATGTGTGGTTCGTACTTTAATGTATTCATATTACATCCCCCCTTTTTTGAAAA
The DNA here is from genome assembly GCA_024509875.1 of Oreohelix idahoensis. NCBI lineage: Eukaryota > Metazoa > Mollusca > Gastropoda > Stylommatophora > Oreohelicidae > Oreohelix > Oreohelix idahoensis. Next base: position 73,866 of record JAMPIV010004067.1, read on the forward strand.
AAAAAATGTGTGCAAACATTTCCAACGAAATGTTTCATGTGAGAAAGGATAAGTATGTGTAATGCTCAGTGTGAGTATATATGTCACTGTCTGTATCGGCTGGGAGGTGTCACTGTACGGCCAGAACGAGTGGTGTAAAGTGCTGGTGGTTCTGCGGAAGTCCCTGGTTTAGCTTGAGTTGGTTGTGATTTCGGCCTTGGCGCTTGTTGGTTTTGTGGGGCACCAAAGTCTGGAGTTACTGCATTGTCTGTTGAAAGCATGGGAATTCTCTGTTCTGTTGTATTCTGTGGGATTTCTCTTATGTCCACTCTGTTTCGCCTCAGGAGGTTGCTGCTGCTGTCTGGTCTTAAAGTATAGCTCCTGGGTTCAGGGTTTCTGGAAATGATTGTTGCTTTCGACCATGTGTCATTGTTGTGGTTGTAGGTAGTCACATGCTGACCAGGATATAATGGTGGTAAGTCTTTAGCACATTTGTCATAGTTGGATTTCTGAACTTGCTGACGATGCTGAAGTTGATCATATGTGCTGTCTCTATGTTGTGGACGGAAGTGGACCTTAGATGGTAGGAGGTCTTTAATTCTTCTATCAAACATAAGTTCTGCTGGACTGTCGATCTTACTGTCTACCGGTGTTGTTCTCCATCTCAAGAGTGCTAGGTGTACATCCTCTGTTCTTGTTTTCTTCATGATTGACTTGATAGTTTGTATCTGTCTCTCAATGAAACCATTAGATTTAGGGTATCTAGGTGATGATGTTGTGTGTTTGATCTTCCAGTCCTTAGTGAAGTTTCTGTATGCTTGACCTGAGAAATGTGGACCGTTGTCTGATCTAATTTCATCTGGGATGCCAAACATGCTGCAATACTTCTTTGTAATGTCTGCAATAACAGCTGATGGTGAGGGTTGTGGAAGTTTCTCAATGATGGGAAATTTGCTGTAGTAATCAGCAATAATAAGATAGTCATTATTGTCGATTGAGAAAATATCAGTTCCTATAATGCTCCAAGGGCTCAATGGTATGTCTGATGGTATGAGAGGTTCTCTGCACTGCCTATTTGCATGTTCTTGGCAAATTGAACAGTTTTTACATAGTGTTTCTATGTCCTTGTTTATCTGTGGCCAGTAAACATCTTTCTTTGCTCTCAGTTGTGTGTCTTCACAATACCAAGGTGACTATTATGGAGCTGTTTAAGGATGATATCGCGTTGTGTTTCTGGTACAACAATGCGATCTCCTTTAAGGATCAGACCATCTTCGATGCTTAACTCGTCCCTCATCGAGTAGTATGGACGGATGTGTGTTGGAACTTCCCTGATAGAGCTTGGCCATCCATGGTATATCAGTTCTTTGAGAGAGTTAAGGATAGGATCTCTCATTGTGTCTTCTCTGATGTGTTCAAGCCGATTATCGCTAAACTTGACAAAATCAACTTTGATGTTTGGGGTAAGATCTGCTGTCTTGTTGGGGTTTGGTAGTCTGCTGAGAGCATCTGCAAGACCTATATCCTCTCCTGGGATATACTGAATATTAAAATCATAACCTTGTGTTTCCAATAACAGAGCTTGTAGTCGTGGTGGTGCTGAAGCTATTGGTTTTTTATGAATCATCTCAAGTGGCTTGTGATCTGAGAGAATTGTAAATGGGCGGTTGAAAAGAAATGTGTGGAAGCGTTTGATTCCAAAACGTACAGCTAGCATTTCTCTTTCAATGTTTGCAAGTTTCTTTTCGCCAGAACTTAATGATTTGCTTGCGTAAGCTACAGGACGAAGTTCTTTGGCATAGTGTCCTTCAGGATTTTTGTCTGGTTGCAAAAGTGCTGCTCCTAGGCCTTTCAGACTGGAATCAACCATGAGAAAAGTGGGTGCTTGCATGTCATAGTATTTCAAGCATGCATCAGATGATATGAGGGTCTTCAAGTGGTTGAATATGTGTTGGTAGTCTTCTGACCATTCATACGGAGTTTCATTCTGTAGTAGAGATCGCAAAGGTTCTGCAGCAGCTGACAAATTTGGTATGAATTGTGCTAGGAAATTGACAGCACCTAAGAATTGTTGCAGTTCCTTCTTTGTAGCTGGTGTTGGCATGTCATGAATATCTTCAACCTTTTTAGGGTCTGGTTTTACACCATTCTGGGTGTACAGCAATCCAAAAAATTGTATCTCCGTTGCCTTAATTGTACACTTTTTGCTGTTGAATGTTAGCCCATTGGCCTGTGCTACATGCATCAAGTTAATCAAGTTACGGTCGTGTTCTTGTTCTGACCTGCCGCAGACTACAATGTCATCCGCAATAGCCACTGTACCAGAACATTGCTCAACAATGTTGTCAATCTTCTGTTGAAAGATGTCTTGTGATACATTCAAACCAAATGGAGTCTCTTGAAACAATATCTGCCGAATGGTGTTCGAAAAGTTGTAAGGAGTTGACTTTCCTCTGCTATCTCAACACTCCAGTATCCGTGTACAGCATCTAGTTTAGAAAAATATTTGGCATTGTGGAATTTGTGAGTTATCTCTTCCACTGTATGCATTTTGTGTGGACAGCGCTTTAGACTGTTGTTTAAGTGTTTTGGGTCAAGGCAAACCCGAAGAGAACCATCCTGCTTCAGAACGGTTGTGATACTACTACACCAATCAGAATGCTCTTCAACCTTTCTAACAACATCATTCTGCACCATCTTTTCTAGTTCTGTGGCAAGTTTCTGTTTAACATGTATAGGATACTTTCTAGGTGGGTCTATCTTTGGCTCAGCGTTGTCTTTTAAAAAGAATCTTGCCTTTCCTGGAAGTTTGCCTATTCTGTCGAACTGTTCTGGGAATCGCTGTTTAAGGTCATCTACTCCAGTGACGTGTAGAGTAAGATGTTCTTTTTTGTCAGCTTTAATGTTGTTAATAGTTACCACACTCAGCTTTTCGCACATTGGTAAACCCAAAATTGCAGGTCCTTCAACATCTACCAAGTAAAATGTTGACGATGTCCATTCAGAGTCTCTGTATAAACATTCAAGTGTTACTGCTCCGAAACAGTCTATACTTGTTCCATTGTAAGCTCTTAGCTTTGTCCTGCCACTCCTACTTTTTACATCCCTTGTGGGAAATCCTTGCTCATCCACCTTGTCAGGCATGATCTGTCTGAATATTCTTAAGGGTAGAGTGTTACCTTGGGCACCTGTGTCTATCTTGAACCGAATATATCTTTCTTTGTGCCTTTTAATTCCTGGTATTCGGAATTGTACCTTGCAGAAAGCCTGCGTTCTCTTTGGTTCATTACTGAAAGTTAGTATCTTCACAGTATCAAATGTGGAAGGATCACTTTCTTCACTGGAGTCAAGGTCCTCAGTCATCATAAAGTGTGTTTGTTTTGATGACTCTCTGCTGTGAAGGTTGTGTTGAGCACTGTCTTGTTTCCTCTTGAAACATAATTTTATCCAGTGGCCCCTCTTTCTGCAGTAATGACATGTAGAGTCTTTAGCTGGACAGTGGTTTTGTATGTGGTTTAGGCCACAACATTTACACATAGCACCTCTGCTTGTGTTGTGTTTTTTCTTGTTGCTTCGAACCGGTTGCTTTGTTTTGTTTGGGTTTATAGCTTTTTACTGCATCCACCTGGGCTGTTACTGTACCTTGCTGAATTTGTTTAATGTTTAGTGCTTGTGCCTCGTGTTTCCTGCCTTCATCCAGAAGTTGTTGTAAAGTTAGTGTATCACTCTGGCTCAGTATCCATTTCTGGAACTCTGGCATTGGTGTGCTGAGAAGGATCTGTTCGATAATTCGCTCTTTTTCTTCTTCTTTGTTAAATTTGCATACACTTGTTTTCTCCTTGATGCGAGTGAAAAAATCATCTAGACTTTCACCAGGTTTCTGTCGCAGGTGGTGAAGTTCTAATCTTGCCGCTCTAAAGTTCGTGTGCTTTATTATCAGACGTTTTTCAAATTCGTCCAATATGGCTGCGGGGTCTGTCGCCGACTCCACAGGCATGGCGGTAGCAAAACTGTTGTAAATTTTCAAACCTTCATCGTCCAATGCTTCTAGGATATATGGAGTTAGGGTTTGTCCTTCCAGACCAGTGGTCTTGGAATATAGATCTATGCGTTGGCGCCATAACAAGAAAGCTTCACTCTTATCATTTCGACCGGCAAATCGCATTTGCGGTGCGCTGCGGTAGTGTTTAGACTCCATGGCTGACCTCGATGACGAAAATTAGTCGAATAAACTGTACTCACGTGTTATCGTGTAGCTGTTTTGCGTCAGTCCGGTATCGACCGCTGCCACCATGTAATGTTATGATGTATGTATATAAGCATTACCTCGTCATCTACACAAGCACACACATGTTTCAGAAGGCACTCAGTAAAAGCATGTTCAGTTTGTAGCCATGTTTATTTACAGAATATCGTACATGTCAAGATTCGCATTATATTACAATGTGTGGTTCGTACTTTAATGTATTCATATTACAACATGCACACCATCATAGCTGGCAGACGCTGGAGCTGGGTTGGCCATGTCCTCAGCAGAGACCCCGATGCCATCACAAGAACAGCTATGCTATGGACCCCTGAAGGAAAACGAAAGAAAGGCCGACCAAAAACAACTTGGCGAAGGACTGTGGAGGCTGAGATGCGAGGTATGAACCAGAGTTGGGGCACTGTACGAAGGATAGCCGCCAACCGCGCAAAGTGGAATCAATTTGTTGTTGCCCTACAAGACGCCACCAGGCGTAATGGCCACTGACTGCTTTGACGGTCGGCGGCTAAGGATCAAAGAAGAAGAAGTATGGTGCTGATATTGTTCTAGTTCTTCCTGCAATGTAATGATGCGAAGTGCTGTTTTATCAATTAGACGCGAGTTTGATGGCTTGTTCTATTATCTTTTCCTGTCGTATTTTGTCTCTGTGAATCTTGGTTGCCAGTATTTGTGTTCTCTCGCGTATAGTATTCTTTAATAGCTCCCAGTGTTGTTGTATGTCTTCAGTGGGTAAATCTTTTGTGTATGTAAGAATGAGCTGCGTCATTTGCTATATGTATGTTTTATTTTGCAGTAGTGTGTTGTTGAATTTCCAATGAGGTGAGCGTTTGGATGTGATATGTGTGTGTGTGTGGTGTTTACAATTGCCAAAACCGCTTTGTGGTCTCTGAATTTGAGTGTTTCTGGTAAGAGTTTGGACTCGATTGTACAGTGCGTTGATGGTGTATAAATTATATCTAATCGTGCTATTCTGCCATGTGCGTTGATTGTGGTAACAGTCCCCTTGGGATGTGTCTCTGTAGGTGTCCTTTAAGCTGTGCATGTCTACTATGGTTTGTAACATATCTAGCTGGTGAGTGCCCTCCCTGTTTGCCATCCGAATTTGTGCTTTGACATCCCCACCTATAACATCCATTTTTGTCAGTATGTATACAATTAAATCTCCCCCTGATATGATATTCTGCCCCTGTATGAATGCGTGAGTAGGCTTTCTGAAGGCTATCATAAAACAATGGTTGGTGTCTGTAATCTGGTGGTGCATGTATGTTTACTATGGTGTATATTTGTGTGTTGTTCCTTACCTGAACTATTCTACCCTTACTATCTCTATTTTTCCGGATAATTTCCCACCTATCCAATGTTTGTGCGATAGATACCCTTGAACCTATACTCTAAATACTAAGGCTAAAGTGTAATAGTGAACTGCTTTATTATTCCAAAAATAATTTATGTTGCTACAGTCTTTAACCCTCCACAACTTAGGGTGACAGAGATAAACAAGGAGATTAGGCGTTTTGTTTTTGGGCACACTTTATTTAGCATTAAACATCAAACACTCATGCAAGAGAAAAGATTCGGGAGAATTGCCCTCCAGGATATAGGGTAAAAAAAAAAGGCACTTCGAATCAAACATGTATGAAATATTATAAGAGACACAGAACAACACACATTATCCCATTACCACGTAGGGCTTAGACTTGCTAGACTGAGACCACTAAAGAACAATGTCCCACATTATTTTGGCACACTACCACCTTTTTACGAGACATGCATACAAGCCATCAGAGGACACGAAATTTTAATTAACCAGAAAACAAACAAAATTTACAAACACTTAGTCAGGTTACATGCACCACCTATACACATTATAATTAAAAGAGGTTACAATTACTTTATAACAGGTTACACTGAGATTTTCACCGACCTTCACAACAAAAGCATAGCACCAAAAGCCAGAGAAGGCACATATCGACTTTTATATAACATGACACCAACCACAGAAAGAGCAGCACACATATTAAAACGAAAATCACGATGCAAGATGTGACAGGCAAATGTACAGGAAAGTGAGGAACACATTTTCTATAAATATAGTACAATTATACCATCACAGAAAATCATACAAGACAAACTGGAGACACATACAAAACAAAAAACGTTATCAACAAGATAAAATTCTGAAAAATACAATTACTGAATCATTTATTATATACCACAATCTTTTCTTCTTGTGCAAAATATGAGAATATGAAAATGGGGAACTAAATAAAATGTAAATTTATTTATATCAATAAATCACTGGTTGTGTTATAGATATTACTTTACAGTGTCCTTGTCTTGATTCTGACTCCAGAACAGTTTGTTCATCCTAACACAGTTCTTTTTAATTTAATTTGACTTTTCAAAATGGCTGCTGAATATGTACATTTAGTCACTTATCTTCACAGGTATTCAACTTTTGCTAGCCTGATCACCATCAGAGTATTCGCCACGTTTACTACCATCATTTGTCAGCGAGTGGATTGGATGTGCGAGTTTCAGATCCAATATGCATTTTCGTTTAAAAAAAAAAAAAAGTAAAGGAACCCGTTACACGCCCATTGAGGCATATTGGGAATATGGTGTTAGGCCCATATTATCTTGACCGTCGGCACACGAGGGGTGATGTGGTCGGCATCACGCCGGCCGCCTTAACCTTCCCAGAGTAGCTCTGGTACCCATTTGGGGCTGGGTCAACCCAGGAGCCGTTTTGTGGTCTAAAAATTTTCCGCCTCATCTGGGGATCGAACCATAGACCACTGCGCTAGGAAGCCAGTGACATTTTCGTTTAGGTTAACTAATAATTTGAAATAAAATTAGATGCAAATACAGTAGCACATATTTGTACTATTCTTTGTATGTCAACTAACAAAACAAAAAGAAGAAAACTAGTTTACTTACTGGTTTATTGAATAGAATCAGTAGCGTGAATTTTTAACACATACTCCGTTGAATTTTATATTCCGTTAGAATTTCCCTATTTAACAACAAATATTCCGTTAGAATTGCAACACTTTGCAAAACATACTACTTTATAAAATAATATAATAAAAATTAATTATAATTTTTTACAGTTTTATTATATATATATATATATATATATATATATATATATATATATATATATATATATATATATATATATATATATATATATATATATATATATATATATATATATATATATATATATATATATATATATATATATATACTACTCGTCAAAAGTCAAGGGCCACTTAGAAAAACCTTGGTTGAAACCATAAAACAAATCTGATATAAACGTAATTGGTATCAGTCAAAACGGCATTTATTAAATACCAAATTGTCATGTCAGGTAAAGAAATGGAAACACACATTCAAACGCAATGAAGCTGTTAAGTGTGTCACCCACCTTTTCAAAAGTCACACAATAGATATTGGACAAATAGACATTTCAAAATCGGGTATGACCACCGTTTGCAGCAAGGCATTCAAGACAGCGTAGACGCATCGAGTCCACAAGGGTCCGAAGAGTTACCTGAGGAACAGCTTGCCATTCCTGAAGCAGAAATGCAGTCAGCTGTGCAACATCCATTGGCAGGGGGTGATTTGTTGACAATCTTCGACCAAGGACATCCCAGAGGTGCTCAATCGGAGAAAGGTCAGGTGAATGAGCTGGCCACGCCATCCTGATGATCCCATGTTGCTGAATAAACTCATTCACCACACGAGCTCGATGGGGTCGAGCGTTATCATCTTGGAGGATGGCATTACCACCTATGGCCTCCAGAGCAGGCTGAACAATTGGTCTCAAGATTTCGTTCTGGTATCTTGGGCCTGTCAAGTTGCCTTGGATGATGTAGAGTGGGATCCTGCCGTGTCTGTAGAAGCCTCCTCAGACCATGACAGAACCCCTACCATAACGATCCACCTCTCGAATTGTGTCATCAGTAAATCGCTCTCCTGGTCGTCTCCAAACTCGAATCCTGCCATCATTGAATGACACAGTGAAGCGAGATTCATCAGTGAAGAGAACTTAAGTCCATTGTTGCCTTGTCCATCGGATGTGCTCGCGACACCAAGCAACACGAGCTCTGCGATGAGCAGGAGTAAGAGGGATTCTGACTGCAGGACACCGAGCAGCCAGTCCAAATTCATGTAAACGTCTACGAATGGTGCTTTGACTGACATTAACGTTTACAGTTTGTCTCAGCTGACATCTTAGAGTGGAACAAGCCACAATTCGATGGCGCAGGGCTGACAACAAGAGGTACCGGTCATCATGTCTATTGGTGCATCTAGGGCGACCTGGCCGGTGGCGATCCTCCACACTTCCTGTGGCCTGAAACCTCTCCAAAATTCGTTGGATAGTAGAGTGTGACACTGCAAGCCGTTTAGCAACCTCACGGACAGATAAACCACTTTCAACCCACGCTATAGCCCTCATTATTTGTAAGGTGTCAAGACTTCTTCTCGGTGGCATGGTTTTTGCAAGTGATGAAACTACCCTAAGTCTGCTGATTGTAAAACAAATTAAGAGTGAACTCTGTTCATGAAAAGTCGCCATTGCACGTGGAATATCAATCAGCACGATTTCTTCACCTGTTTGGTTGTACGGAAGTTTGAAAAAACAGATTAAAAATGTGAATTTATGGTCAGCAAACCAAATTGCACGTGATCACCATGGTTGTCGGTGAGTTGTTTTTATGCTTAACGTGCATAGAGGACTGTCAGAGGAAAATATTGCACCCATTTTTACTAAAAACTTCCTTCATTTAATCATTCTATGCGCTTATATAAAAGTGTATTGAAAATAATAGGGTGGCCCTTGACTTTTGACGAGTAATATATATATATATATATATATATATATAAACATAAATATAAATATATAAATATATAAATATATATATATAAATATATATATATATATATATATATATATATATACATACATATATACATATATATACATATATATACACATATACATACATATATACATATATACATATATACATATATATATATATATATATATATATATATATATATATATATATATATATATATATGTATATATATATATATATATATATATATATATATATATTTATATATATATATATATATATATATATATATATATATATATATATATAATCTTATAAATATAGAAGAGGTGTTAAGAATAGACAGTCCTAGCGAACTGCACAATATAGTCAAACAATATTTAACACGAGCAAATGTTAATATATAGTGGCTGGTAATGTGAAGCTCTGATGCTGTTTTTACAATACGGTACATATAACTTTTAATGGCGAAAGTCAATTAAATATCTTTTAAAGTCAGTTATATAACTGGAACCACCAGGCCTTTACTTTTTACTTAGTCGTTCCCTTCTACCGTGAGGTGTAGAGGTTTGGAAGAGAGAGCGCCAGACCATTCTATCAGCCAGGCCTTTACACCCCTCCATTTTAATATTATTCTTGTTCAGAGTTTCTTCTTTATTTTTTTTTAAATTTATTTAACGTATAAGCATAATTGTGATTATGTAAGTACCTACTTACAATAATTTGACAAATGTGATGCCTCTTTCTCATATCGGCAGTTTTTCATATTATTTGGAATTGAAAACAATATATATTCTAATTATAGCCCATCAGAGGTTGAACGGGGTATTTATCTTCATTAATTAAAAAAAAATCTTACTCGATGCTTATTCTCGCTACTAGCCCTGGTATTGTCCAGCCGAAAATGGCGTCTACGTCGTTCAGCCTCGTTTTCGAATGATCGCACGTCTTTTTTTTTGTTTGTGGTCTAGGTGCTCTCTGCAGTTTTTCCAAGTTCTTGTGGTCAGGGGTCGTGTTACCCTGATATACAGTATGTCCCAAGAATTCCAACTCTTTGCATCCAATACAACATTTTGTTGGTCTAGCAGTTAAGTTCGCTTCTCTGAGCCTATCAAATAACATATTCAGAGAGTTAATGTGTTCTTCAAATGTTTCTGTGGCGACGAGAATATCATCCATGAAATTTGTGATACATGGATTATTCAAGGGATCCAACAATTTGCGCATCATCCTAGAAAATACACTCGGAGCATTTTTCAATCCGAATGGTAGCATGTTGAATTCATAATGTCCTTCCGAGGTGCTAAAAGCTAAATAAGGTCTAACTTCAGGCTTCACTGGAATCTGGTAATAGCCTTTGCTAAGATCCACCTTCGAAAAGTATTTTGCCTTGTTCAATCTGGCAAATAACTGTTTGGTGTCTGGTAATGGATCCACTTGTCCTTCTGTGACAGCATTCAGTTTCCTGTAATCTATGCACAGTCTATGTTCCCTAGACGGTTTCCTCAACAAAACTACACTGGAGCTAAAAGAAGATTCACTGTGAGAAATGATTCCCTCCTTCAACAAATAATCTATTTCCTCTTTCAATGCCTTCTCCTTCGCGAACGGAACAGAATAGGCTCTCATACAGATTGGGTTTGAGTCTACCAGCTTCATGTCATACTGTAGCAAATTTGTATGTCCTGGTTTATCTGTTAATACATCTGTATGTTCCTCCAGAACCTGTTGAACTCTCTCCCTCTGATTTTTAGTCAGGTGCTTACTGATTTTTACTTGTGCGGCTGTCTCACAGGGATGTAATGGGTATTCATGTGAGGTGAGTGGTTCCTTTTTCATTTTAGTTGCGATAGCCAAGGTCGGTAAGGGGGTGCTTTCCTGGGGTGGTCTGTCCAGATACTTCTTTAAAAGGTTTACATGATATACCTTCTCCTTTTTGTCAATTTTATAATTTGTTCTAGACATCTTCTCTAGAACCGTATATGAACCTTGCCATCCAATTTGTAACTTATTCTGGCTGCCGGGTAGTAGAAGAAGCACCTTCTCTCCCACAGCTAATTCTCTGTCCTTTGCTTTCCTATTAAAATACGCTGCATGTTTCTTCCTGGCTTGTCTCAAATTATCATTTGCCAGTTTCCATCCAGCTTTCAGACGAGTGGTCAGCTCGTTCACATATTGATATGATGAGGTAACAGTCTCTTCTGCTTTCTCATCTGTCCAGGTCCTTAATAAACTACATCTGGACTTTTAATTTTTCATACTTATTTTTCATGGCACCCGTCGGGTCCTTTCCATTAGAAGCCTTATAGTGAGGACTTTTCTTCCTAGAATCATCACTCACAAATCGACCACTACCAATTTTTTTCTTGGGTTTGTCTCCCCACTTTAGATTACTTGTGAGAGATCTTCGCTCTCGTTTAGTTTCCTCCAGTTTATATAATGCTGACCGAGGGATTGTCAGCTTATTCTGGGGTAAAATTACTCTTTGTACTCGTCGCATAGTGGCCATGTTAATACATTCAAGTGACGACTGGGTGTGAAAAGGGGCCTTCCATTCCACTTTATTATAATTATTTTTCCTTCCAGGCCTAAGTTTGCCCCGTGGCGTTTCTAGGTCCTGCACATTTTTTCCCTTTGTGGGTGTTCCCTCATGAAATACGCCACATGCTTCTACAAAGTTCTCAATATCGACATTTACGTCGGGCCAATAGTATTTTCGAGCAACCTTTTGGCAGATGGTACATACTTTCTCATGGTCACCATCTTTTCCAACATGTAAGCTCCTTATTCTTCTTCTTCCATCCTTAGCCACCAACCGTCAAAGCAGTCAGTGGCCATTACGCCTAGTGGCGTCTTAGGGCAACAGCAGATAGGTTTTCTTTGCCATTGTTTCCCATCACGCCTAATGGCGTCTTTAGGGCAACGGCAAATCAATCCATCTGCTGCTGTTTCCGTAATCGAAGTGACTGGCAAACGGGTGATCAGCCCGTTGGTAAGCTCCTTATTAAATTTGCCCTATATGCCTTGGGAAGAACCAACTGTCCTTGACCAGTGGATCTAGTTCCTGTCTTCCTGTATAATACTTTGTTCCTCATAAAATACTCTCCCTTGCTTGGAGGTGTGTGGCATTTGGGCAATTTTTTAAAACATGGCTTGAGTGTCCTATCCTCAGCCTGCGCCTTCCTCATCTCTTCTGGATGAGCATTTATAGGTTCACCTTCTTCCTCCTTTTTCTGTGACCTGGTCTGCACTGTCGCCATGATCACAGGTCTCTCGGGATTCCCCAAGAAGACGTATCTACACCCCAATATCAGAGGGTAGATTGGTTCATCTATCACTGCTGCTCTGATTTCTCCTTCCACATAGCGAGTTTTCACCGTTATCCTTGCGATGGGAAGTGTCATGAGTGGTATGTCCTTAGTCGCCCCTTGTATTTCCACTGTTTCTGTGGTATACTGACTTGGGTCCACTAGGCTAGACTTCACAACTGAATCATAATCCAAACCTGTATCATATAGGCACCTGATAGTGACCCCATTACAAATAACATCCTCACAAACTGGGGGGTGATAAGGTTCCTGCTGTCCATTAGGATTAACCTTTAATCTTTCTTCTTCGATCCTTAACCACCGACCGTCAAAGCAGTCAGTGGCCATCACGCCTAGTGGCGTCTTGTAGGGCAACAACAAATTGATTCCACTTTGCACGGTCGGTGGCCATCCTTCGTACAGTGCCCCAACTCTGGTTCATTCTTTGCATCTCAGCCTCCACAGTCCTCCGCCAAGTTGTTTTTGGTCGGTCTCTCTTTCGCTTTCCTTCAGGGGTCCAAAGCATAGCTGTTCTTGTGATGGCATCGGGGTCTCTTCTGAGGACATGACCAACCCAGCTCCAGCGTCTGCCAGCTATGATGGTATGCATGTCCTCTTGCTTGCTACGAGTAAGCAGATCTTGGTTGGTGATGGTATTCGGCCAAAAGATTCGGTGAATTTTTCTTAGGCATGTTGTGTGAAAAGAGGACAATTTTGGCATTTCCTTCTCTGTGACTCTCCAGCATTCCGCACCATAGAGAAGCACAGAAAGCACGCAACTCTGGTATAATCTTTAATCTTTGGTTCCACGATTTCATTGCAGCAATGTTTGAAGGTTTCCTTTTACAAAATTCGGTGTTATGGTTGTCTTTCTTACACCATCTCTTTCCTTGGTTAAACGGTTTTCTTTCATTATATTTTTGGTCATTGAAATGTGTTTCTATCACGATAATCATTTCGTGGCCTATCAAAGTTTGTCCTGCCTTTATTACCTTGTTCTCTGGTATCAAATTTACTAAATTGCTGTGGAGCTTTAAAATTTTCTATGTGCTTCTTTTTAGTGCCACTTACCTCTGCCTGATACCTCTCAGCAACATTTAAAACCTCCCCCAACCTCTCTGCACCTTGTTCCATGAGAAATTTTCTCAGGTCTGGAGCCATGGACTCTCTTAATTGCTCTATCATGATCATCTCTTTGAGATCTTGGGTCTTCCCCAGAGCAGTCCATTTCTCCAAATAGGTTTCCAGTCTGGCAGAGAATTGGTGGTATGTCTCCCCAGACAACAGTTTGGCATTTCTAAACTTCTTACGATAAAATTCACCATTCTTTTCATATCTCAATAACAAAGCCTGCTTTAGCATGTCATAATTGTCTTGGTCGTCTCTATTCATCTTAGCAAAAACTTCATAAGAAGTACCTCTAAGCCCTTGGGATAACTTAAGACTCCACCTCTCTCTCTCTCTAACCCATACGTAGTAGCTAATAGTTCGAATCTACTAAGTTACCCTTCGATGTCATCGTCTTTCTCAACAAAATGGTCTAAATGAAACCCCATAGCTGAGGTTGAGGCTCCCTGACTAGGCGTGGCATCTGAGGGAAAGGGGCTGGCACCATTTTCAGGAGCATGGCCTTGTAATTCCAGCTCCCTTAGTCGTAATTCGTGCTCCCTTTGCAATCTTCTATCTTCTGCTTCCCTTTCGGCAGTCAATCTCTTTTCTTCTGCCTCCCTTTCGGCAGTCAATCTCTTTTCTTCTGCCTCCCTTTAATGTCGTTTTTCTTTTGCCTCCCTTTCGGCAGTCAATCTCTTATCTTCTGCTTCTAATTGGAGCCTTTTAATCTCCCTATCTGCCTCCAATGCCTTAGCCTCTTTGTCAGCCTCAATCTGCAGCCTCTTAAGTTCTTTATCAGCCTCAATTTGTAACCTCTTCTCTTCAGCTAACCTCCTATCTTCCCTTTCAATATATTTGTCACATTCTGAAGTTACATACTGAATTAAAATTTGACCCTCCATGTTCATTTCCTTCGCCGTCAGCACAGCAGCCGATCTAAATTTTGCTAGATCTGCCATACTCTAACACACAAATTAACAATGACTAAGGTAAATTCCAAGTATATAATTACTAAGGTAATATATTAATTAATTAATTAATTACCACTGGCTGTGAAGATTCATCAACTTTTATTTTCCACTTTTTATTTTAAGGGACACTTTTAAATTTATACAACTCTGTCCCCACTAGTTTAATTCCCAAACCAGGAGACCCTAATATCTTTGATAAACTTAATCCCCGGACAAGACCCCAATATTTGTAGTGGTTTTTGATGTTATTGTATGGTTGTTATGTTACCTAGTGTACTGGATGAGGTCAGCTGTGAAGGCTCCTGAGATAAAAGTTTATGTGAGTTACAGAAGGCATTTCTGCTACCACTTAACACCTCAAACAGACCTATTCTACTAGTATGAATGTTAGCTACGTTAAAAGTCTAGGGTACTGAAATGTAATGTGTAGGTAATAAAATACACAGACACACACATGTAAATAATAAGTCTAATAATAATAATAAACTCTATGATACACTGAACTAACACTGGCTGTTATAGTTTAAGTTTGGAAATTTTTTTTAATTTATTAGTCCTGAACCAATTGTTTCTTTTGGTCAGAACATATGAAATAATATGTATTTATCAATAAAATGCATATATATATATTGCATAATCAAATGAAATTTTTGTACATAGGTATATTATTACAATGGTTAATATTAATAATATCTACAATGTCTTGGGAAAAACTAGCACTGGATGTTTAGTTGGGGTGGCGTCATCATGCCCAATCTATGGTTATAAAGTTCCTTGTCCTTGACATATGGACTGATATTAATGTTTATATAACAAGATTTTATTTCTTTAATGATGGTGGGCACAGTTGATGAATCTCCAGCAGGCCAGGTTTGCACTTAACTGGCCTGTGACGATGTAGTACAGAATTCTTATGGCCCACTCCTCTCAGTAGCTGGAGTAAAATGTTAGGCTGCACAGGCCTCCGCTCTTTGTACTTCTACAAAAGCATCTGGCACAAGCGTAGTGCCAGATCAGAAACTCACAATTCAGAATTGAGAACACAGTTACTTAGTACTAGCAAAACTCAGCTGAGCTGCTGGCTAGATTAGGGCGTCCCACTGATTTTTATTTAGTAATTCCTGGAAATCACCTCTAGCATTAACGTACTGTGTCAATGGACAGTCTTCTTTAAAATGGCACAAGCGTGCGTCTCTCATTCAATAATATAAATGCTTTTGTCCAATCAGCGGACTTCCCCTCTAACTTTTTCAAATATTCAAACTAAAAGTCCAATTTCAGTCCAGTCTCAGTCTAGTATGTAGTATTTTTCCCAAAATTACACTTGTTTTTTGGACTAACTACATGAAAAAACTACATAAAATGTGTGTCTCCCCCTACTTCTAAGATCCTATGCACAAAAAACTGTTCGCTAGTCTGTATTGAACAATACGGGTCGTCCCGTGTTATTCTGTCCCGTCTGTCCCCTTTTATTTATTTATACATAAATTATAACTTAGATATTATTAAAGAAAACCCTACTTTTCTCCAAGGTTTTTTAGCATTAAACGACCAAATACGGTTATCCTCCGACTGTGTGTCTCCCCCTACTTCTAATTTGCAGTTTAAGTTATTTTTAGCATTTTTTAGGCTCAAGGACTTTGCCCCAAAATTTTTGATTTTTGCATTTTTAGGCTCAAGGACGCCAAAATGTAACTTTAGTGAAAATATGCACAAAAAACTGTTCGCTAGTCTGTATGGAACAATACGGTCTTTCGTCAATATCTTCCGTGTTATCTGTCCGTCTGTGTAATTAAAAGTATATTATTTCTCTGCTCAAGATGGGCTATCAAACTAGCTAGGTTTTATTTTCATAACTTTATTATTAAAGAAAACCCTACTTTTCTCAAGGTTAGTTTTTGAAATTTGTTTTTGAACCTTCGTCCACGGCGTTTGCCGCTGTATTCAAATTAAACGACCAATTACGGTAAAACGTCTAAGATACGACTGTTTCTAACAAGAGCTAAGGTCGTTTTTCTACCAATTCCTTACATTGTGTCAACTAGTGGCGTGATTTTTCCTTTAAAACTACAAATTGCGTCCTTTTGCCTTTTTAGATTCAAACACGTGTTCCGACCGTCATATTTTTTTTTCTTTTAACCCCCTTTTCCCTCCCGTCTAAAAGGGTAAACCGTTTAGTCTGCATGTTCCAACTAGTTAGTTTCAATGGCGTTGTACAGCGCTGGCGTAGACGAAGAAGCCTCGGCATCTCTTGCCTATATTTTTATCCCTACATGTTATTTTACCCGTTATCTTTATAATTGGAGATATTTTAACGTTGCATCACTGTATTTTCACCACAACGACTT
The DNA here is from genome assembly GCA_024509875.1 of Oreohelix idahoensis. Lineage (NCBI taxonomy): Eukaryota > Metazoa > Mollusca > Gastropoda > Stylommatophora > Oreohelicidae > Oreohelix > Oreohelix idahoensis. The sequence continues at coordinate 90,723 of JAMPIV010004067.1, forward strand.
TGTTTTGAAGCTAGCATATCTTTTTTATGTCTTCGAAAAACTGAATACTTTAAATGTGTCCCTTCAAGGTACTGAGACCCATATTCTGCAGCTGTCAGATAGAATTTCGGCCTTCAGAAAAAAAAATTGCTATTGTGGAAGGAAAAGTTAGACAAGAAAGACGTAAATTACTGCTTTCCTTCTCTGCACACCTGTTTAGAAGACAATGACTTGGAGCTGAGTGAAGAACTCAAGGCTGTGTTTGTTGACCACTTAACAGTACACAGCTCAGTGTTTACTTTGGCAAGTACTTTTCAGAAGAGACTGACCAACACACCTGGATCAAAAATCCCTTCAGTACAGAACTCCCATCTACACTCACTACTAGAGAGCAAGAGCAGCTTATTGATATTTCATCAGACTCCACACTGAAATCGAAGTTCGACTCTTCATCACTACCAGAGTTTTGGAGCTTGGTGAACCAGGAATATACAGAAGTAGGCAGCAAGGCCCTACGAGTTTTGATTCCATTTGCATCATCCTACTTGTGTGAGACAGGGTTTTCTGCATTGGCCACCATCAAAACAAAATACAGATCGCGATTGAACGTCGAGAAGGAGATTCGAATCGCAATTTCCAAATTTGTGCCCAGATTTGAAGAACTGATGATGAAGAAGCAAGCTCATCTTTCTCATTGACTTTGTGACTAGTATAAGTTGTCATAAAACTGTAAGTTGATTAAATTAATTTAGTTTTTCATTTACAAAATAAATACAGTCTTATTTATTATATGTCCGAAACTTAACTTATTTACCCCCCACAACTGGTATCAGATGTAAAATATGCACATTCAGAAGTCATTAATATCTTTTTGGGTACAATTGCTTATATATAATATATAGTATAGAGAGGAGCCGCGGTGATTTATGCACAGGTCAAGGGAGCCGCGGACCAAACAAGTTTGAAAACCTCTGCATTAATGTAATTTAACAGCATACATTTACAGTATCCAATTATAATCAAAATTACGTATGTTTAAAAACAAACAAAAAACAAGCAAACAAGAATTTAATGAAAAAAAAAGCAAAAACAAACCCAAGACATACATACAGTAAATAATTCGAGTATAATCACATTAGGGGGACCAAGAATCAGAGCTCATGAAATATTTGAACAGTATGCTATTGAATGAGCAGTCACTTCGTGTGTTTTTCTTTGCCCTCCTTAACTCAAGAGCAGAATCAGAAAGACAGAACGAACAAACTTTATCTTCAAAGGGTTTAGAATTGGCCATGCAGGCATGTCTACCATTCTGCCCTTCCCTACTGAATTCATAAGAACATAAGTACAGGTCGTCATCCCCTTATCTGAATCGTTTGTGACCAAGTGTTTTAAAATTAGACATTTTTTCAGATTTCAGAATGGTTGTACACTAAATGTATTGTATATGACGGCAACACCCTGTTGGCAAACACATTAATACTTCTAAAATTCCTCTTTGTATTAAAAATAATCATTATATCTTTAACACTTTAGTACCAAGGCTTCTCAGTCAGCAATCACCTTCAAGTACCAAGGATTTTTAGGAAAAATTTCCTATTTGGGGTGATGAAATTTAAAAAATCACTGATACCGAATAAGTCAACATATTGACATGAAACTTTCAGGATGTTATTAGAAGTGGACAAAGTGTCGTGTGCTGACCTAGTTTTGTGTTCAGTTCATGTGATTATGGTGGCCATTTTGAATTTTAATGAGGCAATAGACAAAAATTGGCATGCAGTATTGAAAAATTTATAAAAAATATTATAATCAACTCAAAACTCATCAAACTTTTCCAGATGTAGTATTATTAAACACTCTTTCTAAAAAGAGCAAGTATAATATGCTTTTGAATGATGTTGGGGTTAAAAAAGTGATTTGAAATGGACACAAAATTCCAGTTCTGCAATGTCAAAAGAGTACTTTCTGTGCTTCTCTATGGCGCGGAATGCTGGACAGTATCCGAGAAGGAAATGTCGAAACTGTCCTCTTTACACACAATCTGCCTAAGGAAAATTCTCTGAATCTTTTGGCCGAATACCATCACCAACCAAGAACTACTTACTCGGAGTAACCAAGAGGACATGCACACCATCATAGCTGGCAGACGCTGGAGCTGGGTTAGCCACATCCTCAGAAAAGACCTTGATGCCATCACAAGAACAGCTAAGATATGGACCCCTGAAGGAAAGCAAAAGAGAGGCCAACCAAACACAACTTGGTAGAGAACTGCGGAGGCTGAGATGCAAAGAATAAACCAGAGCTGGGGCACTGCACAAAGGATGGCCACCGACCAAGAAAAGTGGAAGCAGTTTTTTGCTGCCCTACAAGACGCCACCAGGCGTTATGGCCACTGACTACTTTGACTGTCGGTGGCTAAGGGGCAAAGAAGACAAATGCACAATTTTCTAAAACTGGTATTTAATGCATAAAAAAAAAAAATTTCACAATACATCATCATCATCATAATATGACGACTCACAGACAATGTCAAATGCAACTATAATTTATAGTATTGTCTATGTTTTTGTTTTACTGTGGCCTCTCTACATTAGAATATTTGTATCTTGTCTATGCAACTGATGCCTCTACCTGCTTGGGTAATGCTGTGCACACGAGTGATGCTGCACCAAAAAAAGTTGGGTTTTAGAGCTTTTTGAATTTCAGATAATGGGGTTGAGGACCTGTACATGAAAAACTATGCACACCCGAGTTAAACATTATTTTTCTAACAATTGACTTATGTCTAGTAAGGGAGGAGCCCGTTACACGCCCATTGAGGCATATTGGGAATATGGTGTTAGGCCCATATTTTCTTGACCATCTGCACACTAAGGGTGATGACGTCAGCCACCTTAACCTTCCCAGAGTTGCTCTGGTACTGAATTCATGAGGCTGGGTCGACCCCGGAACTGTTTGCGGTCTAAAAAATCCCCCCTCAACTGGGGATCGAACCATGGACAACCAAGCTAGGAAGCCAGTGCACTAACCACTGTGCTACCACGGCTCCTATGTCTAGTAAACATGGTACAAAAAGTGTCGAAGATATCTCCACCCCTCAGCTTCCCAAGGAGCACATGCCTTCAACAAACGTATATCAAGTCCTCCTGTGCCAGCAACTCAAGGTCCTTCCATGTTGTTTCATCTCTTTCATTTCTGTCTCCAGTTCTTTTCTCCATGTGTACTTTGGCCATCCTCTACCTCTCTTACCCTGGGGGAATTACAGAACAAGGACTGCATTGTAATGCTATCATCAGAATTCCTCAATGTGTGTCCTATCCATTTGCAGCAGCATCTTCTCATATCTTGTTCTACTGACGCTTATCTGGTTCTTGTCATCAGTTCCACAATGGTGACTGTCATACCATTTCAACTTTTCTATTCAACGCAAGCATCCATTTAAGAAAGTAACTTCTTGATTTTTGTTCACCATGTTTCACAGCCCTTCAATAGAACTGAACTGACTCTTGATTTACAGATTCTGATTTTGAAGATAATACATATTTACTTATTTAGTCATTCCTCTTCTACCGTGAGGTGTAGAGATTTGGAAGAGAGAGAGCGCCATACTATATTATCGGCTGTCTTCCTCCTGGCCTGATTTTTTCCATTATAGTCCATGGCCCTTCAGAGATTGTCTAATGTTAAAGATAATATTATTAATATATATAAATAAAATTTCTGAGTGTTTTGATGAAGACTCGTGTGTAGCTAGCCCAACTTTTGATAACATTGGTTCAGTTTATAGCATTAGTTAAACTTCATGTATTGTATCACAACTTAAAATAACAGACGTTGTGTATGCTAATGATGGGAGGGTAAATTTGCCATGATCCTTCTGAGTGCTGTAATGTTTTTAAAAAAAAAAAAGGCTTCTTGATAAATACAGAACTAGAACAGAAATTACAATGAATTATGCAAAATATGTTGATGCAAGACAAATTGAAAACGCTTGATGAGATGTCACAGCAATTGGGTCTGAAAATACATAAATGATAAAGATAATGAGAATAAATAGGGCAAACGATAGCAAGACTACACTGGGAGATCACCTCAACAAGATGTGGAATCATGCATGTATCTTTGCAGCAATATAGACAAAGCTGGAGGGTCAGTTCAAGATATCAAAATAAGAATTTTAAAAAAGGCAACAGGAGCTTTCATTGCATTATAAAACATATGGAGATCAGAAGCTATCAGGTACAACACAAATAAATAAAGGTAGATATGAGACATTATTGTCAATTGTCTTATTAACACACAACAAAATTTATGAAAAATAAATTTAAAATCACTAGGGATTTGAATAAATAAATGGGACACAAAGACGCAGCAATAGAGAATGCAGTCAGCGATCCATAGCTTGACTGCTTGCGTCAGGGCCAGCGACCCAGAGCTGACCAAGATCTTACTTCGCCTCCAAGCGTGGTCCTGGAAACAGGCTGCATCACTGCAGTCTGGCTGAGAGAGTAGGGATCGAAGAGGGAAGGCTAACCCAGTCCCAAAAAATGCCGTGCGGAAGTCGGATGTGTCGGCCGAAAGGCGCAGCTACACTGTAAACAGGCACAAGGCAACCAACGTCCTTTTCAGGATGAACGAGGAAGAAGAAGAAGAAAAAATAAATATAGGTCATTAACAGGCACTTGTTAGACAGAGAGAAGGACACCAGGCAACAAAAATAAGTGATAGGCTTACTGGAAATCGAACCAAGGACCATTCAAATAGTGCCATCACCTTGCTGTGAATGTAGATCATTAAATTATACAGCCAGTTTTGCATCCTGCTGATTTGAAAACTGCAGTAGAGGCTATAATGACAGAGGAAAGCACAGAGAGACAAGTTGCTTTCTTTACCATGCACAGTCAGTAATTGCAACATTGAAAAGCCAAAATAATACAGACCTGGATGACCTCGGAATAGTGCTCCACAAACTATGTCAACCATTCAAAAGTGTTGTGATCCAATGGATCCCATCTCATTGTAACATCACCGGCAATGAAGAGACTGACAGATTGGCAAAAGAAGGTGGAAATCTACCTCAGCCTGATACAAGCGTAACTTTCGAGAAGGCAACGAGTTTTATTAAAATAAGGTACAAAAACAAATGGTATGTAGAGCATCCAGGTCACACACAAATGATGCATACTACCAGCTCAACAGAAAAGAACAAGTGGTAATCTTCAGACTCCGCATTGGCCACAACAGATTGAGATACCATCTATTCAACAAGCTATAGATAGGAACTACCGTTCAGTGTAACTGTGGCACCGATAAAATGACTGCTGAACATCTGCTTCAAAGGTGCCCAACATATGAGGAACAGAGAAAGCACATATGGCTGACACCAGTACCATTCGTGGAAAAGCTCTACGGAGATTCAAATAGTCTCAAACTGACTACTGCTTTCTTTGAAAACATTCAAGTATACGTCTGAGAGTGTACGAAGAAGAAGAATACTGGTCTTTCATCGTACTTACTTACTTAGTCATCCCACTTCTAACGTGAGGTGTAGAGGTTTGGAGGAGGGAGCGCCATACTATCCTATCGGCTGTCTTCCTTCTGGCCTGGTTCCAATCTAGTCCTTGGTCCTTCAGAGATTGTCTAATGTTGTCCTCCCAGTGGACCCTGGGTCATTCTGGATCCTTGGCTCTTAGTTTCCCATACTTGTCATGGTAGCTGATCTTCTCCCATTCTGCAGACATGGCCTAACCATCATAGTTGGGACTGTTCTACTTGAGTCTGCATTGGCTGGGTTTTGAGGCCGTGCCGTATCGTCTGGTTGTGGATCATCTCTCTTTTGGTTACTTCAACCACTTTCCTCAAGATACCTCATTTCTGAGGTTTGAAGCTGGCTTTTGTGGGTTGTAGTCATTGCCCATGACTCGCATCCATAAGTCAAGACTGGAATGTAGGTGGAGCGGTCTTTCATCATGTCACAATATACCACTAAGCCTGGCCAGTGACACAATGTGACCTTCAGTTCATGTAATTGTCATTGAGAGACAGACTTGGCCAATCTTCTATCTGTATATAAAGACAAGGAGAGCAATTACCAAAGACTTCTGTGCCAAGAAGATCAAAAGGTCAAGGTGGTCCTAAAGCAGTTACTGCCACAAGAAAGTAAGTGATAGGATGTTACTAGGTCAAAGCTTTATTAGGTGAGGTGACTGGTTTTCTTCCTCACCACCTCTGCCTTCCTTAACTCACATGCAACGTCAAGTACACATTTACAGTTGGGAAGACAGAACACTGATGCTACCTGGTTTTTTCAAGCCTTGTAACTTTGCCTCAAAACGCAAGCAATTAAAAAAATGGGGAGATGGCACCACTAGAATGAGTTAAGTAAAACTTCACAGAGTCAGAAACCACTGGAATGAGTTAAGTAAAACTTCACAGAGTCAGAAACCACTGGAATGAATTAAGTAAAGCTTCACAGAGTCAGAAACCACTGGAATGAGTTAAGTAAAGCTTCACAGAGTCAGAAACCACTGGAATGAGTTAAGTAAAGCTTCACAGAGTCAGAAACCACTGGAATGAGTTAAGTAAAGCTTCACAGAGTCAGAAACCACTGGAATGAGTTAAGTAAAGCTTCACAGAGTCAGAAACCACTGGAATGAGTTAAGTAAAGCTTCACAGAGTCAGAAACACAGCAGCTGTATATGTATTAACACAACAAGAACAAAAAAAATTAAGTTTGCAAGAAAGAAAAATAATATATATATATATATATATATATATATATATATATATATATATATATATATATATATATATATATATTTTTTTTTTGGGTGCAGTAAAGCTTATTTGGACAATGAACAATGTTAAAGCATGGACATTTTTTTTTAAAATGTCTTAACGCTAACAACAAACTATAGTTAAAAACATGTCTATTTGATACGTGCAACACATACATAACAAAAATATTTTTAAAAAGCTTGGTCTTATATATCACTTATAGAGTATAACTGATTACTTTTATAATATAACTTGTCGACCTTGTGTCATGGTTGAAAGGGTGTGCCAAAAGTAGGCAAAACCTTAAATTCAAAACAAAAAAGGTATAATAATTTTCTCTTTCATAGCGACCACTTTCAGGAGATCTTCATTACCATTTTAAGCTGTCCGTGGGATTTTTGACATTTTTTTTTTAAAAGTACTTTTATCTAGTTATTTACTATTTTTTAATTCATCATCACCAATACCTTTTAGCCCCCCACCCCCCTTTCGAAGCATAGGTCCTCCTGTTCTCTGCCATTGTTCTGCCCATACTTTATTCCTTTCAGGTCTGCAGTTCTCTTCATATGTTTTTTGGTCTCTCGTTTTTCTCTAGCCCTGGGAATTCTAGAACAAGGACTGCTTTACAATGCTATCAACTTGTTTTCTCAGTGTGTCCCCTACCCCCTTGCTGGCATCTTCTTACCCCCTTGCTGGCACATCTTCTTACCCCCTTGCTGGCACATCTTCTTATCTTCTGTTCCACTGGTGTTTGTCTGATTCTTGTCATCAGTGATCTTGTCATACAATGTTAATTCTACTCTACCCAAGCACCCATGTATCAAAGTCTGTATCTTTCCAGTTGTCTATTTATCAATTATTTTTTTCTCCCATGTATCTTCTGTGTCCTTTTCTCATAACCTGTCTAAATTTCACATATTTGTCTCCTGTTTGTAACTATGGTTCATGAAGAGTAACTCTAAAACTCCAAAAGGGATTGGAGTGGCTCAAGAGGTATGGCGTCCACCTTTAATTCTAAAGGTACCGAGTTCGCTTCCAGCACAGGGAATATAATTGCTGGAGATTTTTTTTTTTTCAGAACCAGGGGTTCCTAATGATGTCATACTCCAGCCTCACCTCCTGAGTAGTGAGATTGGATGACAAGCATTCTCGGATAAGGGCAAAAAAAAAAATAGGTCCAGTGTGCAAGTTGTGCATGTTAAAATCCCTCTGCTGGAAGTCAGCACCAAAGCAATAATGTGTGTGCTGTTAGTTTCTGCAACAGTCTGTTATCCATGGTGAAGTTGCTAGGCTCATGGACAACTTCAGATTATTGGCCTAGTTCTATTTTTTCTCTGTCCCTTGGGAAGCATACAGTGTTTTCTATTTACCTTTCACAAAATCAAATGTAATTTCAAAGATGCTACAAATTATTTAACTTTTTCTTTTTTAAACTCTGCCAAAGCAATTCATTCGAAACAGCGTGATTAGTTGCTATCTAAACACTATCAGTTGTAATCCATTCTTAACTGCTGTTTGTACAAATAATTTAAAACAAACAAACAAACAATCCAAAGAGCCAAAGTAAAATCTCTAAAATTACAAAAACATTTAACTGAAGTATTGTGTCTTTGATTAATAAATCTATTAGTTAAGATTAAGTATTTAAAAAGGCTTAATTTGGTCTGATGTTAACATAGCCAGCCGTGATCTATTCTCAACTGTTGATCCATCCTCTTAAGATGCCCTTTTCCCGTTCTCTGGCCTCCACAACACCAGGTGGGTCAAGGGGGTTTGATGCTCTGAAAGCAAATTTTTAAACTGAGATTCTTCTGGGGGGAACACATTACACAAATAGGCATAGAATAACATGTAAGCAAAACAGAAGACTATATATATTCATAATCAGCCTACAGCTCCCAATGGAATATAAGCCTTGGAATAAATGAATCCATCACCATGTCTTTTCATACTCCTCATGGACGATGTCATCAAGGCATGTAAGGAGAGAACAAGAAAGTATTCAGTGGGGTACTGGAAGATGGGACAGGTCTGTATTTCAGAGCTGGCATTTGCTGATGATGTTGCCCTGATTGCTAAATCAGAGGCACATCTCCAATCCAACCTGCAAGTCTGGAAGGAAGAGCTGGAGAAGAGAGGGATGGTCATAAGCAGCTCTAAAACAAAATCCATGGTGATATAACGAGAAGAAAGTAGACATCAGATTAAGCTGCGAGAACAGGTCTGCAGCAGGTTGACCACTTTAAATACCTCGGAGCTATTATAGACCGAAAGGGAGGCATCAAAGAAGAGTTGGCCACTCGAAAAGCAGCAGCTGGGAGACTTTTTCAGGCCATAAATCGAGGATTCCTCAGCAAGAGAGAGGTTGGTAAGAAAACGAAGATGCTGTATACCGCTCCATTTATGTCCCAGTCTTGACATATGGATGCGAGTCATAGGCAATGACTACAACCCACAAAAGCCAGATCCAAACCTCAGAAATGAAGAATCTGAGGAAGGTGGTTGAAGTAACAAGAAGAGACATGGTCCGCAACAAGACGATACGTCAAAGCCTAAAATCCCACCACCTGCAGACCCAAGTAGAACAGTCCCAACTAAGATGGTTTGGCCATGTCTGCAGAATGGGAGAAGATCGGCTACCACGACAAGCATGGGAAACAAAGAGCCAGGGATCCAGATTCCCAGGACGACCCATAGTCCGCTGGGAGGACAACATTAGACAATCTTTGAAGGACCGAGGACTAGAATGGAACCAGGCCAGGAGGAAGACAGCCGATAGGATAGTCTGGCACTCTCTCTTCCAAACCTGTACACCTCACGGTAGAAGGGGAACGACTAAGTAAGTAAGTAAATTAATCCAAAGTTCTGTTCTGTGCCATCCACTTAAGGTCTTTCTGTGTCTTCTTTATTCATTGTATTTCTGCCTCCAGTTTCCACATGCTTTTCAGTCTCCCTCTATCTCTCTTCACCTGTGGGTTCCAGAACAAGAACCGCCTTTTAATGCTACCAATAAGCTTCATCAGTGTGTGCCCTATCCAGAGGCGTCCCTAAGTACTTGGCACCTGGGGCGGCTGTTACCTATGACACATCCAGAACTAATAAATAAACGCACTAGAAAGTAGCAGTTTAACAGTAAATACTTTATTATTAGTGTCCGATAGCACCCACTTCTTGGCTGTCACCCGGGGCAGACTGCCCCCCCCCTCCCCCCATCCTTTGTACACCACTGGCCCTATCCATCTCCGGCTTCTTCTTCTCAACTCTTGTTCCACTGGCACTTGTCTGGTTCTTGTCATCAGTTCCACATTTGTGACTTTGTCATCCCATTACAATTCATGTACCCTATGCAAGCTTCCATTTATGAAGGTCAGTAACCTTTTGGTTGTTGGTTGTTTTTTTCTTCCCAGTATCCATGTTTCAGAGCCATACAACAATACTCACTTGACATTTGATTTGAAGATTCTAATTTTTGTGTTGGACTTATTCCCTTCCCATACATTTCCCAATGCAATGAAATCTTTTCTCGTTCTGTTTTCTTATTTTGATATTACTGTATGTCCCTCTAACTGTTTCTATATTGATGCCAAGGTATGTGTACATTTCTACATCTTGTAGTGGGTGTTTCTTCAAGTGTGATCTTGTTACTGTTTGCTGCAATTATTCTCAACATCTTTGTCTTTCTCAAAAAATGTTCAGACTATATATCCCATGTAGAATACTTAATGTATAAAATCCAACGCAAAAGTCCCTATGAACTAAGTAAATATTCACAGACACCTGACAGACTTATCATCTAAATTTTATTAAACAAATTAGTCATCATCATCTTTTTTTTCTTCTCATGAAGCACAGAAGCACCACTTCAGAAGCCCCCTTGCGAAAGCCTCAGTCAAAGCCCACAGTCTTGCAGTAGTGGTTTCTGAAATTCTTCTTCCTCGTTCGCCCTGAAAAGGACGGTGGTTGCGTTGTGTCTGTTTGCGCCTAAGCTGTGATATTTGTACCTTTCGGTCGACACATCCGACTTCTGCACGGCATTTTTTTTATGGACCGGGTTTGCCTTCCCATTTCGATCCGCACTCGCTCAGCCAGACTGCACTGCTGCAGACTGTTTCCAGGACCACCACGTGGAGGTGGAGTGCGGTCTTGACCAGCTCTGGTTCGCTGGTCCTGACGCAGGCAGTCAAGCTATGAGTCGCTGACTGCGGTCTCTATTGCTGCGTCTTTTTTCGGTTTCTGAAATGATTTGTTCGACGTGATGAGGAAGCCTGCTCCTCCCATGGATAAGTTCACATTAGTTGCCTTTAATGACATACCTTAGAAGAAATGAACACCTTTAAATATCTGGGGTCCACTATATGTAGTGATGGAAGATCAAGTAAAGAAATCAAGACAAGACTTGAGATGGCCTCAGCTGCCATGGCAAGGCTGAATGTGATCTGGAAAAGTAACATCAGTTTTCCTGTGAAGATCAAATTATACAAATCACTTGTATTATCTATTCTCTTGTATGGGTGTAAGGGCTGGACACTCACTGCACATCCGGAGTGAAGGATTCAGGCTTTCGAGTATAAATGTTATAGAAGAATTTTGCGCATTTCCTATAAAGAGCACAAAACAAATGTCTTTGCGAGAGAGAAAATAAACACGTATGCAGGCCACAAAGAACCACTTTTGTCAGTAGTGAAACGTCGAAAGCTCGCCTGGTTTGGGCATGTAATTCGTTGTGACTCCCTTTCAAAAACGATCCTGCAGGGAACAGTTGAAGGTAAACGGAGAAGAGGAAGGCAAAGAAAATTCTGGGCTGATAACATCAAAGAATGGACAGGGCACGGTTTTTCCACACTTGCACGCATTGCTGAGGATAGAGAGCTGTGGAGGACCCTGTCTGCTGATGCTTCCACCATGGCACCCCTACGACCCATGACGGGTTACGGGTTGAGATGATGATGATGATGACGTACCATACCTGAGTAAGTAATAGTCTTATTCTTTCTTAGTTTCCTCATAGCTCCCTGGGAAGTACATGGGACACAGTAATGGGTCAAAGAAGATAAAGGTAGTCGATTAGCAGATACTGCTGTAGGGGAGTGGTTGAATGGGGAAAAAAAAACACACACACAAATAGTAATACATCTTACAAGGAGAAAGGACAAGAAAAACCTACGTTGCAGCCACAAGGCCTTCGTCAGGGAAGACAAACAAGAGACAGGAGGGAAAGAAAATGAGAATTAAGTAGAGAACATGAAACTATAAAAATAAGAGAAAAAAATACTCCCTTATGTCCAGTCACATGCAGCAAGATGGCTGCCACTAAACCGGAAAGCGGAAGTCGACAGTACATTAAAAACAAAAAAATAAGAAATAATGAAAACCAGGACTGGAAAACAGTGAGGAAAAAAAATAAAAAAAATAAAATAATAAATAAATTTAAAATAAATAAATAAAATAAATAAATATATATATATATATACAAAATTTTAAAAAATAAAATAAAAAGTAAAAGATAAATAAATGAAATATTTAAAATATTAAAATACATAAAGTGAGGGCAAAGCGATTGAAAAAAAAAAAAAAAAAAAAATTGGGTGATCGCAACAAGGTAGAAAGTCATAATACAGCTGGGACTAGATAGAAAAGGACGCCTCAGACAAAAGAATGTTGGGTATTCAAACCGTACGTTTAAGGCAACCCATAACATGGATGAGGCGTTGTTCCTGGCGAAACCGACTGTTGGCTCCGAGGAACAGGATCTGATGGCTGTCACCTGGATGTCAGTGGCACCGTGGTGGCCAGGGCCATTGAAGTGGATGGCCACAGGTGTGGATTTAAACTGAGAGATGTCGTAGAGGTGTCTGCAGAATCGGTCGCCCAGTCGTGTGCCCGTTTGGTCGATGTAAGTAATGTTGCAGCGTTTGCATATAATAGCATAAATGACGTTGTGTGACTCACATGTGAAGCCATGGGCGATGGTGAACTTGGCATTAGGGAACGAGACTGAACATGTTTCGATTACATACTGACATGTCTTACATCGTGTTCAGTTACATGGCTTGGTCCCAAAGTGGCCATCGTTGACGGTTTTCAAACGGCTGTGGACTAGGAGGTCCCTCAAATTTTTATCCCGTCTATATGCCAGCAAGGGTGGCTCACTAAACACTTCTCGCGTCACTGGGTCAGCTTGGAGGAGAGGTAGGTGACGATACAGGATCCATTTGACACCAGTGCTGTGAGGGTGATAGGTCATTATTAACTTGACTCTATCAGAGGAGGTTTTGTGGCGGGGTTTGAGGGCCTCTAGACATGAGATAGGGAGAACACGCTCTAAGGCAGAGGAAAGAATATCCTCTGGATACTGTCTGCTACGGAAGAAGTCCAACATTTCTTGTGCATGGCATAGAAAGTTGTCATCATCTTGGCATAACCGACGGAGGCGGAGAAGTTGTGAGAAAGGCAAGGAGTCACGAAAAGCCGGAGGATGAGAGGAAGTATAAAGGAGGTAACTGTGTGCGTCAGTGGGTTTGTAGTACACTGAAGTGGTAAGGTGGGGGGGAGTGATGGTGATAACAATGTCAAGGAAATTAACAGAGACTGTGGAGATGTGAGAGGTGAATTGGATCGCAGGGTGGAATTGGTTAATGAAGTTAATGAACTTAGATAAGTCAGCCTCTGGCATATCAGTGAGACCTATGCCATCATCAATGTATCTAAGATACATCAATGGAAAAGGTCCAGGATACTGCAAGTGCTCCAGCCATTATGCCACAGGTACAATATGATAAAGTTGTTGCTAGACACAAGTTTTATAATCACCATCAAGTGTGACGTGAAGCAAGTGCTCCAGCCATTATGTCACAGGTACAATATGATAAACTTGTTGCTAGACACAAGTTTTATAATCATCATCAAGTGCTCCAGCCATTATGCCACAGGTACAATATGATAAAGTTGTTGCTAGACACAAGTTTTATAATCATCATCAAGTGCTCCAGCCATTATGCCACAGGTACAATATGATAAACTTGTTGCTAGACACAAGTTTTATAATCATCATCAAGTGCTCCAGCCATTATGCCACAGGTACAATATGATAAAGTTGTTGCTAGACACAAGTTTTATAATCATCATCAAGTGCTCCAGCCATTATGCCACAGGTACAATATGATAAACTTGTTGCTAGACACAAGTTTTATAATCATCATCAAGTGCTCCAGCCATTATGCCACAGGTACAATATGATAAACTTGTTGCTAGACACAAGTTTTATAATCATCATCAAGTGCTCCAGCCATTATGCCACAGGCACAATATGATAAAGTTGTTGCTAGACACAAGTTTTATAATCATCATCAAGTGCTCCAGCCATTATGCCACAGGCACAATATGATAAAGTTGTTGCTAGACACAAGTTTTATAATCACCATCAAGTGCTCCTGCCATTATGCCACAGGCACAATATGATAAAGTTGTTGCTAGACACAAGTTTTATAATCATCATCAAGTGCTCCAGCCATTATGCCACAGGCACAATATGATAAAGTTGTTGCTAGACACAAGTTTTATAATCATCATCAAGTGCTCCAGCCATTATGCCACAGGCACAATATGATAAAGTTATTGCTAGACACAAGTTTTATAATAACCATCATCATTTTCCTTTGCACTCCTTGCAGAGCATAGAACCACAACTGCAGATAACCTAAGGCAATACATGCAGCAGTTTTATAAGGGAGGTAAAAACAAAAAGCCATACCTTAAGTCCAAATGGTGTGCCCCACCAATCACGCTGACGGCCAGTAATGTGCCTGAGATGTCTGTGTTCACCTTTGGAAATACAGAAATTACAATATAATAATTCATAGTTCATTCTGAACTAGGAACCATCCGATGACCAATTTTAATTGCTAAGGGAGATAAGATAAATTGTTACCATTCTTATCTCCCTCAGAATTAGGGGCTCTGGATTGGTAAGGACAATACAGAAATCTAAAATAGCAATCCACAAAATGACAAGCATTTAATGCAGCAAATCTTTGTTGATGGGAGTAAAAAAAGAGAGCTCTTTAGTGTTCTTCTTCTTCTTCGTTCGTCCTGAAAAGGTTTCTTACCCTCAGGAACCCAAGTGAGTGCCTGCAATGGTATTCTGTTGTTTTGCATTCGTAGGACATGACCAATATATGACCATCGTCTTTTCCTTATATAGTTGGAGACATATTTCTGCCTAGAGTCTTCTCTTATTTGTCGATTAGTCTTGAATTCTTTCCAACTGATGTTCATGAGTTTTCTAAGACATTTGTTCTCGAATGTATTCAGCTTGTTCTCCAATGATTTTGTTATTTTCCAACTCTCACAGCCGTATGTTAACACTGAGATAACATTTGAATTAAACAGACGAAGCTTGGTATGTATATTCAATGATCGTAATTTCCAAATGTTAGATAATCTATTGAAGGCGCCAGCTGCCAAAGCAATTCTTCTAGTATGAATTTCTCTTGAAAACACATAGACAATCAATAAAAAAAAAACAAGAGAGTTTCTGAAAGCCACAGAGATGTGGTTTTACGCAAGTATTTTAACAACAGCATGACTACTGGCACCATCAACAGAAGGGACCTAGACATCATCACCAGAACTGCAATGCTATGGACCCCAGAAGAACGGCGAAAGAGAGACAGACCAAAAACAACCTGGTGGAGAATAGTGGAGGCTGAGATGTAAAGCACGAACCAGAGTTGGAGCACGGCACGAAGGATGGCTGCCGAACGAGCAAAATGGGGACAGTTGTTGCTGCCCTACAAGATACTACTAGGCGTAATGGCCACTGACTGTTTTGTTAGTCAGGGGCTAAGAATCCAAGAAGAAGAACATGACGACTACTGCACTCTCAGGCATGTTGAACAATTCAACTACTACCAGGCTGTGTGCATGGAAACTGGCAACCTCGTCATTTACAACAAACTGCCACCACTACAACAGCAAGTGAATGATTGGTGCAGGCTACCTGTAAACGGACCAGCTACAGTGTTGGTTCTATGCTCCATAAGGAGCGTAAAGGAAATTGATGATGATGATGACAGCTAAAAAGAGTAACGAGGATGTCCTGAAAGTGCAGTACCAAAATATGAAGGTAGGGGATCAATTTGTCTGCTGAACAATCTCCTTTCTTCTTTGATCCTTAGCCGCCGACTGTCAAAGCAATGAAAAGGCACAATTAACTATCAAGCTCCAACCCTCACGGAAAGAGCGCTTTTATTAGTTCAAAACCAATCCGTCGCTACCCTTCGCGGGGCGCGGCATTCGTACTGGTGGCTCTGGATAACTCCATTCTGATTGCATGGACTCACATGCCGGCGACGCATCTTTCAAATGTCTGCCCTATCAAATGACGATGGTACGTGACATGCATACGCTTTTCAAAACAAGGACATGAGGTATAGCATACATATGTATTCTGGTGCCAGACTGTATCGGCTGCACCGTTCCTCTGGACTCACCAGCAGAGGCATGCTGCATGGGTAGCAGCTTGACTTCTTTATCCAAGCGCCCAACCTCGTGTCCACCGAGACATTGTTTTGGGGTCGCATTCCTATTTTCAGCAATGGCTGAAAGGAATAAACAGACTATCTCAGCTAATAATGAAGATAGAAGCATGAAATTTTGCACACTTCAAATATGGCATGTGCCTATTGTGTGCACCAAATTGCACTGCAACTGGCCAAATAATACGGCTGCCCTAAACCGTTGAATTGGAGCGTGTTAGCAACTTGCGTTATAAGCAGCGAATTGTGATAGAATTTCTCGTTGCAGAGAAGGAAACTGTTGTGAACATTCACAAGCGTCTATGTGATGTGTATGGAAGTTTTGCAGTCGACAGGAGTACAGTCAGTCGCTGGGTTCAGAGAATCAAAGAATCAGGAAGTGAAGATACGGAGCAGCTTGATCGGCCGCGCTGTGGACGTCCTGCCACAGCCACCAACGCAGAAATGTTGAAATGCGCTGAGGGCATTATTGTTACTGATAGGCGAATCACTACTCAACAATTGGCCTTATAGCTGTCAGTCAGCATTGGTAGTGCAAATGCAGTTATAAAAACTCTTGGATTTTCTAAGGTTTGCGCAAGATGGGTTCCTCAAAGTCTCACAAATGACCACAGATTGCAAAGGAAAGCAATTTCTTCTGAATTGTTGGAGCGTTTCAATGCTGATGGAGAGAACTTTTTGGCTAAGATCGTTACAGGTGACGAAACCTGGGTATATCATTTTGAACCTGAGACAAAAAGACAGTCAATGGAATGGCATCATCCGCAATCACCACGAAGAAAGAAATTCAAGACAATTCCTTCAGCTGGAAAGGTCATGATCACTGTCTTTTGGGACAGTGAAGGTGTGATTCTTGTGGACGTTATGCCAAGAGGAGAGACAATCAATTCGCAAGCTTACATTTAGACATTGAAAAAACTCAATCAACGTTTTCGCAGAGTTCGGCCGCACAAGAATCTTTCAGACCTGCTTCTCCTTCACGACAATGCGCGACCTCACACAAATCTGGCAACACGGGAAGCAATCACCAAATTGGGTTGGACTGTACTACCCCATCCACCCTATAGTCCCGATTTGGCACCCTCTGATTTTCATCTATTTGGTCCACTTAAAGATGCACTCCATGGGACAATGTTTGAAGATGATGAAGGCGTGATTCATGCAGCGAAGAAATGGCTACATAATCAAGACAAAATCTGGTACGGGCTAGGAATACATGCACTTGTTTTGCGCTGGCATAAAGCCGTACAAGTTGATGGGGATTATGTTGAATAATACCGATGTTTACATGACATATCCATGTATATTGTGTATAAATTTCATGCTTTTTGAATAAACAGCTCCTGAGAAAAACGATGTGGTGCATTACTTTCTGAACGCCCCTCGGGGCGTTCAGAAAGTAATGCACCACATCGTTTTTCTCAGCTAATAATGAAGATAGAAGCATGAAATTTTGCACACTTCAAATATGGCATGTGCCAATTGTGTGCACCAAATTGCATCGCAACCGAACAAGTAATACGTCTGCCCTAAACCGTTGAAATGGAGCGTGTTAGCAACTTGCGTTATAAGCAGCGAATTGTGATAGAATTTCTCGTTGCAGAGAAGGAAACTGTTGTGAACATTCACAAGCGTCTATGTGATGTGTATGGAAGTTTTGCAGTCGACAGGAGTACAGTCAGTCGTTGGGTTCAGAGAATCAAAGAATCAGGAAGTGGAGATAGGAGCTGCTTGATCGGCCGCGCTGTGGACGTCCTGCCACAGCCACCAACGCAGAAATGTTGAAATGCGCTGAGGGCATTAGTCTTACTGATAGGCGAATCACTACTCAACAATTGGCCTTACAGCTGTCAGTCAGCATTGGTAGTGCAAATGCAGTTATAAAAACTCTTGGATTTTCTAAGGTTTGCGCAAGATGGGTTCCTCGAAGTCTCACAAATGACCACCGATTGCAAAGGAAAGCAATTTCCTCTGAATTGTTGGAGCGTTTCAATGCTGATGGAGAGAACTTTTTGGCTAAGATCGTTACAGGTGATGAAACCTGGGCACATCATTTTGAACCTGAGACAAAAAGACAGTCAATGGAGTGGCATCATCCGCAATCACCACGAAGAAAGAAATTCAAGACAATTCCTTCAGCTGGAAAGGTCATGATCACTGTCTTCTGGGACATTGAAGGTGTGATTCTTGTGGACGTTATGCCAAGAGAAGAGACAATCAATTCGCAAGCTTACATTAAGACATTGAAAAAACTCAATCAACGTTTTCGTAGAGTTCGGCCGCACAAGAATCCAGCAGACCTGCTTCTCCTTCACGACAATGCGCGACCTCACACAAGTCTGGCAACACGGGAAGCAATCACCAAATTGGGTTGGACTGTACTACCCCATCCACCCTATAGTCCTGATTTGGCACCCTCTGATTTTCATCTATTTGGTCCACTTAAAGATGCACTCCATGGGACAAGGTTTGGAGATGATGAAGGAGTGATTCATGCAGCAAAGAAATGGCTACATGATCAAGACAAAATCTGGTACGGGCTAGGAATACATGCACTTGTTTCGCACTGGCATAAAGCCGTACAAGTTGATGGGGATTATGTTGAATAATACCGATAATTACATGACATATCCATGTATATTGTCTATAAATTTCATGCTTTTTGAATAAACAGCTCCTGAGAAAAACGATGTGGTGCATTACTTTCTGAACGCCCCTCGTAACTAGTTTAATATAGGCAATAACATGTAACATTAAAAATGAAGACGTTTGTAAAATTATGGGAACCATTAATATCCCCAGATTGCTAGTATTATTGTTATTATTATTCCCAGCATAGAAGTTAAAAACAGGAAGGCACCATGAGGGAGTCATGACCCAAATGGGCCTGCCCTCCTAGAGTATTAGGGATGTAAAAGGGCCAAATCACTTGTCTGATGGGGAGGTTCTTCTGATGATCAGATTGTGTCCTGGTGTGGTGATCTGTTCAATCCCATGTAGCTTACGAGTAGTTTCTATTTTCATGAAAAATGCAACTTTCTTAGCTTTTTCAAATCAGCAAATGTTTTGAAAACGTATAACCTAACGTTCCCTCCGAAAAAAGTTGTATAATAAATAAATAACACAACTCCATACATACCCCTCCTCCTTGCCATGGGTCAAGATTGCCATTAGAAAAAATTATGTTACTTGAGCTCTGAATCTCTGGTGAGGAAAAAACAAATAAATTAAAAATATAAAAAGTTACAATATTCTCACAGCTGCAAAAGTACAATGCTGAGTGATTAGTGACCTTGTTCCTGAAGTAATCTACAGCAATGTACATATGTGATTTTGCTCCTGAAGTCTCTCCACATGTAAGCCTACCTTGCCGTGGTTGGAGAGCTTGAGCGCCCCAATGATCCCGGGAGCTATGCCGGCGGGAGTTTTACTCCTGGCAGGGTCACCCAAGCCGGACAGGTCCTGGGTGAGGGGCCAGACTAAATGGGCTGAGGAGTGGGTGGAACCCTATAGGTGTAGATGCAGAACCCACCGGCGAGTGGTACATGCTCTGGTCTGCACCAATCCACCCCCACTTCATGGGTTAAATGCTTTCTTGCCTCATTCTTCACTGTTTGTCGTCTATCACGCCCACGGCGACCGTTGCCTCAATTGGCTGTGTGTGGTGTACCCGGAAACGGGGCCTCCCAGCACTGAGGCACAATTAAGTCCCCGATGTCACTTATCGGTGCAGAATTGAGAGAGATGGCTGAGCATCACAATCCCCCCTGTGTTGCAGCATGATGAGAACCCAGCATTGCACACTGAGCTTGGGGGGATCACTTGGGCACCAGACTTAATACTGGCTCTTGACTGGATGGCCGCATGCAGGAGATTTCTACAATGGAGGGTTGGCAGGTGGTGGGTATCTGGAAGTGGCTCTGTGCAGGACGTGAGGATTCCTTGGGAGAGCCCAAAACCAGAGCACAGCATTGTGCAAGCTCTGCATAGTTGGAGAGCCCCCTGGATGACGGGGAATGCACAGTGTGCTACCCCACCTATCCCCAACTGCTAACTTAGAACCAGAAGTGGGGTCCTCTGTATGCGTGCCAGGCCAGGATAAAACGCCTGGGAAAGAGACTGGAGCTCAGAACTCCCTAACTCAAAGTTGCAGGATGGCAGAAAAGCCACGGGAAAGACAGGGCTATTTTGAAGATAACGCAACCATATTTTCACCATACGAGCTCGGACGCCGCCTCGGTAAACAAGGTCCGCGCAGAGCAGTGACACCCCCAGGCTGCTTGCGAATAGTCTACTACTGGGAACATAAACAGATTAGGGATGAGCCCACTCTCCCGTTGAGCAGGTGCTAAAGTCGTAGATACTGGGCCAGAAGGCGCACCGGAAACCACAGTATCATGCAACTCGCTTTTTTTTTTCTATGGAGAGTACACCGTCAAATAAATCTCGTTCTGGTGCTCGCCCTGTGGAGCTCCACCAGGCAGGTGCAGTGCCGGGCTCTGAGCCTCGACAGAGCCCACCCTCAGCTACTGGAGGACCCTCTAGACCGTCTTGTGGAGTCAGCAGACGGCGGAGGAGAACTACTGACCAAAACAAAACAGAAAAAGAGAAACCCAGAGTGCCACTTGTCATAATGCACTGGAATGCAGAGGGAGTGAACAGCAAGCAGGCTGGATACAGCAAAAAGACAGAGCTGGAAAACATCTTGTATGAGAAGCAAGTCAGTGTTTGCTGTATCCAAGAGACTCACTTGAAAGCAGATCAAACCTTTAAAATAAGGGGATATCAATGCTTCAGATCCGACAGAAAAGATAGACGAAAAGGAGGAGTACTTACTCTTGTAAGGAATAACATTCCTGCACACGAAAGGAAAACCTTCATGGATGGAGCAGAATATCAGCTGCTGCAGATAAAGGTAGACAAGATGGAAATAGAACTCCTGAACTATTACTGTCCGAACAACAAACCTCTGAGTCTCAGCTCTATACAGGTACCAGCCACCAACTTTATAGCAGTTGGAGACTTTAATAGCCACTCCCAGAGCTGGGGCTATAACCATCTGGATCACAGAGGTGAAGAGGTTGAAACTTGGCAAGATGATCACTCCCTAATCCTAGTCAATAATGCCACAGATACTCCTACCTTCTACTCCAGAGGATGGCACACAACTTCAACACCAGATCTTGCCTTCTCCACACCAGATATAGCTGGATCTATTAGTAGAGAAGTAGGAGATCAACTAGGGGGAAGCGACCATCGCCCAATCTTTCTTACTGTCCAGAGTGCAACTCTCAGTACAGGCCCAGCCATTACAAGATGGAACTACAAAAAAGCCAACTGGGGTTTATTCAGGCATCAGGTGAACACGCTGCTGTCTACCCTCAAGGTACAGAACCGAGATATTAATGAAGTGGTAAAAGACTTCAACAGATGCATACTACAAGCTGCAAAAGAAACCATTCCCAAAGGATGCCGGCGTAACTACATACCATACTGGTCCAGCACACTCCAAGAACGTCAGGAAGCTATGGACAAGGCTAGAAAGAACGCAGAGTCTCAGCCTTCACTTGAAACTCACAACAAATGGAAAAAGGCTGTAGCAGAGTTTCAGAGAACAAAGCTAGAAGAAAAACGGAAAAGCTGGAGAACTAAAACGGCATCGCTGAACCTTGAGAAAGACGGCAGGAAACTTTGGAGATTAGTCAAGTCTCTAAATGAAGAGCGTTCCTCACCAAGGCAGACTATCACATTGGATGAAGGTGGCAAACTTTTCAGAGGAAAACAAGCTGCAGACTTGTTTGCTAGAAGATACAGTTCAGAAAGCAACTTACCCATTAACATAGACCATCAGAGAGAGATAAGAAAAGAAATACTGGCAACCATGGGACAGACAGATACTCCTGCCCCAATGAGGGAACCCATCACACTAGGAGAACTACAGAAGGCTATTTCCAAGCTTAAGTTTCAAAAGTCACCCGGCCAAGACAAAATCAGCAACGAAATGCTAGTAAATCTGAGCTCAGCAGCAAAGACAAAACTGCTTGAGATATTCAACCACAGCTGGTTGAAAGGAACGGTACCCCAAGTATGGAGAGAAGCCATCACAATACCCATACTAAAGAAAGGGAAATGTAAGACCGAGGCTGCAAGTTACCGGCCAATCAGTCTCACAAGCTGTGTTGGGAAGACTATGGAGCAAATAGTCAACCACAGATTGAAATGGTATTTAGAGTCTGAGCAGATCCTGGTGCCGGAACAAGCTGGATTTAGAGAATGCTACAGTATAGAAGACCAAGTTACTTACTTGTCTCAAGCAATAGAAGATGCCTTTCAGGAGAAGAAAAAGGTCCTAACGATCTGGGTCGACTTCAAGCAGGCCTTTGACAGGGTGTGGAAAGATGGCCTCATTGCAAAACTTGGGAGAGGTGGAATCCAAGGCAACATGATGAAATGGATCCAGTCATACTTGCATAACAGGAGAACTAGAGTCACTCTTGACGGTCTGCAGAGCAGAAAAGTGTTGCTCCATCAGGGGGTACCTCAAGGAGGAGTAATTTCCCCTACACTCTTCCTTGTTTACATCAATGACCTGGTGAAAGATCTCCCTGCAGGAGTGAAAGCTGCCTTATATGCAGATGACCTAGTACTCTGGTGCGCTGATGAAAATGTCACCACAGCAAATTATAGAATGCAGCGGGCAGCAGACATGCTAGTGTCATGGGCAGAGAAATGGCTTATCACAATAAACACAGACAAAACCTCCACAACACTGTTCTCCCTCGCCCCCAAGGACAAATCAGCTAACATACACCTAGGGACAACCGTTATCAAGGAAGAAAGCTACCCCACCTATCTTGGGGTGACATTTGACCAAAGGCTTACATGGAATAAGCATATTGAAAATGCAGAAGGAAAGGCCCGAAGACGACTAGGCATACTCAGAAAATTGGCAGGTACCAACTGGGGAGCAAATGAACGAAATCTAAAGAAGATTTATAGTGGAGTAATAAGACCACACTTAGAGTTTAGCTCAGCAGCATGGTCATCAGCTGCTAACTCACATCTGCAGTCCTTGGACAAGGTGCAAAATCAAGCTCTCAGGCTCATTACAGGAGCCATGAAAACTACACCAATAACAGAGATGCAGAAGGTTGCTGGATTACAGACATTGTCCCATAGAAGAGACACAAAGACCATGATCCAGATGGAAAAGTACAACAGTATGCCAACGCACCCAATGAAGGCAAGACTAGATGATCTGGCATTGGGACGTCTAAAGCGTAGCAGCTTTGTGCATCGGGGAAAAAGACTTATAAGACAGCATCAAGAAGACCTATCTATGAAGACAACACCACTGAAGCCCACCCTATACCCTGTACCATGGGAGCAGGCCAGCAGTGCCCTCCAAATTAATACGTCGGTCAGTGGTCTCACAAGTGGATGTGAGTATAATGATCTGCAAAAACGAACTGCTACATTGAGTATGATCCAAGAAAGCTATCCCGATCAATCATGGATACATGCCTATACAGATGGATCAGCAACTAATGCTGTTAGGAATGGAGGTGCCGGTATCTTTATCTCATATCCTGACAACCACTATGAGACTAGGCACATTCCCACTGGTAAATTCTGTTCCAACTATACAGCTGAGGTTCAAGCTCTAGAGCAAGCTGCAAATATGATTTATAACACCAACTCTGACTGCCACCAGGTAGTCATCCTCACAGATGCACTGTCTGTCCTGCAAGCTCTCAAGGGTGGTAAACTCCCGCATCTGAGAAATGAACTAAACAAGGTAGCTGCCAAAAAGAGAACCATACTTCAGTGGGTACCATCTCATTGTGGTGTACCCGGAAATGAAAAGGCAGATAAACTTGCAAAAAAGGGAGGAGAATGTGAACAAGAAGATAATGAAGTCACATACTTTGAGAAAAAGAGAGCTATCCAGACTATAAGAAGAGAACAGAACCAACCCAAAGACGACTATCACACTCTCGACCGGCAGGGACAGATAACTATTTTTCGACTCAGGACAGGGCATAACAAACTGAATAAACACATGCACAAGTTACGATTGTCTGCTTCACCACTGTGCACATGTGGATTAAACGAACAAACTGCTGAGCATGTTCTACAGGACTGTCCTCTGTATGACCAGTTAAGAAAGATATACTGGCCCAATGACTCAACACTAAATTCAAAGCTATATGGAGTTAAAGAGGAACTTCAAACAACAGTCGAATTCATCATGAGAACTCGTCTGACGGTGTAATCATCAAAGATGCGATCGCAAGAAGAAGAAGAAGCTCCTGAAGTAATCTACAGCAATGTACATATGTAAGTGACCTTGCTCCTGAAGTAATCTACAGCAATGTACATATGTAAGTGACCTTGCTCCTGAAGTAATCTACAGCAATGTACATATGTAAGTGACCTTGTTCCTGAAGTAATCTACAGCAATGTACATATGTAAGTGATCTTGTTCCTGAAGTAATCTACAGCAATGTACATATGGCGGTTGTACATAATGATACCAAAATACGAGAACTGATAAAAATATGAACAGCTATGTACAACTACCATTTTACTACGGACATTAGTACATCACTAGAGAACTCCTCCACTACAGGTTATATTTTTTCTTTTAGTTTATTTCATAATATTTGCTGTGTTATTGATATTCCATTTTTTTTTGTTAATTAATGTTATTCCATATGACTGCCATGTCCTTTGTCAGTTTCTCATAGCTTTTCTGTATTTGTTTCTATCACAGCAGTGACTGGGAGACTTTTTCAGGCCAAAAGTCGAGGATTCCTCAGCAATAGAGAAATTGATAAGAAAACAAAGATGGCTGTATACTGCACCACCTATGTTCCAGTCTTAGGATGCGAGTCATGGACAATGACTACACCTTTACCTTGAAGCGGTAAGGTGGCTTGAGTACCCCGACAACCCCCAGTACTATGCCAGCGGGAGTTTTACTCCTGACAGGTTCTACCAAGCTGGACAGGTCTGCACAGAAAGAGGTCAGACTAAAGCTGGTGCCCTGGTCCTCCAGGTTGGGGGTCACAGGGTCGACACCCCTGTCTATGAAAAAAAAAAAAAAAAAATTTAGTTATGGAAACAGAAACAAATGAAAAGGTTTTGATGCGGGCGGACATTCAGAGTCTGAGGCCCGCAGGACCGGAACCAGAGCTGGGGGCACTGCATGAAGGATGGCCACCGACTGAGCAAAGTGGAAGCAGTTAGTTGCTGCCCTACAATACATCACCAGGCGTGATGGCCACTGACTGCTTTGACAATCGGCTGCTAAGGATCAAAGAAGAAGAAGCAAGTGCAACCAGTCATTTTCAGTGCTTCACCATGCTAAATAATAGACACTAGTTTTATTTTTCAAGCTTAGTATTTATCAACACTGTACTTGAGCAGACAAGAGTTATGTTGAATTACAAATTGCACTCTGATATAACCAATGGACTTCTAGGTTGAAAGTAATGTGCCTTGCCACAAGAAACCTAAAACATCATGAAAAATAAAAATCTGTTTCCTGTTTGTGACCTCTCATGACAAAGGATTATCCAGGAGTGTCCAGTTTTTCCAGGGTACTGCTTATTTGCAGAGCTAACTTCAATACTATTTTTCATGACTTTCTATTATCATTTTTATATCAGTTATTATTACATTATATTATTCTTATTAAATTTATAGTTATTTATAGCTATTATTATATTATCAGTCTTTATGACTTCTCAGATAAGGGTGAAAAAATAGGAGGTCCAGTGTGCAAGTTGCGCACGTTAAAAACCCCATGGCAGTATGAAATCGTAAAGAGTAGGCCTTAAGGCCACTGCCCTGGCAAAATTTAAAAATTAGAAACCCACTCACCACAAAGATATTTATAGAATGTGTGATTCCCACTTTCACCAATTGGGATTCTCGCTGGTGCTACGGAGTTCAAGCACTATGCTGAGATCCTCCTTATGTGATCTACGGAAGGAGATCAGAGCACTGATGGAGTTGTCCATGTGCAATGAAGTTGGTCCTTAAAACCAAGCAAATGTACATTGCGGTTGCAGTTTACGCCAGGGTAATATTTCAGAGGCAATTACATAATTTTAAATAATACAGTGTGTGTAAATAAGGAAGTGGGCTGCTAACGTATAATAATACAGTGTGTGTAAATAAGGAAGTGGGCTGCTAACGTATAATAATACAGTGTGTGTAAATAAGGAAGTGGGCTGCTAACGTATAATAATACAGTGTGTGTAAATAAGGAAGTGGGCTGCTAACGTATAATAATACAGTGTGTGTAAATAAGGAAGTGGGCTGCTAACGTATAATAATACAGTGTGTGTAAATAAGGAAGTGGGCTGCTAACGTATAATAATACAGTGTGTGTAAATAATGAAGTGGGCTGCTAACGTATAATAATACAGTGTGTGTAAATAAGGAAGTGGGCTGCTAACGTATAATAATACAGTGTGTGTAAATAAGGAAGTGGGCTGCTAACGTATAATAATACAGTGTGTGTAAATAAGGAAGTGGGCTGCTAACGTATAATAATACTTACTTACTTAGTCGTTCCCCTTCTACCGTGAGGTGTAGAGGTTTGGAAGAGAGAGCGCCAGACTATCCTATCGGCTGTCTTCCTCCTGGCCTGGTTCCATTCTAGTCCTCGATCCTTCAAAGATTGTCTAATGTTGTCCTCCCAGCGGACTCTGGGTCGTCCTCGGGGTCTGGATCCTTGGCTCTTTGTTTCCCATGCTTGTCGTGGTATCTGATCTTCTCCCATTCTGCAGACATGGCCAAACCATCTTAATTGGGACTGTTTTACTTGGGTCTGCAGGGGGTAGGATTTAAGGCCTTGACGTATCGTCTGGTTGCGTACCATGTCTCTTCTTGTTACTTCAACCACCTTCCTCAGATACCTCATTTCTGAGGTTTGGATCTGGCTTTTATGGGTTGTAGTCATTGCCCATGACTCGCATCCGTATGTCAAGACTGGGACATAGGTAGAGCGGTATACAGCCATCTTCGTTTTCTTACCAACCTCTCTCTTGCTGAGGAATCCTCGATTTATGGCCTGAAAAAGTCTCCCAGCTGCTGCTTTTCGAGTGGCCAACTCTTCTTTGATGCCTCCCTTTCGGTCTATAATAGCTCCGAGGTATTTAAAGTGGTCTACCTGCTCCAGGACCTGTTCTCCCAGCTTAATCTGATGTTTTCTTTCTTCTCGTGATATCACCATGGATTTTGTTTTAGAGCTGCTTATGACCATCCCTCTCTTCTCCAGCTCTTCCTTCCAGACTTGCAGGTTGGATTGGAGATGTGCCTCTGATTTAGCAATCAGGGCAACATCATCAGCAAATGCCAGCTCCGAAATATAGACCTGTCTCATCTTCCAGTACCCCACTGAATACTTTCTTGTTCTCTCCTTACATGCCTTGATGACATCGTCCATAAGGAGTATGAAGAGGTAAGGTGATAGGATATCACCTTGTCTTACACCAGTGGTGGTCCTGAACTCTTCCAACTTATGGTTTGCTGTCCTCACATAATTTCTGCAAGACTTGTAGAAGCTCTGTATAGCATGAATCAGAGGTGCTGGAATATTCTTCCTTGCCAAACAGTCCCAAAGTTTGCTCCAGGGGACCCTGTCAAACGCCTTTTCCAGATCTATGAAACAAAGATGCATCTCACTCTTATACTCAAGGGCCTTTTCACTCAGCTGTCTGAGTGTGAAGATTAGGTCTTGAGTACTTCGGTTTGCTCGGAATCCGCACTGGACCTCATCCAATTGTGGCTCAGCTAGGCGTCGGAGTCTCTGCTCTAGGATTCTAGAGTAGATTTTACCAGGGACACTGAGAAGGGATATGCCTCTATGGTTTCCACACTGTCGATTGTCACCCTTTTTGAAAAAATGGTGTTATGATGGCAATCTCCCAATCCTTTGGTATGGTCTTGTTGTACCACGCTGCCTGTAAAACCCTTAAGAGTAATAGGTCGCCTGATGCTCCCATGAACTTAACCATTTCTGGTGTTATACCATCATGCCCTGCTGCTTTGCCCATCTTGATTTTCTCCAGTGCTGCCTTCAGTTCTTCCATCTTTATGTCATCTTCACCATCATTGGTTTTCTCTTCTGTGCTAGTGTTTATCATTTCTGATGCTTCACCATGCTCACCATCCAGGAGTTCTGAGAAATATTCTTTCCATCTTCCCATTACTTCCTTCGGGGCAGTAAGCAATTTGCCTTGCTTGTCCTTTATAAATTTGAGAGGGCATTGTTTTTCTTTCCTCATGTTCTTTAGGGTCTTATAGAACAATTTCTGGTTTTCTTGTGCATCTTTTTCTAGCTTTTCTCCAAATTCTTCCCAGGACTTCTGTTTTGCTGCTAGCACCTTGTTCTTTGCTTCTGTTCTGAGTGTCCCATATTCTCTATATTTTTCCATTTGTCCTGTTGAGTTTTTAGCTCCTAAGTATTGTTTCCATGCCCTTTTCTTCTCTCTTATTTTCTCTTTGACTTCCTCTGTCCACCAAGGTGTCCTCTTTCTCTTGTTCCCAAGTCGGACTTCACCGCATGCTTCTGCAGCCGCTGTCTTTATGATATCCTTGAATTTAATCCAGAGGGTTTCCAAGTCATCAGGTCGTTCTTCTGTGTTGCTCACCGCTGCAGCAATAAGCCCCTGATATCTGGTCTTAATTTCTGGCTCTCTCAGCTTGTAGGTCCTAATGCTCATTTCTCCTGCTCGTTTACTTGGTTTCTTGCGTGATGTTGGACAGTTCCTAGGCTGAGCAACTCTTTCAGTTGTTCTTTTGATTGTTAGCAGGTAGTGATCACTTCCAATCTCTGGCCCCCTCCAGACTCTAGCATCTCGGACATATTTGAATGAGCTTCTCCGAACAATGGCATAGTCGATCACTGACTTCTCATTCTTTGTTGGTTCACATCTAGTGTATGCATGTATACGCTTATGGGGGAACTTTGTGTTTGTAATGATCAGATTCTGCTCACTGCAGAATCTAAGGAGTCGCTTTCCATTGTCCATATCTTCCGATAACTCCACCCCATCTAGCATGGTCATTTCCAACTCTGGCATTAAAATCTCCGAGCATGATAACTTCATCTAGGCAGTCATCCACTGTCCTTTGAAGCAGCTCGAAGAATTCCTCCTTGACCTCTGCTCTCTCATCCTCATTTGGCCTATACACTATGACCAGGTTGACTATGGTTTCTCCTTCTTTTAGTTTAACAACCATAAACGTATAATAATACAGTGTGTGTAAATAAGGAAGTGGGCTGCTAACGAATAATAATACAGTGTGTGTAAATAAGGAAGTGGGCTGCTAACGTATAATAATAGTGTGTGTAAATAAGGAAGTGGGCTGCTAACGTATAATAATACAGTGTGTGTAAATAGGGAAGTGGGCTGCTAATGTATAATAATACAGTGTGTGTAAATAAGGAAGTGGGCTGCTAACGTATAATAATACAGTGTGTGTAAATAAGGAAGTGGGCTGCTAACGTATAATAATACAGTGTGTGTAAATAAGGAAGTGGGCTGCTAACGTATAATAATACAGTGTGTGTAAATAAGGAAGTGGGCTGCTAACGTATAATAATAGTGTGTGTAAATAAGGAAGTGGGCTGCTAACGTATAATAATACAGTGTGTGTAAATAAGGAAGTGGGCTGCTAACGAATAATAATACAGTGTGTGTAAATAAGGAAGTGGGCTGCTAATGTATAATAATACAGTGCAGTCCAGATAAGTAGAAGTCACTGGGTCCATCTAAAATACTTCTACTTATCCTAAATCCTGCTTATCAGAATTCAGCTCAGACATGGACATTTACGTCAGAATAAGAGGTCAAGTATGAAGCAATTATTTTAACTATTTAGTAACAAGTATTTTGATTTTCACCTGCCGATGGATTTTTAACGTTCGCAACTTGCACACGAGACCTCCTATTTTTCATACTTATGCAAGAAGGCTCGGCATCCGATCTCACTAAGCAGGAGATCGGGAGGGGGGGGGGGGGGAGTATCACATCATTAGGAACCACTGGTTGTGAAAAAATGTCCATCAATTATATTCCCTGTGTTGGCTGCAAACTCAGTACCTTTAGAATTAGAAGCAGACGCCGCCATATCTCTGAGCCACTCTGATCCCCAGTGTACATTACTTTTACTGAAGTACTATGTATTTATCTACCCAAACTACAAAGAATGAGAAGAGTATTTACAGCATAGAATCTAAAAATAAAAGTGATGAATCTTTTCTTATCAGTGGTGGATACTCACTTAAACCCAGGAACTCAACTCCTGCCCAGTTGTCACGAGGTGTGATGCCATATGTTTTCTGGCAGTATTCCTTCTTCAGCTCTGAATTCCAGGTAATAACAGGAAACATGTCGGTGACATTGTTACTTCCATTAGGTAAAGCCAGCTCCGTGCAAGCCTGAAATAGAGAACAGGTAAATGATGCGCAGGATCAAAAATGGAATACGCTCACATTTTGTGAAGGTTCCTCATTAACAACTAGGAACAAGCAGTTAACTCTTTCAGTCCCAAGCAAAAAAGTGGGTTTGGCCCAAGCAAAAATGGCCACCCCAGTGCGTTTTTATTGTTGTTGTTTGGAAATAATTTTTTAAAATGTTCATATTCATCAATAACTTTGTTGTTGTATATGAAACTGAAGGTAATTGGATGTACTTTACTCTTGTGCTACAAGTATAAAAGCTTTCATTGAAAAATGATTAGTTATTCAAGGTAAAATGGAGGATATGTGCTTAAAAAAAATGATTAGTTATTCAAGGTAAAATGGAGGATATGCGCTTTAAAAAATCGCTTTAAAAATCTAAAATAAATATCTCAAAACAGAAACACGTTCAGTATTTAAAAGAATGTACTTGCAGTCGGAAATGACTTTGTGGGTAGTTATAATTAGAAACAGTCTCAAACAGAGGCACATATACTAAAGGCTTTTTAAAGTCGATTGGGCCAAGCGCGTCTAACCCCTGAGCCTTTATAAAGTCGATTGGGACTTAAAGAGTTAAAAGAAAATATCGAGGCTCTTGAGATACGGATATACATAAATAATTGGATGCAGCTCATGAAAAGAGAAGAATAACAAAGAAATCCTAGAAAAGCTAGGGACAGATTTTTAAAATTAATATTACAAATACATTTTCTGTTCATATAAAAAGATATTAACGCCTTGCTGAAAACCGTAATAGATGGAAAAGTTAAAGGCAAACATGCAACAGGAAGATAGAGCTGTACATCAGAAGAGAACATGGGAATCATTAACATCATCAAGAAATGACAGGAAAAAGTCTATCAGAGTGTACCATCAAGTCAAGAGACAGAAGATGTTGGAAATACATTGTAGCTGACCTTCAATGTGGAGATGGCAGCTGTTGCGATCATTCTTCATAACAAATTTAACAATAATAGTTCTACTGTGTTCAACGATAATAGTTCTACTGTGTTCATAAAGAGTAGTGTAATATAATTTAGTGGAACAACCATAGCAGGCAATAGAATTCATTGTGTAAACAAACCTGATAATCCCAAGCAATGGCGTCTGGTCCTGTTCCGCAGCCTGTTGGGTCAGCACATTCAATAAACTCTGACTTGATGTCATAGCATGGTATGGAGCTATTGTAGAACACTCCTTGAAAGAATTAATGGGTTAAAAAAAAAAAAAAAAATACACTAGATGAGTTATATGCCCTAGAAGACATGCAAATAAGATCAAGAATATGAAGATCTAAAGATAGATACATGGTAATATAAATTCTCACTGTTGTTGACATTTTTAAGAGTCTTTTATATTTGGACATGCGCCCTAATATAACCGACTAGGTTGAACGGGACGCGCCTCGCCAAAACGAGGCAAAAGTTTAACATAAAAATTTTTTTTTAATGTGGGTTCAAGTTCCTACAAGATGAGCTAGCTGGCTTCATGCCCAGCTATACTTATCTCCTTTTAGGACATGCTTCATAAGTACAATGTTACTGTTCTTTGCACTCCTTTTGAGCCCTGTGTGAGGGAGGCCGGAAAATAAACATGGAAAAGAGAACTGGAGATAGAAATGAATAGGATGAAAAGGTCATGGAAAGACTTTGAGTTGACGGCATGGAGCAGGCAGGAAGCCTTGGCATAAGTTGCCGGGTCTATGCTCCTTGGGGAGCTAAACGGTTATGAAGATAATAAATTCTCATTTACCTTTATTTAACTGACAGCAGAAGTAGCATAAATTATCATTTATCTTTATTTAACTGATAGCAGAAGTAGCATAAATTATCATTTACCTTTATTTAACTGACAGCAGAAGTAGCATAAATTATCATTTATCTTTATTTAACTGATAGCAGAAGTAGCATAAATTATCATTTACCTTTATTTAACTGACAGCAGAAGTAGCATAAATTATCATTTATCTTTATTTAACTGATAGCAGAAGTAGCATAACAAGTACAAAATTAAGATTATATCAGAGATGTGTGCTTTCTGTGCTTCTCTATGGTGCAGAATGCTGGAGAGTTACAGAGAAGGAAATGTCGAAATTGTCCTCTTTTCACACAACATGCCTAAGAAAAATTCACCGAATCTTTTGGCCGAATACCATCACCAACCAAGATCTGCTTACTCGGAGCAAGCAAGAGGACATGCACACCATCATAGCTGGCAGACGCTGGAGCTGGGTTGGCCATGTCCTCAGAAGAGACCCCGATGCCATCACAAGAACAGCTATGCTTTGGACCCCTGAAGGAAAACGAAAGAGAGGCCGACCAAAAACAACCTGGCGGAGGACTGTGGAGGCTGAGATGCAAAGAATGAACCAGAGTTGGGGCACTGTACGAAGGACGGCCGCCGACCGAGCAAAGTGGAATCAATTTGTTGTTGCCCTACAAGACGCCACTAGGTGTGATGGCCACTGACTGCTTTGACGGTCGGCGGCTAAGGATCAAAGAAGAAGAAGAAGTAGCATAAATTCTCAAGTACTGTTAATTGATAGCAAGGTGAAAATGTCCTCTCTGGTCGCTGATTCATTCATTCATAACCCTCCACTCCCAAAGGAGCATAGGCCTTCAACAAACACATGCCAAGTCCTCCTTTCACGTGCCATCATCTCAAGTTCTTTCCACGTTCTCCTTATCATTTTCACCTCTGTTTCCAGCTCTCTTCTCCATGTGCTTCTTGGTCTACCTCTGCCTCTCTTGCCCTGGGGGTCCCAGAGCAAGGACTGCCTTGTAATGCTATCAACAGGTCTCCTCAGTGTGTGTCCTATCCATCGCCAGCGTCTTCTTCTCATCTCTTGTTCCACTGGCACTTGTCTAGTTCTTGTCATCAGATCCACGTTGGTAACCTTGTCATACCATTTTAATCTCTCTATTCTACGCAAGCATCCATTTATGAAAGTCAGGTTGCTGATTAGATACAGAATAATAGGGTCACTGCTCTCAGCAGGCATGTCCTTAAAAGGCAACTAAGGTGAGGTCATACATAGGGCTGGCACCTTCATTATATAACATAAAATGTCTACATGAACCACTGCTGTCAGAGCATATCAATGCTTTTGCTCAGGCTTCCTGCAAGGGGCCCAGTTATAACGCTATGCAGGGCTGCATTATCCATTAGGCTAAGTAGGCTGAGGCATAGGGGCCCAGAGCTTTTGGGGGCCCATACATAAGTTAAAAAAAAAAAAAAAATACATAGATTTTTCAATAACACGTGTTTACCTTAATAATAATAAAAATAATACCAATAAAACATTAATAAAAAATAATTACTACTAAAAGAGATAAGCAATGCTACTAAACTAATGTAACGTAAAGGAACCCGTTACACGCTCATTGAGGCATATTGGGAATATGGTGTTAGGCCCATATTATCTTGACCGTCGGCACACTAGGGGGTGATGTGGTCGGCATCACGCCAGCCGCCTTAACCTTCCCAGAGTTGCTCTGGTACCCATTTGGGGCTGGGTCGACCCAGGAGCCGTTTGTGGCCTAAAAAATTTACACCTCATCTGGGGATCGAACCACAGACCACTGCGCTAGGAAGCCAGTGCACTAACCACTATGCTACCGCGGCTCCCTACTTAACTAATGTGCCAGTCTATTAATAATACTAGTATCTACCATCACCATTCTAAGGGCTTTAAAAAACAAAAATATTACAATTATTGCCTATTAGGTGAAGGGGGGTCCAAACACCAAAAAGCCCAGAGGCCTTTCTTGGCATAATCCAGCCCTGACTTCATGAAAAGCAAAAAAGGAGTTACAGCGATGGTGAAAAAATGCCCTGTGTGGTTCCTGGGGAGAAAAAGGAGGAGGGGGGTGTCAGATGAGACACAGGAATAACAGGACCACCTCTCTCAGCAGTCATATCTATAAGAGGTGGCTATGGTGAGGTTGTGCAATCCCACAGTGCAAAACAAAGTGCCACAAAAACGGCCACTGCAAGAGTGGATAAGTCTAAAGCGAAGGAGAGGAAAATCGCAATATATGAGATCAGGTGGCTGAGATAATGTGAACAGAGGGAAGCCAACAATTACAAAAACAGTCTGAACAAACAGGAGTAAAATAAAAAAGGCTTCTAAAGGGAAAAAAATTCACTTCGGCAGGCGCGCTAGGTCTTAGCCAACTTTAGGGAAGTATCCAGTTTTTATATTTATTTTGATTCTTATGTGTCCTCTTTAGCCCTCACTTTCTTTCCTTTCCCTGACGAAGGCCTTGTGGTCGCGACGTTGGTTATTTTCTTTGCCTTGGCTATTTTCTTTGTCTTTTTTCCTCAAAAGACGAATCACCTTATTTTTTTCATACCTATCCTAAGGGTAAAAAACAAAACATCTGAGAGAAATAGAAACAGGAAAATGGACAGAAGCTATGAAGAAGAAGAAAATCAGGATAACAGACTCTGCCCTTTTTTTTAGCTCC
The DNA here is from genome assembly GCA_024509875.1 of Oreohelix idahoensis. Classification (NCBI taxonomy): domain Eukaryota; kingdom Metazoa; phylum Mollusca; class Gastropoda; order Stylommatophora; family Oreohelicidae; genus Oreohelix; species Oreohelix idahoensis. Next base: position 125,969 of record JAMPIV010004067.1, read on the forward strand.
CTTACCTGATGCGTCCGCTAGACCACTCAAAGGATCGGAAGCTTCAAGAACTTTCTGACAGGCGACCTGTTAGGTACAAGACGAGATATTTCATAGACGACACAGAAATCTGAAACACACAAAAATCTGTTATAAAGGAAAAGTCCTAAAAATTAATAATATCTGATATGACAAGGAGAATGGAGTAATGCAGAAAATGTAGTCCCTTAGCAGGTACTACTGTAGAGAAGTGATGTGTTTGAGATTTCACTTTACCAGTATTGGTCTCAGCTTTTATAAAGTGGGGTGACTGGTTGCCTTTCTCACCGCATTTGCCTTCTCTAACTCAAGAGCAGAATTAGGTACAAATTTAGAACTGGGTAGGCTGAATTGTGATGCTACCAAGTCTCTATTCTGGTAACTTTGCCTCGAGAAGCAAGAGCCCTAACCATTTTGCCAGGGCAATCAGAAGAATGCAGCAGGGGAATACAGAAATGGTATTGGCCTGCTCTTACTTGGTCATTCCTCTTCTACGCTGGGGTGTAGAGGCTTGCCAGAGAAAGTGCCATACTATCTTATCAGCTGTCTTCCTTCTTCTTCTTCTTGGATCCTTTGCCCCTGACTGACAAAGCAGTCAGTGGTCATCACGAATAGTGGCGTCTTGTAGGGCAGCAACAAACTGTCCCCATTTTGCTCAGTCGGTGGCCATCCTTCATGTTGTGCCCCAACTCTGGTTCACGCTTTGCATCTCAACCTCCACTGTTCTCTGCCAAGTTGTCTTTGGTCTGCCTCTCTTTTGTCATCCTTCTGGGGTCAATAATATAGCAGTTTTGGTGATGGTATCAGGGTCCCTTCTGAGGACATGGCCAACCCAGTTCCAGTGTCTGCCTGCAATGAAGTCTTCCTCCTGGCCTGGTTCCAATCTAGTCCTCGGTCTTTAGAGATTGACTAACGTTGTCCTCTCAGCGAACTCTGGATCGTCCTGGAGGTCTGGATCCCTGGCTTCCCATATTTGTCATAGTAGCTGATCTTCTTCAATTCTGCAGACATGGCCAAACAATCGTAACTGTTCCAGGACTGTTCTATTCGGGTCTGCAGGGGCTGGGTTTTGAAGCCATGACATATCATCTTGTTGCGGACATGTCTCTTCTTGTTAACTGCAACCACCATCCTCAAATACCTCACTTCTGAGGTCTGGAGCTGACTTTTTTGAGCTGTAGCAGGCCTAAACCAATTTTTTTTGTGCACACTATATAATTCATGTCCCCTTTTCACTCCCTATGAAGCAAGCAGTCACCACCGAAGATGTTCCCCATGCAGTCACCACGGAAGATGTTCCCCATGCAGTCACCATGGAAGATGTTCCCCATGCAGTCACCAATGAAGATGTTCCCCATGCAGTCACCAATGAAGATGTTCCCCATGCAGTCATCAATGAAGATGTTCCCCATGCAGTCACCAATGAAGATGTTCCCCATGCAGTCACCAACGAAGATGTTCCCCATGCAGTCACCAACAAAGATGTTCCCCATACAGTCACCAATGAAGATGTTCCCCATGCAGTCCCCAATGAAGATGTTCCCCATGCAGTCACCAACGAAGATGTTCCCCATGCAGACACCAACAAAGATGTTCCCCATGCTGTCACCAACAAAGATGTTCCCCATGCAGTCACCAATGAAGATGTTCCCCATGCAGTCACCAACGAAGATGTTCCCCATGCAGTCACCACCAAAGATGTTCCCCATGCAGTCACCAATGAAGATGTTCCCCATGCAGTCACCAATGAAGATGTTCCCCATGCAGTCACCACCAAAGATGTTTCCCATGCAGACACTACCAAAGATGTTCCCCATGCAGACACCAACAAAGATGTTCCCCATGCAGTCACCAATGAAGATGTTCCCCATGCAGTCACCAATGAAGATGTTCCCCATGCAGTCACCAATGAAGATGTTCCCCATGCAGTCACAAATGAAGATGTTCCCCATGCAGTCACCAATGAAGATGTTCCCCATGCAGTCACCAATGAAGATGTTCCCCACGCAGTCACCAATGAAGATGTTCCCCATGCAGTCACCAATGAAGATGTTCCCCATGCGGTCACCAATGAAGATGTTCCCCACGCGGTCACCAATGAAGATGTTCCCCATGCAGTCACCAATGAAGATGTTCCCCATGCAGTCACCAATGAAGATGTTCCCCATGCAGTCACCAATGAAGATGTTCCCCACGCAGTCACCAATGAAGATGTTCCCCATGCAGTCCCCAATGAAGATGTTCCCCATGCAGTCACCAATGAAGATGTTCCTCATGCAGTCACCACTGAAGATGTTCCCCATGCAGTCACCAATGAAGATGTTCCCCATGCAGTCACCAATGAAGATGTTCCCCATGCAGTCACCAATGAAGATGTTCCCCATGCAGTCACCAATGAAGATGTTCCCCACGCAGTCACCAATGAAGATGTTCCCCATGCAGTCACCAATGAAGATGTTCCCCATACAGTCACCAACAAAGATGTTCCCCATGCAGTCACCACCAAAGATGCTTCCCATGCAGTCACCACCAAAGATGCTCCCCATGCAGTCACCACCAAAGATGTTCCCCATGCAAGAAGCCTGTACCACAGTGTTCACCAGCTCTAGCAGAACTGATATTTTCAGCAAATATTTCTTGTACATGATGAAGTTATCCATCCCATGCACAACCTCTTAATTGTTGCCTTTTATGACATGCCCAAGGAAGGAGTAGTCCCATTCTTTCTTTGTGTCCCCCAGAGATTCCAGGGAAGTAGACAGGGCAGAACATAATAAGTTGTATAATAAAAGAAAAGTCCTAAAACAAATGAAAAAAGCAGACCTACAAAACAAACTGGTATTTGATATGGCAAAAAGAATGGATGATCAAGCGCAAAAAGGAGTAGGCTGTAGAGCAGTGTTTCTTAACCTTTTAGAGGTCCAGCACCCCATTACAGCACCTTATGAAGCCTCGCAACCCTTTACAGATCTTAAGAAGCCTTGCACCCCTTTACAGCATCTTAAAAAGCCTCACACCCCTTTACAGCATCTTAAGAAGCCTCACACCCCTTTAAAGCATCTAAAGAAGCCTCACACCCCTTTTACAGCATCTTAAACAGCCTCATACCCCTTTAAATCATCTAAAGAAGCCTCACACCCCTTTAAAGCATCTTAAAAAGCCTCACACACCTTTACAGCACCTAAAGAAGCCTCACAACCCTTTACAGCACCTTAAGAAGCCTCACATTCCTTTATCTTCTAGCCTCACACCCCTTTTACAGCACCTTAAGAAGCCTTACATTCCTTTATCTTCTAGCCTCACAACCCTTTACAGCATTTTAAGAAGCCTCACAACCCTTTACAGCACCTTAAGAAGCCTCACAACCCTTTTACAGCACCTTAAGAAGCCTCACATTCCTTTATCTTCTAGCCTCACAACCCTTTACAGCACCTTAAGAAGCCTCACAACCCTTTACAGCACCTTAAGAAGCCTCCCAACCCTTTTACAGCACCTTAAGAAGCCTCACATTCCTTTATCTTCTAGCCTCACAACCCTTTACAACACCTTAAGAAGCCTCACAACCCTTTACAGCACCGTAAGAAGCCTCACAACCCTTTTACAGCACCTTAAGAAGCCTCACATTCCTTTATCTTCTAGCCTCACAACCATTTACAGCACCTTAAGAAGCCTCACACCCCTTTTACAGCACCTTAAGAAGCCTCACACCCCTTTTACAGCACCTTAAGAAGCCTCACATTCCTGTATCTTCTAGCTCACAAAACATGCCAGAAATGCTTAAAACACATTTTATTTTGAGAAAATGTTATTTACAGAATTATCTAATTCACGTTGTCAGTGTTCTATTTTGTTCAAATACATCTGAGTTCTGTGTTGTATATACTGTTTATGATGTTTCGTGTTCTAAAATATCTGGCATGTCTCGCACCCCCAGAAGGTGAGTCTCACACTCCCAGCGGGTGCATGCACCCCTGCTTAAGAAGCACTGCTGCAGAAAAAACTTTTTGGCCATACCTTAACAGGAAAACCTGGCAACTGCGCCATAAATCCTGTTGGGTATGGGTAATCCAGCATGGCCATCATAACAAAAGCATTCCTAGCCCAACCAAGGAGGTGCTGATAGGATGCTGCATCTGTTAACTTGTCGCACAGTAAAAACTTTGAGCTAATCTGGTCCAGACCTTTGAAGTAAGAAATAAATGCAGATCAGCCTTGCAGTTTATCAATTACCATGCTCAGTTTGAAAGCACATGATAAAAGAGGTTAAACCGTTAATAGAACTTTAACAAGTAAAGGAGAAAAAAACATGTTTTAGGGATCCACTTTAGTTAATGTTACCAAATGCACTAAAAACAAAAAAAACTTTCGTATTTTCTATTGCACGTTAACCAGTAATTCATCTTATCAGTGGCTCTGGCTGTTTGTTCATCTAGTTCAAACTTCTGGTTTAATTTCAGGCTGCTTGTTCATCTATTCTATACTCAACATCTCTGGCTGGTTTAACTTCAGGCTGTTTGTTCATCTATTCTATACTCAACATCTCTGGCTGCTTTAACTTCAGGCTGTTTGTTCATCTATTCTATACTCCACTTCTCATGTTAGTTTAACTTCAGGCTGTTTGTTCATCTATTCTGTACTCAACTTCTCGTGTTGGTTTAACTTCAGGCTGTCTGTTCATCTATTCCACACTCAACATCCATCTTCACATGTTCATCTCTCTTCCTAAATCTCGTAGGTTCAGCATCAAGCTGTTATCTATTCCCTGGTCACCTACTCTTCCTGGCAGCTACTACTTGCCTGTTTGTCCTTGAGCAGCCAAATCGTTCATCTGTTTGAAGGCCAGCCTGATAAGATCATAACATTTTTCACTGCTGTCTCTAAAATCCTGAAAAATATTACAACAAAAAATCCAAAAGTCACTGAAAAATCTACTCCCACAGTTACATGGTCTGATAAGGTCATAATATTATTCACTGTTCTCTCTGAAATCCTGAAAAATATTACAAAATCCAAATAGACAATGTTAATCAAACTGAATCATAACATTTGTCACTGTTGTCTTTAAAATCCTGAAATATATTATAAAACCCAAATGAACAACTTCAGTCAATCTGGAAAACCTTCTTCCACAGGAATGTGACCTGATCAGTTAGTAATAATTGTCTTGGTATGTCCGCTAACTAACTTACGCAATGCTGATTGTTGGAGGCAATTATAAAAAATCTAAATCCAAGTGAGGGCAAACAATTATGTCCCTTGATTCAAGCAAGAGACAATTAATGAGAAAACCAGAACTGTAAATATTCTTCTTTTTCTTTTAAACACTCTTTGATGTTAACTTGCATGTGAAGGAAGCAGTGATAATTTTTTTTAAAAGAAAGATGTTGATAATCACTCTACTGTGTCTAAGAATACATTCATCTCACTCATTCTATAAGGGATTGTGTTATATTAAAACAATTAGGACTAAAAAAGGCCACATATAACAAAGCATGTAAGTGGTTTTCGAAAGCAAACAAATTTGCCTGGTCAAGATGTCGATGTTGCACCAATTATTACTATCGATAACTATGAAATGGCAGTGATGCCCCACTTCGCATACCTGGGGTCTACCATCAATGACAAACTCTCTCTGGACACAGAAATTGACAGCCACATTGGCAAAGCTGCAGCCATCTTTGTCTGACTTTCACAATGTGTTTGGAGAAACTCAACTCACAATGAAGACCAAAGCTGTAGTATATAATGCCTGCATCACCACCATGCTTCTATATGACAGCGAGACTTTGACAACCTATGCTAAGCAAGAAAGAAGGCTCAATACCATCCATCAAAGGTGTCTACGCCACATCCTTGGTATTTTGTGGAAGGACAAAATGGCAAATGTTGAAATGTTGTCATGTGCTGGCCCTCAAAGTATGTATACACTGCTTAGACAGCACAGACTACGCTGGCGTGGCTATGTCCATCCCATGGAAGATGGTTGCATCCCCAAAGATATTTTCTATGAGCAAGAGAGACCTGAAAACACTGGACATAAAACCAGCAACCTGGAAGGATGAAGCTTCCGATTGCACCAAGTGGCGATGCTCCCTATGGCGCCACATCAGATTGGGTGAAAAGAACCCTCACAACAAGCAGAAGAGAAAAGAACCCTCACAACAAGCAGAAGAGAAAAGAACTCTCACAACAAGCAGAAGAGAAAAGAACCCTCACAACATGCAGAAGAGAAAAGAACTCTCACAACAAGCAGAAGAGAAAAGAACTCTCACAACAAGCAGAAGAGAAAAGAACAATTCTAAAGGAACATCAGGTTTAAAAAAAAACAGCTGAAGACTATCATCTCAGGGGCGTATACCCATAGTCAGTTATGACTGAAGGGGTTACTACTACTCCTACTACTACTATGGAGTGTTTTATCTTATTTTTATAGTTTTATGTTCTCCACTTAATTCTCACTTTCTTTCCCTTCTGTTTTTTTGTTTGTCTGTCCCTGACGAAGGCCTTGTGGCCACATCGTAGGTGTTTTTCTCTTGTCCTTTCTCCCACGAAGACATATTACTATTTGTGTGTGTGTGTTTTTTTTTTTTTTCATTCTACTACTACTACTAAGTGGTCTAGTAGTTTGAATGGTTGCCTTCCAAGCAATCATTCTGTGTTCAATTTCCGCCACGGGTAAAATAAAAATAAAAAATGCAGTCGTGTGTACTTAGTTTTTATAGGTGTGTGTTTTGTTGTTGTGTTAGTTATAGTTTCCAAGTATCTATGTGTGTTGATGTGCTGTTTATCTATTCAGGTTGTCTGTTCTTCTAATCTATACTCAAATTCTCTAGTTGGTTTAGCTTCAGGCTGTCTGTTCTTCTAATCTATACTCAAATTCTCTAGTTGGTTTAGCTTCAGGCTGTCTGTTCTTCTATTTTATACTCTTATTGGTTTAGCTTCAGGTTTTCTGTTCTTCTATTCTATACACAAATTCTCTAGTTGGTTCTCAGGCTGTTTACTTGCTTGAAGAAAGGTGAAACGTGGAAGGAACTGGAAAGGAACAAACTGAATACAGGAGAAATGGTGCCATCCTCAGGCCATGAGACAGAAATCACACGTTATAACTCTGTTCCACCATTTCGTGATGAGTTACTTGCTAGTAAAATCATAACATTTGTCACTGTTGTCTCTTCTTCTTCAAGTACCATGCCTGGTGATGTAGGTGATCATGTCTGTCCACAACTTCCTGTCTCCAGTACTATTGATCAATTCTGTTGTTGACTTCCTTCCCTGCCATGATGTCAAACTTTCCAGTAACTTGTCTCTTTGTCATCCTCTGTTCGGCCATATGCGATTTCTCTGTTCCGCATATGTTGGGCCACTTTGAAGAAGATGTTCAGCTGTCATTTAATCAGTGCCACAGTTACACTGATTGGCAGTTCCTATCTTTAGCTTGGAAGAAGTCAAGAGTTTCTCATATCCTAGAACATACCAGAGGAAGATGGCAGATGTGAAACAGTAATAAAACAGAATAGGTATGGCTACAATCAACAACATGAGACAGATACTAACATCAAAACAAATATGGCCAAAGCCATATTCACCAACATGAGACAGATACTAACATCAAAACAAATATGGCCAAGGCTACATTTAACAACAGAGATAGACACTAACATCAAAACAAATAACTCTCAAATTTAAAATGAGTTATTAAGTATTATTTACGATTTTCATTACTGTATGGTGAAGAAACTTGGACAATGAACAAGAGTTTGAAGAAAAAATTGAGGTCCTTGACAAGTGGATATATAGCAGAATGGAGAAGAAAACAAATTAAGAGGTCCTAGAAATGCTAGGAATGAAATGGAAATAAAGAACGGGATCAGATCAAATATTTTGGTCATATAAAAAGACACACCTTGCTGAAAATCATAATGGAAGAAAGAGTTGAAGGCAAATGTGAGAGAGGAAGACAGTGCTGTAAGTGGGAAGATAACATCAAGAGATGGACAGGACAGAGTATATCACAGTGTACCATCAAGACAGGACAGAGTATCAGAGTGTACCATCAAGACAGGACAGAGTATCAGAGTGTACCATCAAGACAGGAAAGAGTATCCGAGTGTACCATCAAGACAGGAAAGAGTATCAGAGTGTACCATCAAGACAGGACAGAGTATATCACAGTGTACCATCAAGACAAGAGACAGACAACACTGGAGATCCAACGCAGCCAACCTTCATTGTGAAGATGGCAGTTGGTCAGATAAGATCAGATTCTGCAAAGGGGTCAACTAAAGTGGTGGTCCCAGGCACAATGTGATATTTTACCATAGCCTTCAAAAATATGTCATGTGATACTATCAAATTATTTCAATCTAAGAACAGCATTTGTATGACTTCACTATTACTTCAACTTCTCATAAATTTAGCTTTACGAGGCAGCATACTATAGGGAGCGTTTGCATACTTTACTAATTGATATGCTGAATGTACGCTTTTGTGGATTACATTTTCTAAAGAAAGTGGTAGCCAGCCCAAGTCCAATCTTCATTAGTCACCTTTTATGACATCCATGGTAGGTTACAGTATTACTCATATTTGCTTCCCCTTTGTGCCCTGTAACAAGCTGGTGCTGTAAGTGCCAGTGGCACAAGAGATGAGAAGAAGACACTTGCAATGGAAAGGACAAACACTGTAGAAACGTGCTTGAAGAGGGCAGTCCTTGTTCTGGAACCCTCAGGGTAAAAGAGATAGAGGGGGACAGAAAATCAAATGGAGAAAAGAACTGGAGACATAAATGAAAGTGATCAGGGAGACAGGAAAGATCTTGAGCTGATGGCACGGGACAGGAAGACTTGGTGTAATGTTAATGCTAATCAGAATCGACGTAATTGCACTCCGGGCAAACCCATAGGTGCTCAGTCTCCCTCAGCAAATGTCGAAGGGTATGAATGCTAATTGTTCCTGTTGCGCACTGGTTGTATGCGCAGAGACTTGGTGTAAATTTATTGAAGCCCATGCTCCTTTATTATGGGAAGGTTAAGGCGGCCGGCGTGATGCTAATTGGCTGGAGACACTGCCCTAAAGTCAACTGTCATTGCTCTGCACGCACGTCTACGTAATTATTTTATTTGATGTCATTTTAATCTAGTGACGTTCTATTAGAGCACCGCGATGTTTCAAAATCATGAACGCATTGTGGTTTATATGTGGCGGGTTGGTTTCATATGTGTGATTAACTTGACCAAGGTTAGGGGAATGTTCAGAATTATAAATATGCTGCCACACCACATATTGTGAAGAAATTCAGATAAAGTCAATCGTCAGTACAATACAGTTTATTACACGCTCCATTTGATAGTGAAAATCCATTAGTTTCACACTGGCAATTCATGCAACAGGGCCATCAAAGTTAATGAACTAATGGACAAACTATGCCGTCAGTATCGTCTGAGTCCGCGAATCAATATTTAATAACACCATCATCAGTTATTATGCTATAAGCACAAGCATACTTCCCTGTAGACACGTATACACATCTCTGGCACTCAATATAATGGAATATCTTCTGAAACTGTAGACACCTCCGCGGACATGGAACATATTAGCCAGAGCTCACACACATGCAGCCTAACCAGCTGGAGACACTGCCCAAAAGTCAACTGTCGTTGTTCTGCACGTGCGTCTACACAATTACTTTATTTGACGTCATTTTATTTTTAATCTAGCAACGTTCTATTAGAGCACCGCAATGTTTCAAAATCATGAACGCATTGCGGTGCGCAAAAAGAGGTGTAACATTATTCTCCTTTGGGGAGCTGAAGGGCGGTATTGAAGATGACGGTGCTGAAAGAAAAAAAAAATAAGGTCAGCCTTAAGGTAAAATACCTGAGTGACATGACTGAAGAAGAAGTCATGTGGTCCAGCAGGATCCTGCATGTATATTGGTGCACTGGCTGCTAGAGCACCATCTATGATGTTTGGATACTTAAACCTCATATATGCAGCAAGCATGCCGCCATAGCTGAAAGGGATAACAATCATGGATGACTTCAATACAGAAGAAAAATTCAGTTTCATTCAGTGATTCATTTCATTCAGTGATTCATTTCATTCAGTGATTCATTTCATTCAGCTTCCCAAGAAGAATGGCCTTCAACAAATGTATGTCCTCCTGTCCTGTGCCATCAGCTCAAGATCTGTCCATGTCTTCCACATAATTTTCATTTCTGTCTCCAGTTTTCTTCTCCTTGAGTTTTGCGGCCTATCTCTGCCTCTCATTCCCTGGGGTTTCCAGAAAAAGGACTACCTTTCATTTCTGCAGTTTTCCCTTGTTTGTTTAGAGCGTCAACGTTCCATGTGCCGATCCTGGAGATTTTCCTAGACGAAAAAAATGTTAGTCTGTAACCCAGACTCCTTTTGGCTTTCTCTGGGTAGCTACATGATCCTCCCTTCAAGAGGACTTTCTTCTGTCTTGGACAGCTGAATTAGCTTATATTCTGTATTTGACTTATCCATATTGTTGAAGTTTTTATTTGCATTTGACGACATACCTGATAGGGTACAGTGTTACTAATCTTCGCTCCCCTTTCGGGCCCCGGTACCATACGGGTGGAGATTAGGGAACGTGTCCAAATATAAAAGAACTTGTGGTCCGGTTACTATTTTAAGTTAAACCTGTGCATTTTGTGAAATCCTGCAAGTCTTTAAGATAACATCATTTCACTGTACCCCAGCCCTAAGAACGATATAAAGAGTTAGTAAAAAAAAGAGTTAATACCTTCCACCAAAAGCAATTACTTTGCTCTTTGTAGAATTCAGTTGCTGTTTCAGATCTGTCAGGAACACAGCATAGTCAGCCATCGCCTGTTCTGCAGTAAGCAGACCCAAGTAAGGGGCCTTGAAGCTGTCATTTCCAAAGGGCAAAGATTTTCCATAGTATCTCTGTAAGGACAAGAAATTAAACATGTTACATCTCTGTCTCTTTATTTGTACCTTTCTTCTTCCCCTTCCTCCTTCTCTTGTTTTTGCTCTTTATAAAGCTGCAGCAGCTGCGGGTCCCCTTCCTTGGAAGCTTGCATAAAAGTATTCATGTGTTCTTGAATCAGTGTTTTATGTACCAATTTGTTTTACATGATGAGGTTGCCAGACCGATGCACATCTTTATATTAGCCATCTCTTACAAAATACCTTTAAGGAGTAGTACAGGATTGTACTTTTCAGTACACCAAAATCTCGCCCTATTTAATTTCTTCCAGCGCATAGGGCATCAGCAATAGCTCACTAGTTTACTTTGTCTTGCTAACATCTTTCTATTTCTCTGAGGGGGACACTGAGAATTCAACTGGCAGTGATAAGAGAACTTACTTCTCAGGGCAAAGGGACTGGGTTCAAAACTAGGCCACGTCATGCCCCAGCTGTAAAACAATGGGCATCTGACTCTGCTTTTGAGTTATGGATGGGCGAGGAAGGGAACTGGTTGCCCCACCTCATTAAGGTGAGAGCTAGTTGAGGTTAAGTCTCTAACACTTCACTGCTCTCCGGTACTACATAATGTCCAGCTAGGAGATTTCTCTCCTCCTTCAAATAGTTTCTCTTTCCCATACAACTTTCAGCTCCTATCTTTCTATCTATCTCTTTACCATTTGCTTTGGTTTCACAGTTCAAAGAGGAGCTGTGATACTACTTTAAACCTAAAAAGTTTTCCCATGAATATAAAAGTAATATACAAATTTAAAAATACAAGGGTATGGAATCAGTTTTACAAATTAACGAAAACAGGAAACGCTGGATGTTTTGGGATTCACCCTTCGTCAGCTGCAGTTACAAACAGGTGACAAAGAAAAATATAGACAGGTAAACAGACAGAGACACTGCAAACACTTAGAAAAAAAATGATGAATGAATAAAAAACAATATGTGTGACACAGAAAGATGAAAAAAATGTAAAAATACAGAACACGAAGAAAAGAATATCAACTCAGTAAATGCAACAAACAATGAAAATAAAAAATGAAATAAACAACTTTATTCTTCTTCGTTCACCCTCAGACGTCAACTTGAATATGTTAAAAGAAAGCAGTGGTCAGCCTGAGGCTGTTGATATCTCCATAGTTTTTCCAGAATGGTACTGGTAACAGCCATATATGCTATCTCTATTCCTCATATGTTGGGCACCATTAAAGCAGATGTTCAACAGTCATTTTATCAGTGCCACAGTTTCACTCATCAGTAGTTCCTATCTTTAACTTGTTGAATAGATGGTATCCCAATCTGTTGTGGCCCGTGCAAAGTCTAAAGATTGCCATTTGTTCACTTCTGCTTAGCTGGTAAAATGCAACATTTGTTTGGTGTCCTGGACGATGTGCTTCTCACTTGCTCCTATATCTGGGCTTGATAAAACTCTTGGTCTCTTCATAAGTTATGCTTGTGTCAAGTTGAGGCAGCTTTTCCATTCCTTTGCCAAGCTGTCAGCCTCTTCATTTCTGGGGATGTTGCAGTGTGAGAAGGGATCTACTGTATCACAACTCTTTTGAATTGCTGGCATAGTTTGTGAAGTGTTACTATTAGGTCATACAGGTCAGCATTATTTTGATTCTTCAGTGTTGCAATCACTGACAGTGCATCTGTGAAGAGAGCTACTTGTCTCTCTGAGCTTTCTTCTGTCATTAAGACTTGTGCTGCTGTTTTTAAGGCCTCTGCTCTGAAGTTACTTCAGAATTGAAATAACAAATCAACAAAATTTCTGGTTGAAGAAATCACTGAAGAGTCTACAGTACAAATCTCAGGAGAAAAGTAAATAATATAAGCCCTTAATAGGAAATGTGAATGATACACACAAAAAAAAAAAGGTGATGGACAATAGTTTTACATTTTTACATGGGTTCAGCACTGCCTTACAATATAATCAAGCCAGTTATAATCAGATATTATAATACATGGTACCAAATCCTGCCCAATTTAATCTTTTTTACTATGTGCTGCAAGCGTCTAATAGACATTGTGTTAAAGCGTTTGCCTTTCATGGCAAAGTTGCTGGGTTCTAGGTTCAAAATCTAGTATCACCATGCTCCAGTCTACCCAGCTGTGCATGGGTATCTGACTCAGTTCTTGAGCTAGGGAAGGCAAAGGCAGCAAGGAAAGGAATCAAGTCACTCTACCTCATAAAGATGGACCTAGTATAGTGAAGCCTCTAACAGTTCACTCTCTGACCTTTTAATATAAGGATCAATGATGGTGGGAGGATAAGGGGTAGTCTGATAGAATAATCGTGTGGATGATGGCAGATAGTTGGTGGATTGGATGTAATCTTGGACACCTCCAGGCTTTCTCACCCTTTTCCACCTTGTTAACTGCATGGCAGTTGTAAGAGACTTTACTCTGTTTGTTTGTTTTTTTTTGTTTTTCCTTGTTTGTATTAGTTTGTTTTTTTTATTTTTATTGTTTGTTTGTTTCTTAAAAAGGGGGTGTCACACACAAAATGATTCTCACAATTCTGGTTTTGATTTACTATATTTGGACTGAGTGGAGGGCAGAAGAAGATACTATATTTGGATATCGGAAATCTGATTTTATTGTCTTGAATTTATTACAATAAATGCTGTGTTCCTGACAGATCTAACATCATGGCTTGAATGGGATACTTTATTTTTTTTTAAAAATTACCTTTTAGTATGTGCTGCTGAGTCATTATGCTCGCTTAATCAATTTTTCCTCTAATAAAAGATGTACGGAATACGAGCAGTGTATTTACACAAAAAAGAAGAAAAAATTATGAAGAATCTACCATTTTAGGACAACAGGAGAAAAGACAAACATGCATATGTGCACACAAAACTAGTAAATTTTCATGTACCCTACACTCAATGATTGGCCTGGAGGGATAATGCAATGAAAAAAATATTGGTAATTGAACATACCGGTCTATAACCTTTTATCTGATCACCTTAAAACCAAAATATTCTGAAAATCGAAAGTTTCTTTGGGCTACTTTTCAATCACAATTTGGGTGATTTGTAACTATTTGGGTGACTTGTGTCAATTTGGGTGACTTGTGACAATTTGGGTGATTTGTGACTATTTTGAGCAACTTTGGGCTATATTTTAATGCAGATTAGACGACTTGAGCTTTTTTTGGGTGAATTTGGGCTACTCTTCAATCACAATTTGGGCAAGCTGTGGACTGTTTGGATGATTTGGGCTATTTTTCAATCACAATTTGGGTGATAGTGACTATTTTGAGCGACTTTGGGCTATTTTTTTTATGCAGATTAGACGACTTCAGCTTTTTTGTGTGAATTTGGGCTACTCTTCAATCACAATTTGGGCAAGCTGTGGCTATTTTGGGCTATTTTTTATGCAGATTCAACGATTTTGGCTTTTTGAGTGAATTTGGTCTACTTTTCAAACAATCTGGGCAACATTTGAAAACTGGAAATATCCGGTTTCCGAAACAAAGCTGTCCCCAAGGATTTTGGATAAAGGGCTACATACCTCTACTATGTATAGACACTATATACCCTAACTGTTGTTCGTCCATCACGGGTGATGAAGACCACTCTGTTCATCCAATTATTTAGGAATATGTTAGGTTAGTCTATGGGTACGAAGGTGACTGATGAGCCCGATGCGGGCCTGGAAAGATCTCGGACAGTGTGGGCAGGGAATGTTTGCTTCATGTGAAGGTTTTATTACACAGTCCTTTCTAGCTTGTCTCCGCTGTTCCGCTGCTGCTCTTCTGGATGATTCGCATGCCGCTGCACCTTTACGAAGAGATGTGCGCCAAGCAGTTCGGTCTTGCACAGCAGCTTCCCATGTGTCAGGGTTTATGTCAAAGGTTTTCAATGACGTCTTTAACGTGTCTTTGAAGCGCTTCTTTTGGCCACCATGGGAGCGTTTACCCTTCTGTATCTCACCATAAAAGAGTATCTTTGGCAGTCGATGGTCTGGCATGCGGACTACATGACCTGCCCAGCGAATCTGTGACTGCATCAGAATAGTATCAATACTAGGGATACCAGCTCTGTCAAGAACGGCGGTATCCGGGATCTTGTCTTGCCATTTGATGTTCATTATCTTCCTGAGACAGACTGTATGGAAGTGGTTTAGCTTCTTTACGTGGCGCCTGTATACAGTCCATGTTTCACTTGCATATAGCAACACTGGAAGCACCGCAGCTCTGTACACCTTCAGCTTTGTCTGTAGACTAATGCCACTTCGATACCAAACGTTGGTGTATAATCTGCCAAATGTGCTGCTGGCTTTGGAGATCCTGGTGTTCACCTCATCATCAATGACAATGTTCTGGGATAGTGTGCTACCAAGGTATGTGAATCTGTTCACAACATTCAGTTTCTCACCATTAACCTTGATGATTGGCTCAGTATAAACTGTGCCAGGAGCTGGTTGGTACATGATTTCTGTTTTCTTCGTGTTGATGGTAAGCCCAAAGTTGGCGCAGGCTTCGGAGAATCTATCCACACTATGCTGCAGATCAGCCTCTGAGCCAGCATTGAGGGCACAATCATCAGCAAACAGAAGATCTCTGATGGTGTGTGATTTGACCTTGGTTTTTGCTTGAAGCCTCCTAAGGTTAAACAATTTTCCATCAATATGATAACTAATGTCGATTCCTGTGTCCCCGTCTCTAAAAGCATCAGTCAGCATAGCAGAAAACATGATACTGAACAGAGTCGGTGCAAGTACGCACCCTTGTTTAACTCCATTTGAGACGGGGAAAGGCTCTGATAGCTCACCGTTTTCCTGAACTCTAGCCTGCATTCCATCATGCAGTTGCTGCACTATTGTGATAAATTTCTTTGGGCAGCCATATTTTGCCATGATCTTCCATAGACCCTGTCTACTGACCGTGTCGAACGCCTTTGTCAAGTCGATGAACACTGTGTACAGGTCACAGTGCTGTTCTTGGCATTTTTCTTGTAGCTGTCTTGCAGCGAACACCATATCTGTGGTTCCACGTTCTTTCCGGAATCCACACTGACTTTCAGGTAAAAGACCTTTGTCAAGATGAGCCGTAAGGCGATTCAAAAGGATTCTGGCGAATATCTTCCCAGCGATTGATAAAAGAGAGATGCCTCGATGATTGTTACAGTCTTGGCGATTACCTTTACGTTTATATAGATGTATAATTGACGCATCTTTGAGATCGTGTGGGATGGTTTCACTCTGCCACATTTGCTGGAAGATCATGTGAAGTTTCTCTATCAGAACTGCACCGCCATCTTTATAAACCTCAACAGGAATTGAATCGGAGCCGGGAGCCTTTCCACTAGACAGTTGATGAATCGCTTTCTTAGTTTCCTCCAGAGTTGGTACATCATCTAATGCTTCATTTATAGGAATTTGGGGCAGGCGGATGATGGCTTCGTCGTTAATAGATGATGGCTGGTTCAGAATATTATTAAAATGTTCAGCCCAGCGTTGGAGCATTTTTTCCTTGTCTGTAATTAGTGTTTTTCCATCTGCATTAAGGAGGGGAAATGATCCTGATGATGTTGGACCATAGACCACTTTGAGTGCAAGGTAAAAATTTTTCAAGTCATGGCTGTCAGCAAAGCCTTGGAGCTCATCTGCTTTATTACTCAGCCATGAATCCCGCATCTGGCGTAGTTTATGTTGGACGATTCTACGCATGTTGTTGAAAGCGTCTTTCTTGGATGTAGATTTTGGATCATTTAAATATGCTTTATGGAGATGGTGTTTCTCAGCCAACATCTGCTTTATATCATCTGAGTTCTCATCAAACCAGTCATTTTGTTTCTTGATGGAAGGACCCAGGACCTCTGTAGCAGTGTTGTAGATCTGCTCACTTAGGGCTGCCCAATTTGTTTCCACACTTTGGCCGTCTAGCGAGATAGATTTGAGACGGTCTTCTAAGGTGTCAGTAAATGACTGTTTGATTTTTGTCTTCTTTAGTTTGGTGACATCCAGCCTCTTTTGAGTTTTCTTCCCCTGAGGGTGCCTGGCTGGTTGGATACGAATTTTAAGTTTAGATACAATGAGGCGATGATCAGTCCAACATTCGGCACCACACATGGACTTGGTCACCCGGACATCTTGCCTGTCCTTCTTCCTAACAATTACATAGTCAATTAAGTACCAATGCTTTGAGCGAGGGTGCATCCAGGAGGTCCTGTTGCGGGTAGGAAGTCGAAAAATGGTGTTGGTGACAAGGAGGTCATGTTCTGCGCAAGTCTGGAGGAGAAGAAGTCCATTGCTGTTACAGCGACCCACGCCGTACCTTCCAATAGTGCCATTCCAGGAAATGTTATCTGAGCCTACTCTTGCATTAAAGTCACCAAGAATGATGAGCTTATCTGCTTTAGGAACTGATGCAATGACTGCATGTAGTTCTTCGTAAAACTTATCTTTGACGTCATCCTGGTTTGTCATAGTTGGTGCATACGCGCTAATGATGGTGGCATGTTTTCTTCCATAGAACAGGGGGATCTTGACCGTCATCAGTCAGTCATTTATTCCCTTTGGGGGCCCCGCTAACTTGCTGACAATTGCTGTTTTGATTGCAAATCCAACCCCTGCTTCTCGTCTTTCTTCAGTTCCTCTTCTGCTCCAAAAGAATGTATAACCTGCACCCTTTTCGCAAAGTTGGCCCTCACCTGCAAGTCAAGTTTCACTCAGTGCTGCTATGTCAATGTTGTACCTGGCCAGTTCTCTCCCAATCAGGGCAGTTCGTCTCTCAGGTCTGTTTGCTTTAAAGTCTTTGTCAAGGAGAGTGTGCACATTCCATGTGCCTAGAATGAGGGGGAAAAATCTGTCCTTTCTTTTTCTTATATGTCGCCCGCCGAAGTAGGGTACCCACCAACCGCGGTAAGCTGGTTAGGTAATGGTGGAGCAGGCAATGTTTAGGGCACCTTTTCTAGCCCCTTCCTCATGCCATGGAGGTGAGCAGTGCTTTCCTAAAGAGGGCTGCTCAGTCACTCAGGGGGCTGCCGAATCCCACTGCTGCTCCGATCAGTGGAAGACGACCATATGGCCTGAGCCGCCTGTGTGTAGGTCTGCGACTATGACTGCCAGCGTACCCACGCCTGCCGCTTCGCCGCTCGCCCATTGCCACAGGACTTGTTGTGAGTGGATGGATGAATGGATGAATGGATGAAAGAGTGACTTGCGTGGTGATTTGGATTAAAGTGAGGAAGAGTTGCGCAATTCGTCGACCTCACTCTCTCGCCTGGGTCCATCTCAATCCAGTGGCAAGACAAGTCAAGACGACTGGAGATGAAGTCAGGTGCAGTGGATGACCAGGGCTTTCTACGTGCCTCGCCGTGCTCCTTACACTCCACAGCGCGTTGCTGGTAATCGCCGTCATGCCCGTTGAACCAACAGGTGGTTTCTTCCGCGCAGTCTATCGAATCCAGTCTTCGCATGCATGGGTAGGCAGACCCTAACTCACCGAAGGTTTATAACCATTCGGCTACCCTCACCTAGTTTAGCCGGCCTGTCAAAGCCGTTGCCCGGGGGGTGGCCGCTGTCGCATGCTGACAGCTACGAGGAGCCACAGGTGAGAGCTGGATGCCAGGTTTGGACCAAAGGTGGCCGAGCTGCCCTGAAAAGGGCATGACAGCTCCTTCACCAGAGGTACTACCAATACCTGACTTCCCAACACCCCCCTAACTATAAACCATACATACCTCTACTATGTATAAACACTATATACCCTAACTATAAACCATACATACCTCTACTATGTATAGACACTATATACCCTAACTATAAACCATACATACCTCTACTATGTATAGACACTAAATACCCTAACTATAAACCATACATACCTCTACTATGTATAGACACTATATACCCTAACTATACTGCTCAAAAAAAGTTAAAGGCCACTTTCAATTTTTAGGTCATTTCAACTATGCTGTTTTTTTTAAAACCTGAACATTCAGTCAAAAATGTTTTGCTGCATTTTGTTGCATGCTTAAACAATGTTTGTTAATCTGACAATAAATCAAATGTGTGTTACGTGTGTGTACCTCCAAGGTCAATCAAATGCACGTGGTGGAAAGGGAAATAATGCATGTTTGAAAATGCTTCCTATGGCAAAGCCTGTTGATAACATTGCTGAAATTTGCTTTTCACGTGCAAGTCGTGACTATGGTGAACACATGTCACCCACTTTTCGGAAGGAACGGGCAATGGGTATGTTTGTAACATTTACCATTTTAGCCATGGCTCAGCTAAGACGCTTGACCAATGTTGACAGATGGAGAGCGATGGCATGGCTGCAGGATGATGTAGGGCTGCGAGAAGTTGCTAGGAGATTAGGAGTTGCCCACTCTGTCATATAAACTCTGCGTGATCATTATAATGCAACCGGCAGTGTCGCAGAACAATGCAGGTCAGGACGTCCAAGGTCTACTACAAGACGGCAAGACACCCTGAGCCATGGCTAAAATGGTAAATGTTACAAACATACCCATTGCCCATTCCTTCCGAAAAGTAGGTGACATGTGTTCACTATAGTCACGACTTGCACGTGAAAAGCAAATTTCAGCAATGTTATCAACAGGCTTTGCCATAGGAAGCATTTTCAAACATGCATTATTTCCCTTTCCACCACGTGCATTTGATTGACCTTGGAGGTACACACACGTAACACAGATTTGATTTATTGTCAGATTAACAAACATTGTTTAAGCATGCAACAAAATGCAACAAAACTTTTTTGTCTGAGTGTTCAGGTTTTAAAAACAACAGCTTAGTTGAAATGACCTAAAAATTGAAAGTGGCCTTTAACTTTTTTTTGAGCAGTATATAAACCATACATACCTGTATTATATGTAGACACTATATATCCTAACTATAAACCATACCTGTACTATGTGTAGACACTATATACCCTAACTATAAACCAACCATACCACTACTATGTATAGACACTATATACCCTAACTATAAACCATACATACCTGTATTATATTTAGACACTATATATCCCTAATTATAAACCATACATACGTGTACTATGTGTAGACACTATATATCCTAACTATAAACCATCAGAGGTTGTACTGGATATTTTTCTTCATTAATTTAAAAAAAACTATAATCAAAAAGTCTTCCTCAGGGACACATACATCAGAACAGAAAAAATGGAAGTGGTCTGCAAATATACAAATATAATAAGAATGAATATGATCTTAAAAAATGAATGTCTTTCTGGCAAAAATAGTTGCTGAGGTGGTCAAACGTCAAGACAAAAATATCATCGAAATGGGAAGTCAAGCATCCAGGTTAAGAATTCTAAAAATGAAGACTTACGTGCTCCGGAAAAACAACAAATGCTTGGAACTGAGGTGCAATTTCATGAATAAACCCAGATGCCTCCCAAAAGCCTTCAATGGCGCCTTCATTACCAGCATAGACGAATATTGGTCCATCTCTGACCCAGTATTTATCTGGTTGCATTGAAATGAAAAGAATACAATTTTGATGAAGTCTATGTCTATATATTAACTTAGAAAAAAAAAACAAGTTGAAAGAAACTGGATGAGAGCCAGGCAAAGAAAAGTAATTATAAAAAACTTGCTGAAACATCTTGGGGTGCAGATGAAACAGTGCTAAAGACTTTATGTACATGGTGAACAAGACCAGTCCGAGAATATGGCTTTGCAGCGTGGGCAACAGCAGCTAAATCAAACTTTGATAAAATCAGCAGGTTCCTAAATCAAACAATAAGAATTCTAATGGGAGGTATAAAGACAACACCTATAAAAGAACTCAAAAAGATTACATGCCTCAATCCAATAGAGGACAGACAAGACAGTAGGGCCCTGCAAGAAGCTAAAAAATTCAAGAGACTAACAGACCATCCAATGTACCACAGAATAAATGCTCTCAGAAGGCAAAGATTCAAGCGAAGCAACTTTGTAGAATCAACCACAACAAAGATGAGAGCAGTACCCATAAATGCAGTATCAACAATTAAACCCATCTACACAGCATACAAGCTTCCAGTTTGGAAACAACTTCGTTCCCTGAAATGATAGACAACATTCCTGGAACTGAGAGAAAGAAGAGCCAGACTGCAACAGAGAGAAAATCCATAGCGACAAAAAACATAGAGAAACATTACCCACGCAACACCTGGATCCATGCTTACACAGAAGGATCAGCAACAATTGCAACAGAAAATGGAGGTAGAGGTGTCTTTCTGACCTTAAGCACTGATGCTCAAAAAATGCTGTCAGTGGCAACAGGACAATTCTCAAATAACTTCAGAGCAGAAGCAGAGGCCTTGAAAACTGCAGCAGAGGTTATAATGACAGAGGAAATCACAGAGACAAGTTGCTTTCTTTACCGATGCACTATCAGTAATTGCAACATTGAAAAGCCAAAATAACGCAGACCTGGATGACCTAAGAGTAGTGCTCCACAAACTATGTCAATGATTCAAAAGAGTTGTGATACAATGGATCCCATCTCATTGTAACATCCCCAGCAATGAAAAGGCTGACAGATTGGCACAAGTTTGTTTATTTGTTATTGTTTCCATAACTTCAATTATCTTTTGGCCGAATACTATCACCAACCAAGATCTGCTTACTCGGAGCAAGCAAGAGGACATGCACACCATCATAGCTGGCAGACGCTGGAGCTGGGTTGGCCATGTCCTCAGAAGAGACCCCGATGCCATCACAAGAACAGCTATGCTTTGGACCCCTGAAGGAAAACGAAAGAGAGGCCGACCAAAAACAACCTGGCGGAGGACTGTGGAGGCTGAGATGCAAAGAATGAACCAGAGTTGGGGCACTGTACGAAGGATGGCCACCGACAGAGCAAAGTGGAATCAATTTGTTGTTGCCCTAAAAGATGCCACTAGGCGTGATGGCCACTGACTGCTTTGACGGTCGGCGGCTAAGGATCAAAGAAGAAGATTGGCACAAGAAGGTGGGAAGCTACCTCAGCCTGATGCAAGCATAACTTTAAAAGAGTCAAATAGTTTTATCAGAATCAGACAAATGGGATGCAGAGCATTCAGGTTACACACAAAATGATGCATACTACCAGCTCAACAGAAGAGAACAAAGTGGTAATCTTCAGACTAGCACGGGCCACAACAGAGTGAGATATCATCTATTCAACAAGTTAAAGATAGGAACTACTGATAAATGTAATTGTGGCACTGATAAAATGACTGCTGAACATCTGCTTCAAAGATGCCCAACATATGAGGAACAAAGAAAACACATATGGCCATTACCAGTATCATTCATGGAAAAACTCTACGGAGATGCAAATAGCCTCAAGCTGACTAGTGCGCTTTTTGAAAACATTCAAGTAGACATCTGAGAGTGTACGAAGAAGAAGATATAGTAACAGAAGCACATGCAGCACTGTTAAATGCCAATCAAAACAAAACAAAACAAAATGATGGAGAGGTAGACTGGCTACAGCTGAGCAGTGCTGTATAACTAATACATCAGCAGTCTCCTGCTGACAGCTAAGGCTATCTCACCCATTCTGTTACAGCTGTTCAGTATTACCCATACTCTTCTTATACCATAGGGGGTCGGAGTGGTTAAGAGGTAATGCGTCCACCTCAAATTCTAAACGTACCGGGTTCGATTCGCAGTAGAGGAAATATAATTTATGGAAATGTTTTTCAGAACCTGTGGTCATACTTCCCCTAGTCTCCTGAGTAGTGAGATTGGATGCCTAGTCTTCTCGGATAAGGGCGGAAAAATAGGAGGTCTCGTGTGCAAGTTGCGCACATTAAAAATCCCATGGCAGTTGGAAATCGTAAGAAATAGGCCATAAGGCTGCTGCACTGGCAAAATAAAAAAATTATAAACCTACCCACCACCAAAATATCTATACAATGTGTGATTCCTATTTACACACATTGGGATTCTTGCCGGTGCTACAGAGTTTGTGCACTGTGCTGAGATCCTTCATGTCTGTTCTAATGCAGGAGATCAGAGCCCTGATGGAGTTGTCCGTGTGCAATGAAGATAGTCCTTAAAATCAAACTATTCTTGTACCATATAATATACAGTAGTGTACATAACCCAAATTAAAAATAGCCAATCAGGATCTCATCTCCATTTAAGCTATGTTATAATGACCCCATAGTGCACCATTTCGCATAGTGCTTAATAGGAATGTATTATGAGCGCTAGGTGGCGTCTTACTGAGTCATTTTTTTTTAAACCAAACCAAAAAAAAAACACAAAAAATATGAAGAATCTACCATTTTATAGAAAGAAAAGCCCACACACACAATTAGGAATGTTCATTTACCCTATATATAATAAATAATGGGAGCCGCGGTAGCACAGTGGTTAGTGCACTGGCTTCCTAGCGCAGTGGTCTATGGTTCGATCCCCAGATGAGGTGGGATTTTTTTAGGCCAAAAACGGCTCCTGGGTCGACCCAGCCCCAATTGGGTACCAGAGCAACTCTGGGAAGGTTAAGGCGGCCGGCGTGATGCCGACCACATCACCCCTAGTGTGCCGACGGTCAAGATAATATGGGCCTAACACCATATTCCCAATATGCCTCAATGGGCGTGTAACGGGTTCCTTTTTTTTTCTTTTACAATAAATAATGTGTAGGCATAATGCCGTTAGCAGATGGTAAATACTGAATATACAGTTAGGTCGCTATTAGTGCGAATAATGAATCCCGTGAGGTGGTTGCATAATTAAAATGTGCACTATCCGAAGTTATAATTATATGTAAAATATGGTAATTGGTTCCTGCCCAATGGAAATATGCAATGACAAGTTTTAAACATAAGTTTTTTTAATCTCTTTATTAAGGTAATATAAAAGGATAAGAAAAATGTATTTCTGGCTAAGTGTATTACAAACGAAGTAATAGAACAGTGACAGAAAGCAAAAATTAAACAATTACCGAATGTCGTACCTGATATGACGAAAACATCATTTAAAAAAAACCTACTTTTTAATCTCTCAGTTGCTTGTCTATGGACTCTTTTAGTCTCTGAAGGATGATTCTGTTTAATACTTTTCCTGGCACTGATAGTAAAATTATTCCTCTATAATTTGTGCACTCTTGTAAATTTCCTTCTTAGGCAACTTGACCAGATAACCTTCCTTCCATTCTGCTGGTATTTCCTCTCTCTCCCAGACTTTGCCAAGTAGTTCGTATAATATCTCTGTAGAGGTATCAATATCTGTTTTGATGACATCTGCTGGAATGCCATCTGGACCAGCTACTTTTCCATCTTTCAGAAGCTTTATGGCTTTCTTTATTTCTTCTCTACTTGGTCGTTCATAGCTGATTTGTAGCTCCTCTTCTGTTGGCTGGGTGTCTGGGGGATTAGTTGGAGCTGGTCTATTGAGAAGTTCCTCAAAATGTTCTGTCCAACTCTTCATTTTTTCTTGTATATTACTAAGCAATTTTCCATTCTTATCTTTGATGAGGCCATTTGCTTGCTTATATTTCCCTGTTAGCTTCTTTGTGTTGTTGTACAGTTCCTTCATATTTCCTTTGGCTGCAGCTTCCTCTGCTTCCCTTGCCAACTCTTCACTATACTTCCTCTTGTCTCTTTTGATGCTTCTTCTTACTTCTTTGTTTGCTTCTATGTACACTTCATGAGCCTTGGCTTTGGAGCTTCTGGTTTTGCTTCTGTTTAAATCTGCTTTTTTGTTTTTCCTGTATTCTATCTTGTTTAGGGATTCTGTTGTTATTCATGATTTGTGCTGATGTTCTCTTTTTCTCAGTACTTCTCCACATGTCCCACTCCATATATTATTTACTTGTTGCCAGTGGTCTTCCGTATCTGCTTCATCTTCCAGCTGTTGGAGTACTTGGTATTTGTTGGATACTGTGATTGGAAATGTTTCTCTTATTTCCTGATTTCTTAGATATCCAACATTATACTGAAAGGATCTATCATCAAACTGCATCGGTTACTGCCATTTCTTTGGACCAGTTGAAACAAAGCACCACAGGCCTTGTGTCACCTTTAGCCCAAATGCCTATTTTTAAGTAAGAATTCAATTGGGGACTGATAAAGGGTTAGTTGGAAGTTTATTGTTCGTTATTTTTTAATGTACGATGTTGTCTTGCGTTTATTTTTCTGGATTTATTATGTATCAATAAGGTGGGAAAGGGGTAGGGTTAGGATTAATGTTAGGCACCATCTTTGTTTATGTGCGTTCTCACAGTTAACGATGAAACTGGAAACACAATTTGTGCTGCATTTTTGCGCATGTACAAAATATGGAGGTGCTTATGGTACAGGACATGGTGCATGGCCAGTTATGTGTGCAGACGTAAAAGAAATGATGTGATAAAAATGTTGCCTGGATATTTATCTATTCACCGTCAATTGAGTCAGCCGTGTCGTTAGGATTAGACTTGGGTTTAGATTTAGAAATGCCAAACCTAACACGAAAAGTCTATAGGATTAGAGTTTTTGTGTTAGGTTTAGTGGCTGATGGGAAGGACCATGAACTGAACACTGCCATATTGTGACTCCATGTGGGTGTGTTTGCATGTAGTGCGGTGTGTTTGCGCGTAACATAAATTTTGTGAGCCTGATTTATTATGGAATTAGACATTTGAGGCGTTATATATCATAATTGTAACCTATAAGATGTTGAAATGGATATTTTTCGTTCATTTTAGTTACATTTTGTTTAGTTTAATAGTGGGTGTTTTGCAGTGTGTCGAAGTGATACAGTTACTTATCCATGTAGATAACGTTCGGGCAAATTTGTAGACCTTGTTCCGCTATCCTTCCCCTTTATTGGTTTAGCATTTCTAAAACTAAACCCAACTCTAATCGTAACCCCTTACAACACTGCCGACTTAATTGGCCGTGAGGTAGATATCAATTCGGAGGAAATGAAGGACACAGCCCATGGTGATTCGTTTTAGCCCTGTGGACCTACCGGCTATGTGGAGAATGGGAACTCCGTATAACTGTGCCCAAGCTCGCACTATTAAAATGTAGGAAGTTTGAACAACATGGGGGTGCTTGTATGGCGGATGTCAGATGACTGGTGGATTTGATGCAGTCTCGGACACCTCCGGGCTTTCTCATCCATCTTCACCTCGTTAACAACAGGGCAGTTGTGAGACTTCATTTTGGTTTGTTTGTTTTTTTTTTTGGCTAAAGGGAAGCATAGTGAACTGGAGGCTGCCATATTGGTATATTTTTGGCAAGTGGCTTTTATTACGAACAATGTATGTAATTATGGCGTTTACAAGGTTAGGCCTATGTACAAAATGATATATATAAATCATGACCATTTGATGCACAAACGACCTCGACCGGCAATGGACATCTATCCTGATGCAGTCGGCTCGGAATTATGTGCTCAATCGGCGTATCCAATAAAGTTAAAACGCTCCGGCACGGAATATTCAGCTAATGTGCGAAACACTGGGATGTGTGCATTTTCGCATTTAAACAGGTTTTTTTGGGGGGGGGGGAGTGTTTAGGGTTAGGTCTATGTCTACATTTTCGCTTTTAACGGTATTTAAGGGGGGGTGGTAGGGTTAGGTCTATGTCGTCTGCATTTTTGTTTTAGAACACGTCTGCTATCGTTTTGACACATAATTATGCTGCAGTTTGCGCACTAACCTTGGCCCAAAATTCGATGCTTTTTCGAGCTTGCACTGTTGAAAACCAAAAACAAGCCTCTAAGCCGAGGAGTGTTTGCGCGCGGTCAAGCAGAAATAGGGTGCACGGTGTTCGGGGCGGATTTCGGTTAGTGTTAATAGTGAGTATTTTACAGTGTGTGGTATCGATAGCATTCGGGCAAAATGGCTGACCTTGTTCCACTATTCTTCCCCATTACCGTTTTTTAAATTCATTTGTTTTTTTTTTCTTTATTTTTATTTGTTTGCTTGTTTCTTAGAAAGCAAAGGTCACACACAAAAACCTTCACTCAAATTTGGTTTTGAATTACTCTATTTTGACTGAGTTGAGGAGAAAGAAGGTACTATATTTTGGTATTGGAAATCTGACTTTATTTTCTTGAATTAGTAGGCTACACCATATGTCCTAATTATAACCCATCACGGGTTGAACAGGATACCAAACAAACAACAACAAATGGAGAGGACGGCACAAGAATCACCAGAAAAAAGCAGCTGAGAGATATAAGACGGTTTGCAAGCATCTAAGCACTATATGTTAAGTATTAATTATTTTTTTACAATCAAGTCATTTTTTTCTTTGATCCATAACCGCCAACCGTCAAAGCAGTCAGTGGCCATCATGCCTGGTGGCGTCTTGTAGGGCAGCAACAAATTGATTCCACTTTGCTCGGTCGGTGGCCATCCTTCGTACAGTGCCCCAACTCTGGTTCATTCTTTGCATCTCGGCTTCCACAGTTCTCCACCAAGTTGTTTTTGGTCGGCCTCTCTTTCGCTTTCCCTCGGGGGTCCATAGCATAGCTGTTCTTGTGATGGTATCAGGGTCCCTTCTGAGGACGTGGCCAACCCAACTCCAGCCAGCTATGATGGTGTGCATGTCCTCCTGGTTACTCCGAATAAGCAGTTCTTTGTTGCTGGTGGTGTTTGGCCAAAAGATTCGAAGAATTTTCCTTAGGCAGATTGGGTGGAAGGAGGACAGTTTCAATCATGTCATGAACCCACGGAATTGCTGGCCTCTTCATCTTCTTGGCGTGGGACCGAAGACGCATCAAAAGTGAAGAATGCAGTAAGCGACCCATAGCTTGACTGCCTGCGTCAGGGTCAGCGAACCAGAGCTGACCAAGACCCTACTCCACCTCCAGGTGGTGGTCCTGGAAACAGGCTGCATCACTGCAGTCTGGCTGAGAGAGTAGGGATCGAAGAGGGAAGGCAAACCCGGTCCCAAAAAATGTCGTGCGGAAGCCGGATGTGTCGACCGAAAGGCGCAAATACCGCAGTTCTGCTGTAAACGGACACAACGCAACCAACGTCCTTTTCAGGACGAACGAGGAAGAAGAAATCTTCTTGGCGTGGTTTGAATAAATAGGCCTACCTTGATAAAGATATCGATGCTTGTAGGTTTTATTCCCATATGACATCAAGTTAAAGTGATCAATATACTGGTCATAATAAGCTTCTTTGTATGGAAAATCAGCAACAGAGAATCCTATTGCGCAAAGAATCGAACAAACAATAAACCATGTGTCTGCCATTTTCGGTACAGTGTATAAATCACATGACAGTGCATGTGACCGATGACTACAGGTTAAAAAAAAAAATCATGTGACACAGTAGGTGTGCAGAGCCTGATTAACTATAAGGCTAAATTAGGCGCCCGGAGCTCTTTGGGGCCCGTTAAGTTAGAAGAGTCTCTTAGAGTTATTTTCCTTTACATTTCCCTTTAGCGGGCATTTTACAGGGTATCGAATAAAAAAACAAATAAATGTGGGGATGAGAAAACAGAGATCAAAAGCTTAATTAAAAGAACAATAACTGAGGAATTGACAGTAGAGTGGGATGGAAGTCTGTAGGGCAGACATGCATATACACCCACTAACAAAATAAATCTGTCAGGTATAGAAATAACTCCGCCTAGGCCGGTCCCAAGCCCGGCTGAAAAAGGAGGAGGGCGGCCTGCATGGAGGCCGTAAGGAGGCAGCCCCTCCACCATGCAAAGGCACAACAGGCCAATCACCTGTTTGCTTTAAAACACGATTACGAGCAATACAAGAGAGAAAACTGGACTGATTCTAAAGGCGACGAACTGGAACGGACTACGACTTATGGAACACAAGAAGTATAAATGGGAAAGAAGAGGAGCTGGTGGAAGAGATGAGGAAAGCAAAATTAGAAATCCTGGCTATAACGGAAACAAAGAAAAAGGGACAAGGAGTCATGGATCTCGATGGCAACACGCTGCTCTACGGTGGTGTACCCACGTCTGAAAGAGCTAAAGGGGGCGTGGGTAGCATTGTGGCCAAAAACCAGAAAGATAGTATCAAGGGATGGAACTTTGTCTCGGAGCGCATTATGGTTGTAAAACTAAAAGAAGGGGAAACCATAGTTAACCTGGTCATAGTGTATGGGCCAAATGAGGATGAGAGAGCAGAAGTCAAGGAGGAATTCTTCGAGCTGCTTCAAAGGACAGTGGATGACTGTCTAGATGAAATTATCATGCTCGGAGATTTCAATGCGAGAGTTGGAAATGACCATGCTAGATGGGGTGGAGTTATCGGAAGATATGGAGAAGATACTCTCAATGACAATGGAAAGCGACTCCTTAGATTCTGCAGTGAGCAGAATCTGATCATTACAAACACAAAGTTCCCCCATAAGCGCATACATGCATACACTAGATGTGAACCAACAAAGAATGAGAAGTCAGTGATCGACTATGCCATTGTTAGGAGGAGCTTATTCAAATATGTCCGGGATGCTATAGTCTGGAGGGGGCCAGAGATTGGAAAAGATCACTACCTGCTTACAATCAAAAGAACAACTGAACGAGTTGCTCAGCCTAGGAACTGCCCAACATCACGCAAGAAACCAAGTAAACAAACAGGAGAAATGAGCATTAAGACCTACAAGCTGAGAGAGCCAGAAATTAAGACCAGATATCAGGGGCTTATTGCTACAGCGGTGAGAAACACAGAAGAACAACCTGATGACTTGGAAACCCTCTGGCTTAAATTCAAGGACATCATAAAGACAGCTGCTGCAGAAGCATGTGGTGAAGTCCGACTTGGGAACAAGAGAAAGAGGACACCTTGGTGGACAGAGGAAGTCAAAGAGAAAATAAGAGAGAAGAAAATGGCATGGAAACAATACTTAGGAGCTAAAAACACAGCAGGACAAATAGAGAAATATAGAGAATATGTGACACTCAGAACAAAAGCAAAGAACAAAGTGCTGGCAGCAAAACAGAAGTCCTGGGAAGAATTTGGAGAAAAGCTAGAAAAAGATGCGCAAGAAAACCATAAATTGTTCTGTAAGACCCTAAAGAACATGAGGAAGGAAAAACAATGCGCTCTCAAATTTATAAAGGACAAGCAAGGCAAATTGCTTACTGCCCCGAAGGAAGTAATGGAAAGATGGAAAGAATATTTCTCAGAACTCCTTGATGGTGAGCAAGGTCAAGCATCAGAAATGATAACCACTAGCACAGAAGAGGAAACCAATGGGATAAAGATGACATAAAGATGGAAGAACTAAAGGCAGCACTGGAGAAAATCAAGATGGGCAAAGCAGCAGGGCATGATGGTATAACACCAGAAATGGTTAAGTACATGGGAGCATCAGGTGACATATTACTCTTAAGGGTCCTACAGGCAGCGTGGTGCCACAAGACCATACCAAAGGATTGGGAGATTGCCATCATAACACCAATTTTCAAAAAGGGTGACAATCGACAATGTGGAAACCATAGAGGCATATCCCTTCTCAGTGTCCCTGGTAAAATCTACTCTAGAATCCTAGAGCAGAGACTCCGACGCCTAGCTGGCCACAATTGGATGAGGTCCAGTGCGGATTCCGAGCAAACCGAAGTACTCAAGACCTAATCTTCACACTCAGACAGCTGAGTGAAAAGGCCCTTGAGTATAAGAGTGAGATCCATCTTTGTTTCATAGATCTGGAAAAGGCGTTTGACAGGGTCCACTGGAGCAAACTTTGGGACTGTTTGGCAAGGAAGAACATTCCAGTACCTCTGATTCATGCTATACAGAGCTTCTACAAGTCTTGCAGAAATTATGTGAGGACAGCAAACCATAAGTCAAAAGAGTTCAGGACCACCACTGGTGTAAGACAAGGTGATATCCTGTCACCTTATCTTTTCATACTCCTCATGGACGAATGTTATCAAGGCATGTAAGGAGAGAACAAGAAAGTATTCAGTGGGGTACTGGAAGATGAGACAGGTATGTATTTCAGAGCTGGCATTTGCTGATGATGTTGCCCTGATTGCTAAATCAGAGGCACATCTCCAATCCAACCTGCATGTCTGGAAGGAAGAGCTGGAGAAGAGAGGGATGGTCATAAGCAGCTCTAAAACAAAATCCATGGTGATATCACGAGAAGAAAGAAGACATCAGATTAAGCTGGGAGAACAGGTCCTGGAGCAGGTCGACCACTTTAAATATCTCGTAGCTATTATAGACCGAAAGGGAGGCATCAAAGAAGAGTTGGCCACTCGAAAAGCAGCAGCTGGGAGACTTTTTCAGGCCATAAATCGAGGATTCCTCAACAAGAGAGAGGTTGGTAAGAAAACGAAGATGGCTGTATACCGTTCCACCTATGTCCCAGTCTTGACATATGGATGCGAGTCATGGGCAATGACTACAACCTACAAAAGCCAGATCCAAACCTCAGAAATGAAGAATCTGAGGAAGGTGGTTGAAGTAACAAGAAGAGACATGGTCCGCAACCAGACGATACGTCAAGGCCTTAAATCCTACCCCCTGCAGACCCAAGTAGAACAGTCCCAATTAAGATGGTTTGGCCATGTCTGCAGAATGGGAGAAGATCGGATACCACGACAAGCATGGGAAACAAAGAGCCAAGGATCCAGACCCCGAGGACGACCCAGAGTCCGCTGGGAGGACAACATTAGACAATCTTTGAAGGATCGAGGACTAGAATGGAACCAGGCCAGGAGGAAGACAGCCGATAGGATAGTCTGGCGCTCTCTCTTCCAAACCTCTACACCTCACGGTAGAAGGGGAACGACTAAGTAAGTAAGTAAGTACCGGTAAGATATAGAAATGAAAATAATTGTTTGAGGTCATTGCAATAAATTGCATACAAATTGGTAAAATACGCATGGGCAGGTTACCAGGAAGTAGGAGCAATCAGTGCACTGAGTACAAGCCGTAATAACAACCGGTGCGTGCAGCACGTGCGACACAAGTGCGACATGTTATGTAAATAGACTACATAAATCCATCCGCTTGCTTCCCACCTTTGCCCCTCATTCAGTTCAACCTTGCTTCCCACCTTTGCCCTTATTAGTATTCACGGTTTGTTACTCAAAACCCAGGCATTTTTCGCTATCCGTCTAACTAACTCATATTTTAGCCACGCCTATTTTTCTTGTTTCATGCGATGATGAGCATCTACCTAGATTCGTAACTGTCATTCCTTTCAAGGGGACGAACCAAGTGCATTTGCCTGAAGCTCCCATGCGAGCAGAGCTGTCAGTTTTATGACAACTGACAGAATGCACGGGCCCAAAACACGTGGAAGGTAAAACTGATTTGAAGTTCTCTGCAAGCTCGAGCGAATCCTGTGATGTTATACATAAGGGGATACAATCGCCGAGATCAGAAGCCTTTGTTGTCGATTCAACGGCGAATAGAGTGAACGGAGAAAATTCTTTATCTCAGGAAGAAAAACTCTGTTGATTCCCCCTGATTGCCCAAGGCGTGACTTTCGTCATCTTTCAGTGAAATAACAGCTTTTCGGTATTTATACCCCATCTCCAAAAATCAGTTATCTAGTCGCTTCAGAATTTTTAGAAATATCTAGCTCGACATTCTAGAACCATCGTACAAAGTGGATTATTTGGATTTCGTGGAGATAGTTTCATATTTCTGTTTGCGGTAATAGATATTAGCATTTTTCGTGATTTTATGTGTTAAAGTTATCATTAGAATTCACTGAGATTTTCTAAGTGCTAAAAATGGTGTACTAAATAACACATAGCTATTTTTATTCCAAATGTTTTAATTAACTAATAAGATATAGTAGGCGGTTGATAAATGCCGGAATACAATTCACTTCTATCCATTATGTGTAATTTTATAAGTGACTAGCGTAATATCATGTGGCGAAACAATAGCTAGTAATGACGAGTGATCTTTGATAGAAGAGTCAGGGTTGAATTAACACTAATCTGTGCTGAGTGTTTTACTGAGAGGGAGGGGAAAAGGAGCAGACCTAACCCAACCCGTAACAGTTGAGCAAAGTGATAAGATAGCTAGACACAGGGGGTTTTTAACTTTAATTTAATGACAGAGTGGATCAGAGATCTTAACTTTACACGTGATAGGATAAGATATTGATATTGTGGTTAAATGTTTTATATTTCTTCCTAAAATCTAGGCTTGATAAAAAACCAGCGAACTAGCGGTCTTATATGCTATCCAGAGATATTATTGTATTATCTTCGATTTTTGACCTGTGCGGTCCATTTTCTTCACTCATGAGAGAAGCCAACAGACAAACAATAAACATAATATTAACTGGACTTGCACAATCCCAGATATTTTTTTCTAGCAAATTCTATCAGCCCACGCGGCAAAACATATAACAGTTCTACATAACCTTTGACAGTCGATTTCAAATTGGATTATACTCAAGAGAATTCACTGTTCATCCTCGGCCCTCAACTCAGAGAAAAGCCGATAGGACTTATTATTAACACTTTTGCATAACATAACAGAGTGTCTTAGCAACCAGAGGCTAGACAGCACAGGAACAATATATTTTTTCTTTCTATGACGGTGACCATCACGAATACGTCTTATTCCAACCAACTATATGCAGTGATATATGAATTATCCAGGAAAACAATTAACTCACCAACTTTTGCGACTACTTTGACATTAGCAGTAAGCACCAAGGCCAGTCTGGGGCCGGAATCGGCAACCAACCTGACACTGAAGGGTCATATTATTGTCAGTGTTTTTCCAGAGGATACCTGCGACAACTACTGGGTAAGCGCGTATGCTTGTGGCCACAGAATGACTGAGTGAACGAACAGAAAGAGAGAAACATATTTTCCCTTGTTACCACCAGTATACTAATATTTTTTTATTTCCCCACTAACCTGATTACTTACGGGATAGCTTACCTAGGAACTTGTTCTTTTCCTTTACTGACTATTCCATACCCTTATTGTTAACCTTTGACCTTTTGGGGTTATTAACTTCTGTTGGGATCCTTTCTCTACAAGAGGGGTGGGCAATATTGGGTTATTTTCATTTGTCTTAAACCATGCTTTTATTGATATGTATATGCTTGATGTTGAGAAGTTTTTTCTGAGTGATAATAAACTTAATTTACTGTGTTGATCGAAACCCTACTCATATATATTATCCATAGTTTTTCACGTCTGTGCGTATTCGTCATATAATTGTGTATGTATGTGATGTGTAACTCATATCTGTTATATGAGAAGAGAAAGTTTGTCTAATTACAATATAGTCGTGTAGATAGGCCGGAGAAGAGAAACTACTCACTCCAGAGACTGATCTCTCTCTTACAATATCACACCCTCGTGAAAAAAAAAATATTTTCTTACACCTTTATTCTCACATAATCACCACTATCACCTCTGCTCAGGGAGCCGCGCTAGCGTAGTGGTTACCACACCGCTCTGGCGACCGGGTGATCCAGGATCAAACCCGGGTGACGGCATTTGAGGATTTTTCGTCAACCGGGATTTGGACTGGATGAACTCGAGACCTGGCGAGTACATTTGAAGAAGTGTCGTCGACCAGGGATTGGCGGCTCCTGAGCCGACCCAGCTGTAATGGGTACCTCCGAAATCGGAGAGTATTTGCCTGAATGGCGAGGGACACCTGTCGCTGTACAAGAAAAAAGGGATACTCACGTAAAATCAATGTCAGGTTAGACAATAATAATAACCTGAGATTTCGCCTCGAGTATGAGCGGGCGTAAAAAAAAAAAAAAAAACCTCTGCTCAGACCGGACCATAAATATCTACAAACCTATCTTTAAAAATTACGACAACAAGCAAAGTGCATTTTTCAATTACTGCGTGCCCATTAAATCCGTACCCATCGCTTTCTCTAAGTTCTGTCCCATAGTTTCTGCCAGGTATTTCTTACTCCTTTCACGAGCCTAAACTTCTGTTTAGATGAATTTTCCTGGAGAGCTATTGAGATATCTGTTATTATTTCCTATATTATCTACTACTTATAGGAGACTAGTAGTTACTCACCTTTGCCACAATTAGGGAGCAAATCACAAGAGATATTTAAATGGGCCACAATAATGCCACAGTGTTGTACTTGATTTTTCTTGTTTTTTGTATTGTTATTTTGATATCACTGTCTATCCCTCCAACTTTGTCAATATTTCTGCCAAGATATGTTACAGCACAATGCTATAACATACATTTGTGGAAGTGAACCTCTGTCTGTGAGGTTAAAATTACACCCTCCTTGACTCTCGAAATCATCCACACACATCCAGAGATTCCCCCTGTGGTGAAACTTGTTGAGAACCCAGCATTGCACACTAAGCATGAAGAAGTCACATGAACCCAGACATGATTCTTTAACCTGGTTGACTGCATGCAGAAGGATCTCACTATGAACCCAGTGATAGGCGGGGGAGCTGAGAAGTGGCTCTGTGCAGGACGTAACAATTCCTTGGTAGCACCCAGAACCAGAGTACAGTAAAGTAACAGAAAGAAACTAAAAGGAAGGCAGAGTAAGCACATATACTGGTAATTCACAGGTACACTTCCATATATATGCACATACATACATAAACAAATTGCAAAAGAGCAAAACAATAGTAAAAAGTTCAGCTTTTTAAGCCATCTTTTATTGAAGACCACCTGAGTTTTGTATATTTGTTGTGTTTCAAATCTTTGACACTCAAAATCTCTACATTCCACTCACTGTAGAGTGCTGAAACTTTGGATGCAACTCCCTTTGTTGGTATGTTTTAATCCGTCACATTTTAACAGGCAATGACTAAGCCAATTTTATATACCTTGTACAGGTCTATAAACCTTCATCTGAAGTCCTTGGGAACAGCTTTGTTTCAGAAACCAGGTATTTTTTAAATGTCTGCCAAATTGTTTGAAAAGAAGCCAAAATTTGCCCAAGTCACCTAATCAGCAATTAAAAATGTCAGCAAGTTGCCCACATTAGCCAAGAATCACCTATATTGTGATTTGAAGTAGCCCCCCAGAAAAAACTTTAGATTTTCAGAATATTCAAGTTTTTGGATATAAGTTTATAGACTTGTAATAACTAAAACAAAGTAAAATAAGGCAGAAATAACTCCATCGAATTAAGAGTTTTAAAATAATGGAAATAACTAACTGATTTTGAAGAGGTGGGTGTCGGATGGTGATGTGCTGATTAAATCAATGTGTTTCTTCAAACAACTAAGTCAGCAAGTCTATTGTTTTAAACACAGCTTTAGTGTTGACCAACCTTCTTGTCAGCTTTATATTAAGTGTTTAAACTTTATCACAGTATATTTTATTCAGAGATGAATTTTACTGGACAGAAGTGACAACTGTTCCAAACAACTAATATTCAGTTATGATTTAAAACCATGAAACAAGCAGAAGAAAAAACAAGTTTTAGGCACCTACTTTTGATTGCTACAAAAGCCCTAAAAAAACCCATAAAATTCACATTCCATAAATTTTTTTGGGGCGTTGATCAAAAGTGGATGACCAGTTATCATTCATCAGTAATTTGTCACATAGTTCACACATGTATATTTTTTGTGAACATCATCAGTAATTTGTCCCACATACATGTTTTGCAAACATCATCAGTAATTTGTCACCTTTCACACATGCACATGTTCTGTGAACATCATCAATAATTTACCAGACAGGCTCATACTCATTTACCGGACTGGCTTAGACAGACAAGAAATGGTCAGAAGCATACATGAGAGTCTACAGGTGGTTTCTGAATGGTGTTAGGAAACCTACTCTGAAATCAATCCTAACAAAGCATGTGTGCTATGGTGCTCCCTGAACAACTCCATATTAAAAGCGGATCTCCCAGACATTACTCTCAATGGGCAGTCAGTTGAAAGACGCAACAAGCTCAAATATCTTGAAGTTACTTTCGATCGCAGGTCATGTTGATCACATCATACAGAAATGTAAAAGAGGCCTAGCAGCCCTGAAAACAATGGCTGCTGCGCACCTCGAGCAGAGACTACTGTTTCTTCTATATCATCATCTGGTCTTGTCAGTAGCTGAGTATGGCCTGAGAATACTCACGCTGTCAGTATCGCAATGTGAACAGCTGGAACGCATTCAAAATGAAGGGATGCGTTTAGTCTTGGGCTGTACACGAGATACCCCCATTGCGACGGTGCAGTATATGCTTGGCTTGCTGTCTATTAAATCCAGATAAGCGATGGCTCAGGTAAAAGCCTATATGCGAGTAACCACAGATAAAAGTCATCCCCTACACATGAACATAGCTGAAATCAAGAGAGTATGAATAAAGAGGGGGATGTCATGGATGGGGTGCAAGCTGTGTGAACTATTCGACAGGTGACCACAGTTGAAAACATATTCAAGGGAGAGGAGTGGAGTAGGTCTAGTGAGAACGTGGCAACCTACCAACAGGTCATCATCAGCCTTGGCAGAGAATGCAGAGCTTGGGGCAATGGAAAAGCAGAACTGGAAATTGATCAACTGATAAATGAAAATTTTGGGAATAATGATGCCGTTGTGCACACTGATGGATCTGTAGCCCGTGGTGGGAAATCAGGATGGGGTTTCTTGGCTAGAATTAAGTGCATGATCGTCGCTGAACATATGGGGGCCTACATGACAACAACCTCCAGCATGAGAATGGAGGTAGAGGCAGCTACTGCTGCTTTAAGGTGGTTGTCTGAAACTTCATTGACAAGAGCAGTTATTGTGTCAGATTCTCAGTCCATGCTTCGGAAGATCCAAAATGGATTGCTACGGCATGAATGGAAAACCTCCATAGCAGCCTCACATCTTCAGGAACTGGTGTGGATCTACTGTCCTGGTCATGCAGTGGTGCGCGGCAATGAAAGAGCTGATAGACTAGCTTAAAGAGCACTTATAGTGTGTGCGTTGGATATGGATAAGGAAGAGATACTGAAGACAATTAATGATCGCCTGTTAGAGAATGACACTGAAATCGATGAATCATCATGGCTGAGACTGCTGGAGTTTGGCATTAGACATGGGACTGGCAGGAATGAACATATGAGAGGATGCATCCGGCGTATGCACAATCAGCTCGCAACAGGAACTGTTAGCATTCATACCCTTCGACATTTGCTGAGGGAGACTGAGCACCAATGGGTTTGCCCGGAGTGCAATGATGTCAATTATGAACAACAATAACAACAGTAATTTGTCACACATGCACATGTTTTGTGAACATCATCAGAAATTTGTCACAAATGTATATTTCTTTTAAACATCATAAGTAATTTGTCACATCATTCCAACATATATATTTTTGTGAACAATGTGATGAATTACTGATTAAAAATAACAGGTCATCCAATTTTATTTTTTGCAATAGAAAAGGGATCGGCAACCAGTCGATCTCGACCTACCAGTAGCTTCCATTGGAGTATTTGGTAGATCTTTAGGCGTTTGCAAAAAAAAAAAAAACATTTTTTAAACACAAAAACTTTCGGACCAGACTTCTGCCAGCATTTAAAATCGCGGTGACCCCTGATTCAAAGGTACTGCATTCCCAAAGAAAACTGTTGATCTGGTTACTAAAATATACATACTTTGTATGGTTCATTATCCATCCAACCCCCACCCCTGTTTAAAATTACACTCACCTACACACACACACATATATATATATATATATATATATATATATATATATATATATATATATATATATATATATATATATATATATATATATATATGATACATCTTTAGAGGACTCAGTGTTACTAAAGTAGATCTCAAAAGCTCCTGACCCCAGCAATAGAATGTTTGGAACATTTATTTTCTATTTTTTTAGTGCGGTGGTAACAAATCCATCTCCCTTCTAACACCAGTTTCTTTCCCCCCCCCCCCCAAAAAGTCTCACATTAGTGATCATGCCACACTCCCTCCATTCCGAAAAAGCACTCAATTGAGAAAGTCTAATTAAAATACTTCACTAAAAGTGCCCTATTACAAAAATATTCCTATTCACCAAAAATGATAGTCAGATAGCCTGTTTATGGACCTGCCAGTAGGTTGCATATTTCTGAAACTGGAAAAAAAAAAAAAAAAAAAAAGAAGAAATAGTTTATTGATAAATGAAATAAAGAGCTGCTGTTGACAACACACCAATAAATATTCCAGGATTTTTCTTCCTGAGACTACCAGTGTTCCTGAGTGGTGATTTAGC
The DNA here is from genome assembly GCA_024509875.1 of Oreohelix idahoensis. Lineage (NCBI taxonomy): Eukaryota > Metazoa > Mollusca > Gastropoda > Stylommatophora > Oreohelicidae > Oreohelix > Oreohelix idahoensis. The sequence goes on from JAMPIV010004067.1 coordinate 165,055, forward strand.
AGAACTTGTTTTGATTCTAAACTTGGTTTAAAAAATAAAAGACAATATATTATTCTTTTCTTGTAGCGCAATGGTTAGTGCACTGGCTTCCTAGCTCAGTGGTCCATGGTTCGATCCCCAGTTGGGGTGGGATTTTTTTTAGACCGCAAACAGCTCCCGGGGTCGACCCAGCCTCATGAATTAGGTACCAGAGCAACTCTGGGAAGGTTAAGGTGGCCGGCGTGATGCTGACCACATCACTCTAGTGTGCCGAAGGTCAAAAAAATATGGGCATAACACCATATTCCCAATATGCCTCAATGGACGTGTAACGGGATCCCTTTTGTACAGAAAAAGCATAAATGCATTAATTTTGCTGTGACAGAAAAATGTACAAATTAGTAGGACCAAAAATAATGCATAAATTCTAGAGACCACAAAAGAATACTGCTGTGGGTAACAACATTTTTTTATAAGAAATGTTTAATCTCCAAATGACGCATCTAAATTTTATCTGAAGACTTAGAATAAAATAACCTTGCGAAAACAGTTGTTTTATTAATATAACATAAAAATGGTAAAGATAGTTTCGTATCAGGTACTGCCTTGGGGAGTGAAACATTTGAGACTTCAACATAGTAGGTCTAGGTTTATGAGGTGGGATGGCTAGTTATCATCCACCATTGCCTTTGCCTTCTCTAACTCAAGAGTAGAGTCAGGTACCATTTTACAGCTGGGTAGACTGGAGCCTGATGGTACCAGCTTTTGATCTCGGAACCCAGTAGCTTTGATGCGGAACAGCAACAGCTCTATCTGCTTAGAGCAATTGGTCGCTCAGTGTAACATTCACAAGGAAATAAAACAAGCAATTTAAAACAAAAAACTGAGAAAACTAGCAATTTTTATTATATAACTGAACTAGCTGATAATGACAACAAAAGCTATCATGTAGTCGACTGGACAGAACTAGCTGATAATGACACCTAAAGCTGTCATGGTGTCGACTGGACAGAACTAGCTGATAATGACACCTTGAGCTGTCATGTCGTCGACTGTACAGAACTAGCTGGTAATGACACCAAAAGCTGTCATGTAGTCAAGTGGACAGAACTAGCTGATAATGACATCAAAATCTGTCATGTAGTCAACTGGACAGAACTAGCTGATAATGACATCATAAGCTGTCATGTGCTCAATGTGAGCAACCCTGAGCCCATATCAGTAAGGAATCAGCAACTGGAACAGACAGACACCTTCACATACCTAGGATGCATGGTAACACCAGACAGCGGAGCGGGCAAAGACATCGGCAACAGAACGAACAAAGCAAGAACAGCCTTTTTTAGTCTAAACAACATCTGGAAGTCCTCTCAGTACAGCACAAGCACAAAAGATTATATCAGAGCTGTGTGCTTTTTGTGCTTCTCTATGGTGCGGAATGCTGGAGAGTTACAGAGAAGGAAATGTCAAAATTGTCCTCTTTTCACACAACATGCCTAAGAAAAATTCACCGAATCTTTTGGCCAAATACCATCACCAACCAAGATCTGCTTACTCGGAGCAAGCAAGAGGACATGCACACCATCATAGCTGGCAGACGCTGGAGCTGGGTTGGCCATGTCCTCAGAAGAGACCCTGATGCCATCACAAGAACAGCTATGCTATGGACCCCTGAAGGAAAACGAAAGAGAGGCCAACCAAAAACAACTTGGCGGAGGACTGTGGAGGCTGAGATGCAAAGAATGAACCAGAGTTGGGGCACTGTACGAAGGATGGCCACCGACCGAGCAAAGTGGAAACAATTTGTTGATGCCCTACAAGACGCCACCAGGCGTGATGGCTACTGACTGCTTTGACGGTTGGCGGCTAAGGATCAAAGAAGAAGAAGCTGTCATATAGTCGACTGGACAGAACTAGCCTTCTTCACATGAAGCACAGATCTGCTGTGAACAGGATACAATGAAAACAGGTCACAATATTATGAAATCTTGTAAATGCTTGTATTGGCTTTGTTGCACTAGGCTGTACATTCAACCCTGATACTATACATTAAAAAATAGACCAGTAAACTAAACAATACTAAAATGCTTCACAGAACATATAAATCTTCACAGCTTGCTTCACAGTACATATAAAATCTTCACAGTATATATAAAATTCTTCACAGCACATATACATGTTATGTTATAAGTCTTTGCTGACACTCTTTATTGCACATGGGATGTAAATTTAATTTCAAAATACTCTATATCAGGGGTCGGTGACCAGTCAACCCCATGTAGATGATTGCGAAAAAAAAATGTTTTTTTAAACTAGAGAAATCTCAAACTAGACCTCTCCCACCGGCATTTAAAATCACGGTGTCCCCAGGATCAAATATCGTTTTTCCGCATTCCCAATGAAAACTCACGAGCTGGCTACTAAAATATATTTGTGAATTGCATGAGATAGGAATGTGATCTTTTCTTTGTAGGGTTCATAATTCCTCCCCCGCTTAAAACTACACACACATATATGGTAGATCTTTAGAAGGCTCAGTGTAGACCCAGACACTCCTGGGTTGCTGACCCCTGCTCTATATCAAATGCTGAGCCACAATAAGCTGAGACAGAACTCTGAACACCAAGCATATTATGGGGACTATTATACAATTCTTCATGGTACATATAAAATGCTTCACAGTACATATAAAACTCTTATATACAGAATACATATAAAGACATACGATTTTATTGCACATTGATTGTCAATTTAATTTCAATATTCTTCATAAAATACTGAGCATCTGATTGGCTAAGCCGTTAGGGTGCTTTCCTCTCACGGCACAGTTACTGGAATCAAAACCTGGTAGTGAGACGTGTGTATATCCTCAAGCTGTACATGGGTACTGGACTTTTCTCTTGAGTTACGAAAGGCAAAGCCAGCGAGGAAGGGAACTGGTCAACCCACCTCATAAAGTTGGACCTAATATGGTGAAGTCTCAAACACTTCACTCCCCTATGGCAGTATCTGTCATGGGGCCACCTTTACTTGACATCATATACTGGGACAGAACTCTTCACAGCAAATATGTTATGGAAGTTCTTTGCTGACATATCACAATCCATAATTCTCTCCGTTTGTACATCAGTCACATCTAAGGGATGCAACTATTGTTGAAAGTTAGACATTAATTGTATTGTTTCCCTTATATGTACTCTCCCGAAAATAGTAACACTCAACGAAGAAAAGTCGGTGTAGAACCCAGTTTCATTCCAGAAACGGATTTAACTCATCATTTTGTTAAAAATAACCTTAAAATGTAAGTTTTTGATTGTTTCTTCAAGACAAAATTTTAATTTAAAGTATTGCAGACTTATTATTATGGATCAAAATGATAAGATGGCTGCAAAACGAGCTGCAGATGCTAAGAGGAAGAGATGATCGCGTCAATCACAACAAGCAAGCGAGACTCTAGAAGAAGCAGCAATACGACGACAACATGAAGCGACACAAAGACAAGCACAGCGTCAGTCACAACGAGCAAATCCATCTGCAGAAGAGCATGAATCTTAACGCGCTGCAGAAGCTTTTCGTATTCGTCATTATTGACGGGTTATTGCTAGTATTACTTTATTGCACATAGGTTGTAAATTTAGATTCATTACAATACATCATACATTGACCAACATTAAGCACTTATGGAACTCTTCACATCAGATATGCCATTGAAGTTCTTTGCTTACACATCTTATTTCATTGCACATGGGTTGTAAATTTAGATTCATTACATCACATAATGACCCACATTAAGCAGTGATGGAACTCTTCACAACAAATATGTTATGGAACCTCTTTGCTGACATGTATAATTTTATTGCACATTGGCTGTAAATTTAATTTCAAAACAACTTGTTGAGCTATGACATACGCATAAAGAGAATATTAATAATAGTTGATATAACATTAAAAAAATTAAAAAACAAATTATCACTTCGTAGGACTTGTACATACTCATTAAGTTGTTGTAATATGTCACATTTCCTCTCACAGCTACACACAAACGTTGTTAGATACTTAATTAAATTAACTGTATTATCCTCACATTTCTTAACTTGCTACCTAAATATTACATTCTCACATTTCACACAAACTTTCAAAAAAAATTGTTAGCTATCTCACTATAATATTTTAATGGGAGCATAGCTAACATAAAGGGAGTGGGAATAAACAAGAATAAAGAGAGGGGTGTCATGGATGGCACAGGCAGAGGCTATGATTGGGCAGGTGAAAATATATCCAAGGAGGTAGAGTGGAGTAAAAATACCCCACAAAATATACAATACAACAAACATAATGAATCTATTATTTTAGACATCGAAAATAATAGGACTACAGTACCTCAGCCATGTTGTAAAAGACGACTAATATGAGGTTTGGGGGGTGGAAACCTGATCATCCTATATATAAAATCCCAGCTTTTTCTGTCAGTGCGTAATGCTAAGGGATGCAACTTTGGTTGAAAGTTAGACATTAATTGTTTTGTTTCCCTTATATGTACTCTCCAGAAAATAGTAACACTTACCAAAGAAGAATGTGCAAATGAAGGTGTGCACAAAAATAGTTAAAGAATGTGTGATCACATATACACACATTGGGATCTTCGCTGCTGCTACATAGTTCACATACTGTGGTGATGGGTTTTTTAAAATTCTTTTGTTGCCGTTAGGTACTGGTGCTTTTGAATTTAATTCCCATCTTATGACGGGCTTTTACACTAGTGTAAAATAAATTGCCACAAAAACCACTACTGCAAGAGCATATTGGAAAATGATGACGATGATATACTGTAATTATAACTCATCACAGGTTGAACTGATATTTTTCTTCATCAATTTACAAACGTCAGAGGTTGAACTGATATTTTTCTTCATCAATTTACAAACATAACCAAATGCTTCACCAAGTGCGCAGTCCAGTGGATACCAGCCCACTGCAACATTCCAGGCAACGAGATGCAGACAAACTTGCTAAGGAAGGAGGAGCGCTACAATAAACTAATATAGGGACAACTTGTAAAATGGCATAAACTAATATAGGGACAACTTGTAAAATGGCATAAACTAATATAGGGACAACTTGTAAAATGGCATAAACTAATATAGGGACAACTTGTAAAATGGCAAACAGTTGATACACAGGAAATGATAAAAAGGTAAAAGGGTCCTATTAAACGCCCATTGAGGCATATTGGGAATATGGTGTTAGTCCCATATGTTCTCGACCATCGGCACACTAGGGGTGATGTGATCAGTATCACGCCGGCCGCCTTAACCTTACCAGAGTTGCTCTGGTACCCAATTCATGAGGCTGGGTCAACCCTGGAGCCGTTTGCGGTCTAAAAAATCCCAAACCAACTGGGGATCGAACCATGGACCACCGAGCTAGAAAGCCAGTGCTATAACCACTGTGCTACCTTGGCTCCAGTAAATGCTAAGCTCTGAAAAAAAAGGGACAACTTCTGTTTTATTCTCTATTGACTCAAGAACAGGGATTCTTAACCAAGGATTTCCATACCCCTTGGGGCTATAGGAACAAAATAATGGAGGTATAGTACTCGATCGCTGAACGGCTTGTGTATTTGTGATTTGCCGTTTTTTTTATATAAATAAATCTGGAGAAGGGGGTATGGGGACATATTTGGCAATCCATTGGGGGGTCTGTAATCGTAAAAAGTTTAAGAACCCCTGACCAAGAGTACTTCCTTCTTATACAATGTAAGCCATAGAAACATCAAATAAATAATACAACACACAACGGCATGTTTGAGGCACTTGTGAGAAATAAAGAAGTAGAAAACTAATATCCGGTGAGGCACTCACTTCTGTTATTTTTCTGTTGTCTAGTTTTCTACTTTATTTCTCACTAGCGCCTGAAACATACCTTTATGTGTGTAATATTTATTTATTTACTGTTTACAGGCCTCTGGTTTTCCTCTTTATTTATTCAAAAAAGGAACAGCAACAACATTACATAATTCCAATGTTGTGTTTAAGATGACAATACACAACATTTTTGCTTTGGTTAAAATTACATAATGCCAAAAGACAAAATCTGTGCTTTGGACAAAAATACATATGTAAAAGGCAAAATTTGTTATTACCAAAAAAAAAAAAAAAAAAAAAAAAAAAATTAATGTGAAAGATCAAATTTGTGCTATGGCCAATAAAGAAAAAACATCACACTTGTGTGAAACACTAAATCCATGCATCACTAAAAATAATCACATACACATGAATGACAAATTTTGTGCCGTGACCAAAAATAATCACACTTATTTGAAACGCTAAATCCATGCTATGGCCAAAAATAATCACACTTATGTGAAAGACCATCTTTGCTTTGACCAAAAATAATCACATACACATGAACAACATATTTTGTGCCGCAGTTAAGTCAGGTTCTCAATGGTGTATCCCAAACACGAAAGGTGTTTTCACAGATTGTCCCCCACATGCACAATATGACTGATGCAAGCAGGTAAGAGACATTGCATAGACAAAGTACTTATATTCCATCATAGATGGGCCACTGTAATATAATAATCTAGACAATGCGACATAGTTGCATTTTACAATGTCTATGTTGCTACATTATGATGATACTGAACTGCTGAAACTTTCAAACATTTATTATTATACCAATTTGAGGATTATTACACAATTGCCACTCTTCTAAAATTTAAAAATGTCAGTGTTAAAAAGGGTTTTATTTCTTATAAAACATTTTCAACATCAGACAATAAAAAAGATTGCTACTGATATAGACTAGAATGTTAGAAATATTAACGTGTTCGCTTACAGGGGTACTGCCACAGACCCCACTAGAGTGTTACTGTAAGGTACAGTACATGTACAGAACTACCATATTAAAATCTAAAAAAGTCCAAATTCCTAAACATATTTGGCTGCATGGGTTACAGATAAAGGGCTGAGAACCCGTAATACTTCCCGACTGTTAAGTCCGCCTCTGGTCTTGATAGAAAATAATTGATTCCTTAGATCCAGTATTGAGGAATGTTATACTGCCATGAATGAAAATAGTTTAACTGTAACGAAACAATGGTGACAGCGTTGTTTTCAGTTTATCAATAATAATCCCCAACATTCATATGTTTAATGCAGTTCATGTTTCAAAATGCTTAAGATGACTTCCATTACTATTTAACACATTAACTACCGAATTAAAAAACATACTGTGGCCGAATAAATTTGTTTTCCCATTTTCATCCTGTAGGTGTTTGCACAAAGTAAGCTGTAGTTTTCGTAATTGTTTACAGATTTGTATGAATTACACGTCATTTTAAAGATAAATGAATGTACTATTACAATAAACATTGGTTGCAACTCTAATAGAGGTTTTTGCTATTTAACGGCCCTCCGATGGCCGAGGACTTGCAATATTTTCACAATTATAACTGCTTGCGCCCCATCTCTATCAAAATCACAATTTCAATCAATGTGCACACCGTTTTCACTCTTGCCCTCGTCGCTAGATCTTTCAGTCAATTGTTGAAACACGTTTCTATCCTATTCAGCCGTTAGACGAGATGTACACGCATATTTTGTAGTCCTAGCACTAGTTGCCACGGTAAACAGTTTTACACGATTTGGTAACTAACCCAAAACGCTGAAAAATATGAACATAATATCAATTTTTCAGTGTTCTACAACAACCATGCTTTGGGAATTTGTTTTCCGGTGGCAACTTAAAATCTCGAACCAGATCAGAGTGTGTTTCAGTACATTTTTCATTCGTTTTATTACTAAAATTAGATTGGCGCCCTGAGCGGCTTGCGGTCCAAATGTGATTATGTTGTGAGCCGCTGACAGCGGCTTGCGGTAGTTAATGAGTTAAACAACCAATTTGAGTATAGCTAAGCAGCGTGTGTACATGTTTTGATGTTATTATTACAATTTGTGTGAAGATTCATGTGTTTGCTATTTTATTTGTTATTGCTACAGAAATATGTCAGGCAAATAATTGTGTCAATCTTACTTAGCAACATTGTTGACAGGATTGTTTGATAGTCAGTTTGTTGTAAAATCCCGGGATTGGTGCAGAAATGTTAGACACAATAAATTTAGCTGATGACTGGGTGTGGCTCTAGCATGGCCAATCCAAAAGCAACAGAACTAGACCTACAGTTACATCTAATGACTAGTCATAAGTAGAAGATGAAGCTGAGGATATTGTTAAAACCTGAAACAAGTTTTAAAAGTATTAATGAGATATTGTTCTAGATTGTTATAAGGGACCAATGTGAAACTTGTGTGAATAACACTAAATGTGGCCATATTCAATGTTTTATTGCTTCGTAAATGGATTAAATTGATGTTTTAAGATTAAAAAGAAAGTTTTATTGTCTGCAACAACAATAAACTGTCTCTGGTAAGTTTGCATTCTATTGTGAACATTTAGTCATTTCCTATTAACAAGTAACATGTTTTTATGTATACCTAACAAAGACACAGTGTATCATGACTATCCATTTCCTTTCAGTTTGATATATAATATGTGCATGTTCACACACAAGATTTATGTAAAATTTACACTAAAAGATGGTATACTTCACCATTTAGAATTCTTCAAAAAATAATTCCAGCACAGGGTGGAAAATAATTACGGAATCAAACAGTTAAACTAATCAAGAGACCGCCAAATAGTGCCAGAGCATATCACTAACACAATGAACACAGCAACGCCCAGAGACACCAACTGCATGCAAATAAAACCATTTAGATCTTACTCAAAGACTTTTAAGTAATCACTGATTCATGTTCCAATGTAAGACCTGTAAAAATTTTAATACAATGATTGTATCACATAAATATGGCATGATTAATTCTCTAAAATCAGAATAGCTATCTTAATACCCACAATGCAATGGTACCCATCCATACGAGGCAGATTAGTATGTACTGCTCACATGCTCAGGACTTACCACAGAAAGAAGAAAGCAGCCATCAAAAACACTCTATACAGCACCTCCCAACAGTTACTTCAACTTAAAACTGGCCGTGAAAAAGTGACGAGCTCCGCAGCCCTAGTTAAACCATAACAATAATACCCACACTATGCCATGGCATCAAACATGGACAGTAGCTGAAACATGAGTAAAACAAATCACAACTACAGCTTGGAAATGGCTGGATTGCATTCTGATAAGATAACATTTCTGCAATTTTCATACAAATAAAAAATTATCAACACTCGCAATCCTGGTATATTTTTTTTTAAAAAGCATGGTGCATGCTTGTGCAGTGTTATATCATGCAATGATGTGGCTTTCACTGAGGTCTCATGAGCTGGTTTTGCTGTATTTAAAACTTATTCCATCCCACAGGCTGAGTAATTGCTACCATTCTCACTGCAAGGAATGTAATACAAACAGCTAACTTTATCAGTATGGAAAAATAAGAAAGATACACTTAGTTTGCACAGATAAAATTACCCGTCACATGAAAAACACCATTAATTCATTCACCACTTTCCAGCACCCCAAGGAACACAGGCCTTCAACAAAGTTATTCCTAGTTTTCCTATTCCATGCCATCAGCTCAAGGTCTGTCCATGTCTTCTTCATGTCTGTCTTCTTTTCTCCTCTTCGTGTGTTCTTTGATCATCTTCCAACAGAAGAGAACAAGTGATAATCTTCAGACTCCTCACTGGCCACCACCTGTTCAACAAGCTAAAGATAGGAACTACTGATAAATGTGACTGTGGCGATAAAATGACCTGCTGAACATCTGCTTCAAAGACGACCAACATATGAGGAACATAGAAAGCACATATGGACATCACTAGTACAGTTCTCGGAAAAGGTCTATGGAGACAGAAATAGCCTTATGCTGACCACTGCTTTCTTTGAACATATTCAGGTTGACGTCTGAGAGTGTACAAAGAAGAAGAGGATCATCCTTTACCTCTCTTACCCTGAGGATTCCAGAAAAAGGACTGCCTGGTAACGCTATCAACAGGTTTCCTCAATGTGTGTCCTATCCATCTCCAGCGTCTTCTTCTCATCTTGTCTGGTTCTTGTCATCATTTCCACGCAGTCATCTTGTCGTACTACTTCAATCCTTCTATTCTAGGCAAGCAGCCATTTATGAAAGTCTGTAGCTTTTTGGTTGTTGTTTTTGTTACTCATATGGTTAAATTTATGTTTAAAATGCATCCTCCTGACATATGGGCAATGACTACCAACCCAAACAAGCCAGATCCAAACCTCAGAAATGAGGTATCTGAGGAAGCTGGGTGAAGTAACAAGAAAGAGATATAGTCTGCAACCAGACGATAAGACAAGGCCTCAAAACCCAGCCACTGCAGACTCAAGTAGAGCAGTCCCAACTACGATGGTTTGACCATGTCTGCAGAATGGAAGAAGATTAGCTACCAAGACAAGTATGGGAAACTAAGAGCCAGGGATCCAGCAAGTAAAATGCATCCACCAATCCTAAAAAAATATTTTATATAATAAAATAAAAAAAGAAAATTTTTTAACTATAAACAAGATTTCTTAGAAGGATGTTAAGCATGAAGGGGCTTTTGTAGGTGATAGGTTTTTTGTAGTACATTGTTGTGCATGACAAGGTTGCTAGTCCCATGACCTCATATTACTGCGACATGAACGGGAGAAGTAAACATATTCTTTCTTTGTCTCCTCAGAGATCTCGGCCTAAACGGACAATACAAAATTGTAACAGTTTTATATTCGTCATAACCATCATCATGTACTCCGTTTACTAGTATAAACATTCATTTCATTGCACAACCTCCCTCCGCAATGCCAATTTTGACAAGTTTTAATATTCTGAGAAAGGCAATAATTTCACTCCAGAACTTTCCATCTAAGTGCTTAACAAAATTTAATAAATGGCAATGTTCTTAGAAAGGCAGTAATTTCACTCCAGATTTGACAAATTACAATATAGTACAGGCAGCAATTTTACTCTGGACTCTCTTTCTAGTGCTTAACAACAATTCACGAGTTACAATATTATAGTAAAGATAATAATTTTACTCCAGACTTCCCATCCTTAGTGGTATGCAGCATTTGACAAATTACAATATTATAATAAAGGCAATAACATTACTCCAGACTTCCCTCCCTGGCATTATGCAACATTTGACAAGTTAAAGAATTATAGTAAAGGCAGTAATTTTACCCTGACTTCCCTCCCTAGTGCTATACAACATTTGACAAGTTACAATATTATAGTAAAGACAGTCACTTCACTCCAGAACTCCCATACTTAGCGCTATACACCAATTGAAAAGTAAAAAGATTGACGGTATTAACACCCTCCAGTCTACCCAGCTGTAAATGGGTACCTAACTTTTCTCTTGAGTTAGGAAAGGAAAAGGCAATGAGGAAGGGAACTGGTCACCCAACCTCTCGATGCATGACCAAGTATAGTGAAGTCTCTAACACTTCACTCCCCTATGGTAGTATTTGCTGTGGGACTACCTTTTTACTATCCCACTAGCACACAGAGTACGTTCCACTAATGTCCCTTTGAAGAAAGACCAAATTACTTCTGAAGCAAATAATTATTTATCTATTCAGACATTACCATCTAGCTTCCCCAGCCAGGTACTAAACACTGCTCGATGGCCGAGCAGCTTTATAACAGGTTTATGGGAAATCAGGTACCCGTGAAAATCCTTTGATATAAACCGAGTGGGACTGCGGTGGATTAGAAATAGCTGAACCAACCGCTATAGCGAGACAGCAGGTTCAAGGGGTTAAGTTTACAGTGGTGTTTTTTTCTCTATCTGCTTTCTTCTAAGACCTTTTTGAAAGTGAATCTAACAAAGAAGTGTGCGCTTTTTTTCCATATCTATGATCACTATGGTGCCTTGATAAGTTCCTGGGGGGTCTTTGAAGAGATAAGGAAAGACTGGGCCTACTGCATCTTCAGGCAATGTCGTACAAGGCGACTAATATGAGGTTGTGTATGGGGGTGGCATCATCATCATCATGTAAACTGGCACAGAAACCAACGCTGCAAGAGCATGTGACTGCTTGGACCAAGCCAGCTGAAGTGGTGGGGGTTCCATGCTTTGTAGTAAGAAGCACAACGGAAAATGATTATGATCCTTATTTTTCTTCTTCTTCCTTCTTCGCTCTCACACTTCTACATCAATGACTCTAATGGGAGCCACGCTGGTGTAATGGTTACCACACCGCGCTGACGATCGGGTGATCCAGGTTCAAGCTCGGGCGAGAACATTTGAAAGAGTGTCGTCAACTGGGATTGGATAATTCGAGCCCTGGTGAAGACATTTGAAGGAGTGTCATCAACCAGGGACTGGAATAACCTGAACGGCTCCTGAGCCGACCCAGCTCTAATGAAGACAACGAGTATCTGCCTGAATGGCGAGGGGACACCTGTCAGCTTACAGGGAAAACAGGATACTCACGTAAAAATCAGCCTCAGGTTAGATATTCTAACTGGAGATTAAGCCTCGAGTAATAACGGGCGTACGTTAACCAAAAAAAAAAAAAAAAAGACTAATAAAGGCAGTAGTCAACTCAAGATTCCTGACATCTCCTTTGCTCTCACACTTCTACATTAATGACTCTAATAAAGGCAGTAGTCAACTCAAGGTTCCTGACATCTCCAAACAGTTTTTTGTGAAGTGAAGTGGCTACTTTCAATGCCTGAAATATCAGGTTTTAACTCAGGAAAGCATTTTATTATCCACAGTGGGATAGTTGTGCTTGTTGGTATTTTCTTTGCGACTGACCTTGCTAGCATGGTATTTTTGCTAATTTTTCCTTTTGCCTGGGCCACAAAGTTAGTTCGCTTGAGCCTGCCTCTTCCTAGTCTATTCATTCTCTGGAACATGGGGTGTCCTTCGATTCTCTTAAATTTTTCCGCTTGATGTAAGACTCTGCTGTCACGTCTGTCCTCCATTGACTGTAGCCCTGTACCTTATTTTTCAAAGGGGAAACTTTTCACTGCTGACAGGCCAAAATTTAACGGGACTCACTGCATTAAAAAAATGGGATGTCCCCGGAATAGGAAAGCTGGGACGAACGGGATCCCTAAGTAAGGAGTGCTAAGGTACATCACAAGATTAAACCTTCATTTGTCTTTGGTGTGTTGACGCTGAAAGACTCATCATGAGAAGCACCAGCGGCATCAGAGATATGATGAGTACTCTTCGTCTTTGGAGCGTAATATTTTGAAGTCAGTTGCGCAATGATCGGCTGGAAGATGAAGAAACCTGCACCAGAACCTGCGTAAGAAATATTCAAAAGAAAAATAATAATTAGCGAAAGAATAATATCATCATCATCATTACATTTCAGTACCTTATGGAGCAAAAGCCTTCAACAAATACATTCCAAGCCTTTCTGCTCTATGCCATCCATTCAAGGTCTTTCTATATCTTCTTTATTCCCCTAATGTCTGTCTGCAGTTCTCTTTTCCATGTGTTTATTGCTCTCGCTCTACCTCTCTTACCCTGGAGATCCCAGAACAAGGACTGCCTTGTAATGCTATCAACTGATTTTCTCAGTGTGTGTCCTATTCAAGATCAGCATTTTCTTCTCACATCTTGTTCTACTGGCAAACTTCTGGTTCATGTCATCGGATCCACATTGGTTATCTTGTCATCCCATTTCAACCCTTGTATTCAGCATCAACCAAGAACTACTTACTCGGAGTAACCAAGAACTACTTACTCGGAGTAACCAAGAGGACATGCACACCATCATAGCTGGCAGACGCTGGAGTTGGGTTGGCCATGTCCTCAGAAGAGACCTCGATGCCATCACAAGATCAGCTATGCTATGGACCCCCGAAGGAAAGCGAAAGAGAGGCTGACCAAAAACAACTTGGCGGAGAACTGTGGAGGACGAGATGCAAAGAATGAATCAGAGCTGGGGCACTGTTCGAAGGATGGCTGCCAACCGAACAAAGTAGATGCAGTTTGTTACTGCCCTACAAGGTGCCACCAGGCATGATGGCCACTGACTGCTTTGACAGTCTGCGGCTAAGGATCAAAGAAGAAGAAGATTCTGCACCAGAACAAATTTATAGAAGTCTTTCTGGTTGTCATTTTTGTTGTTCTCCATGTTTCACAGCCATACAACAGAGAAAGCTGAAAGAGTAACATTCATTAATTTCATTTATTCAATACCCTTCAGATCCCCAAGCAGCGTAGGCATTCAGCAACTTACGTCAAGTCCTCTTGTCACATGCCATCACCTCAACAAGTCCTCTTGTCACATGCCATCACCTCAACAAGTCCTCTTGTCACATGCCATCACCTCAACAAGTCCTCTTGTCACATGCCATCACCTCAAAAAGCCCTCTTGTCACATGCCATCACCTCAACAAGTCCTCTTGTCACATGCCATCACCTCAACAAGTCCTCTTGTCACATGCCATCACCTCAACAAGTCCTCTTGTCACATGCCATCAGCTCAACAAGTCCTCTTGTCACATGCCATCAGCTCAACAAGTCCTCTTGTCACATGCCATCACCTCAACAAGTCCTCTTGTCACATGCCATCACCTCAACAAGTCCTCTTGTCACACGTCATCAGCTCAACAAGTCCTCTTGTCACATGCTATCACCTCAACAAGTCCTCTTGTCACATGCCATCACCTCAACAAGTCCTCCTGTCACACGCCATCAGCTCAACAAGTCCTCTTGTCACATGCCACTACCTCAACAAGTCCTCTTGTCACATGCCATCACCTCAACAAGTCCTCTTGTCACACGCCACCACCTCAACAAGTCCTCTTGCCACATGCCATCACCTCAACAAGTCCTCTTGTCACACGCCATCACCTCAACAAGTCCTCTTGTCACATGCCATCAGCTCAACAAGTCCTCTTGTCACATGCCATCACCTCAACAAGTCCTCTTGTCACATGCCATCACCTCAACAAGTCCTCTTGTCACATGCCATCACCTCAACAAGTCATCTTGTCACATGCCATCACCCCAACAAGTCCTCTTGTCACATGCCATCACCTCAACAAGTCCTCTTGTCACATGCCATCACCTCAACAAGTCCTCTTGTCACATGCCATCACCTCAACAAGTCCTCTTGTCACATGCCATCACCTCAACAAGTCCTCTTGTCACATGCCATCACCTCAACAAGTCCTCTTGTCACATGCCATCACCTCAACAAGTCCTCTTGTCCCATGCCATCACCTCAACAAGTCCTCCTGTCACATGCCATCACCTCAACAAGTCCTCTTGTCACATGCCATCACCTCAACGAGTCCTCTTGTCACATGACATCACCTCAACAAGTCCTCTTGTCACATGACATCACCTCAACAAGTCCTCTTGTCACATGCCATCACCTCAACAAGTCCTCTTGTCACATGCCATTACCTCAACAAGTCCTCTTGTCACATGCCATCAGCTCAAGGCCTTTCCATGGCTTCCTTGTCATTTTCATGTCTGTCTCCAGTTCTCTTCTCCGTGTGTTCTTTGGTCTGCCTCTATCTCTCTTAGCCTTGGGAATCTAGAACAAGGACTGCCTTGTAATGCTATCAACAGGTTTCCTCAACGTGTGTCCTATCCATCACAGCATTATCTTCTCATCTCTTGTTCTACTGGCACTTGTCTGGTTCTTGTCATCAGTTCCACATACTGTCTGTATTGCTGCCAAGATATGTGTAATATTATACAACTTGTCATTTCTTCTCACTATCTTTGTCCTTTCCCTGTGTATTTTCAGACCCACTTGTTGTGACCTCTCCTTTCGTATTTTCATTTCGTCTTGCAACTGATTATGGTTATGGGACAGAAGAGCCAAGTCATCTGCAAAATCTAGATCATTAAGCTACAGAACATTTCGGCGTTCGGATAAAGGTTATAGACCTGCACGCACACACACACATTCAAGTAAAAAAAAAAAAACTGGTCTTAGCAGAAAAACAAAAACACCACTACTTACCTAAAAGTATGGCCAACAGAAACCATACACTATATGTCATCACTAGAAACATAAGCACATAGCCAAAGAAAAAGTTCAACATATGGAGCAACGATTCTAACGAGAATAACATAAACCTGTGAAATGAAAAAAAGAATCAGTACACAACATGATCTGTACAAGTTAGTGGGGGAAAAAACACCGAAGTTGGCACAAACAGTAAAAATATAATGATGACAAAAAAAAAAAAGAAGATGAGTTTCAACAAAATACTGTTACGTCTAGATGAGCATAGACCTGTGACGTTCTGTCTAGATGAGCATAGACCTGTGACGTTCCCAGGGAACTACTGCACCCCAGGCATGCTGTAAATATAATATGAGGTTGTGTGTGATTTCATTTTGTAAAACAAATAGCTGCAGAGACCACAGCTGCAAGAATTAGTGTTCTGGTGTAGGTTTCTTTAATGGGGGCCATCTGCATTTGAGGCTCCATGGAAAATGAAAAAGGAGATCATGATGATGATAAAGATGCATAAGACAAACACTCGCAATCCAATCTATCACTGAGCCTCTTGGGAGCCGCGCTGGTGTAATGGTTACCACATTGCGCTGGCAATCAGGTGTTCAAGGTTCAAGCCCGGGCATGGGCATTTGAAAGAGTGTCATCGACCGGGATTTTGACTGAATAATCCGAACGGTTCCTGAGATAAACCCTCTGTGGATGGGAAGGAGTGAAGCTCTTGACCGGGTTGGAAGGAAAGTCCACAGGCTCCCCAGCCTCGCAATGACATGTCATTGGCCCTAAGGGCTGAAAGCCCAAGTGCCACTGGTTAAGAAAAAAAAAAATCACGGAGCCTCTATTAAGGTAAGGGTTAAAGGATCCCATTACACACCCATTGAGGAAAATTGGGAATAAAATGTTAGGCCCATATTTTCTTGACCATCAGCACACTAGGGGAGATGTGGTCAGCATCACGCCGGCCGCCTTAACCTTCCCAGAGTTACTCTGGTACCCAATTCAAGAGGCTGGGTCGTCCCCGGAGCCGTTTGCGGTCTAAAAACAAGATGATCCTATCTTATGGGGACTGAACCATGTACCACCGAGATAGGAAACCAGTGCACTAACCACTGTGCTACCGCGGCTCCTGAGCCTCTATTACTATTTCCCATATTTTTTAGGAGAAATACCAGGAGTTCATGTTTAGTCAAAGGTGATGGATGTTGAAAAAATATTTAAAAAAAGATGACTTAACCAATAGCTTTTTTTAAAAAATATCATTTAAAAAAAATATCACTTACTTTCTTCTCTGAATCAACTGAATACTTGATGATGAAGGCGAGGTAATCAGTTCTGCATGCATAGAGGTGATCTCAATCCCAGAATCACGACTGTCATCTTCATTGCCAGAAACCAAAGGTCTCTTACGTCTTCTTATCGCCACGTAAGACTTTACGGTTTTTAGACCTTCAAAAATGATGGTCAAGGCACAAATAATGACTGTAGATTCCAGGACACCTGGAAAACAATACGTCTGTCAGGATTATAAAACTCCAGGATCAATGGAGAAAAGCAATTCGGTTTTTCTCTAAGTACCCAATTGAATATCTGATCATTAAAACTGGAAAGCTATATGCTGTCTTAAAACAGAACGATTGAAATGGTACAACAAGGTCACCAGCATGGAATTGATGACAAGAACCAGATAAGTGCCACTGGAACAAGAGATGAGAAGACACTGGATAGGATACATTAAGGAAATCTGATGATAGCTTTACAAGGCAGTCCTTGTTCAGGAATCTCCAGGGTAAGAGAGGCCAAGACAGACCAACAGAACATGGACCAAACAAAAACACACGGAGAAAAGAACCAGAGACAAATATAAAAATGTTGAGGAAGACATGGAAAGAACTTGAGCTAATGGCACACGACAAGAGGACCTGGTATGTGTTTCTTGAAGGCCTATGCTCCTTGGGGAGCTAAAGGGTATTGACTGATTCAATGAAATGAAAATCTACCAGTAAACCAAAAAACAATTCAATTAACATTCCCAGAAACATTTTCGACAATCTCTACCACAATGAATGCTGGGAAAATTTGCCTTCTGACAATTAAACTACAAAATCTATCAGCACATGTCGCCATTTGCCTTTTCTTTCCTTATGGAGCCCCCACTGCAGCTGATCCTAGTAGGAAGCCTTCACAAAGCTTAATATGCTCTTGCCGCAGTAGTTTCTGTAGCAATCTGTTTTACATGATGAGGTTGCCGGCCTCATTAACAACCCCATTTTAGTCACCTTATACAACATGCATGAGGGAACAGTAATCCATTTCTATCTCTGTCTCGTCAGAGACCCCCAGGATCCACCCGGGGCACCAGCACGTGAAAAACCATTTTATTTTTTCCACTTCTGTTTCGTATCCTTTTATTCAAAATGCTCGAGGACTACTTAGTTTAGGAAACCAGATTTTTTTTCAGTTTGTAGATGTCGCGTACATTGCGCCCAAATCTCCCAAAATAGCCAGAAATCACCCAAATTGTGCTCCCAAAGTAACTTTCGATTTTCAGAATATTTTGGTTTTTTGCATGTTCGTACCAAGGGATACAGACCTATATCACTGTTAAAAAATAATCCAGGGTTAAATAAGGAAAGTACTGCACTTTCGTTCTAAAGCGGTGAAAGGCATCAAGGCCTATGGCCCCTTTTGGTGCACAAGCACAGATTCATCTTTTTTGTTCAGTCTTATATTACAATCTGTATCCTTTTATGTGAACATCCGAAAACCAAAACTGTTGTTGTTGTTTAACTAGGGCTGCTGAGCTTCTCGCTGTTTAGCAGCCAATACCAAGTTGAAGACTCCTTGGTATTATCTACACTGTAGATCAGAGGTTCCCAACCTGGGGTGCCCGCATCCCCAGGGGATGCGAGATGGCATTTCAGGGGGTGCGACAAAGAAGCCTAAGGTCAAGAGTCTCAATTTGACTTATTCATCTTCAAATGTGATATTACTTTTGTAGGGGGTGCGAACATTAATCAAACATTTCCTAGGGATGCAGGGCATAGAAAAGGTTGGGAACCCCTGCTGTAGATCAAGGCTTTTCCTGTGGCTTTTCTGCCATTCCGAAATGTGTTGAGTTGAAGTCATGAGCTCCAGTTTTTCCAGCTTGGCTTGCATTTAAAGGATCATCATATCTGGTCCCAAGCTAGGAGTAAGAAGTGCGTGGCATACTGTGCATTCTCCGCCATCTAAGGGATCTCTCTAGCTATGCAGAGCTATAATACTGTACTCTGGTTCTCAACTCTCCCAAGAAATTGTCATGTCCTGCACAGAGCCACTTCTCAGCTTCCCCTGCCTATCACTGGGTCCATAGTGAGATCCTTCTGCATGCAGTCAACCAAATCAAAGCCAAAGAATTATGCCTGGGGCTCAAGTGACTTCTCCAAGCTTAGTGTGCAAATCTGGGTTCTCAACAAGTTTCACCACAGAGGGAATCCTGGAAGTGTGTGAATGATTTCAAGAGTCAATGAGGAAGTAATTAGCCTTATAGACATAGGATCACTTCCACATACATATACTGTAGCATTGTGCATAGCTGGTGGTCATATAAGGATGACTCCAGATATGCCTCCATGCATGAAAACCAAAATATTCTGAACATCGAAAGTTTCTGTGGGCTTCTTTTCAATTCAGCTGTGGCAGCACATTGGTAGGTGCACTGGCTTCCTAGCTCGGTGGTCCGTGGTTTGATCCCCAGTTGAGGTGGGATTTTTTAGACCACAAACAGCTCTGAGGTCGACCCAGCCTCATGAATTAAGTACTAGAGCAACTTTGGGAAGGTTAAGGCGGCCGGCATGATGCTGACCACATCACCCCTAGTGTGCCGATGGCCAAGAAAACATATTCTAAATGTGCCTCAATGGGCGTGTAATGGGATTGTTTACCTTTCTTTTCTATCACAATTTGGGTGGTTTCTGGCTATTTTGGGGCAACTTTAGGCTATTTTTCAAATACATTTTTGCTGACTTGGGCTATTTTGGGTGATTTGAGCGACATCTGAAAACTACAAAAATTTGGCTTCCGAAACAAAGCTATCCCCAAGAATTTCAGATTAAAAGATACACACTTGTATCACAACCTCCTCTGGCGTACATGGGTAGTCTGTCTATCTTGGCATTATGGCAAGGGAGGAGGTCAATAACAAAACTAATATACAGCACTGGGGACAAGAGGCTGTGGAGAGACATGATTACATAGACCAGTGCTTCTTAACCAGGGGTACATGCAACCCTCGGGGGTGCGAGACCTACCTTCAGGGGGTGCGAGACATGCTAGTTATATTAGAAGGTGAATCATCATTAACATTATATAATACACAGAACCCAAATGTATTTGTACAAAATAGAACATTGACAACGTGAATTAAATACCAAATCACATTTTGTAAATAACATTTTCACAAGACATTCTTGTATCTCTTTTTCGGCATATTTTGTGAGCTAGAAGATAATGGCATGCAAAGCATTGTAAGATGCTGTAAAGGGGTGCGGGGCTTCTTTAGATGTTGCAAAGGTGTACAGGGCTTCTTTAGATGTTGTAAATGGGTGTGGGACCTCTAAAAGGTTAAAAAAAAACACCCTGGGGGTGCGAGGCCTACCTTCACGGGGTGCAAGACATGCCAGTTATTTTAGAAGGCAAATCATCATTGATACTATATAATATACAGAACTCCAATGTATTTGTACAAAATAGAACATTGACAACGTGAATTAAATACCGAATCTTAGTCTTACTTACTTACTTAGTCGTTCCCCTTCTACCGTGAGGTGTAGAGGTATCTTAGTCACATTTTGTAAATAACATTTTCTCAAGACATACTTGTATCTCTTTTTCTCATTTTTGGCTTATTTTGTGAGTTAGAAGATAATGGCATGTGAAGCTTCTTAAGATGATGCAAATGGTGCAAGGCTTCTTAAGATGCTGTAAAGGGGTGCGAGGCTTCTTTAGATGTTGTAAATGGGTGCGGGACCTCTAAAAGGTTGAGAAACACTGACCAAGACCAGCTAATATGGTACTTGAAGAAAAGAAGTTCTGTATTTTTCTGTGTATGGTTTTTGTAAGGCAGATCTTCATTATCATTTTTCTTAGCTCTCCGTATAGAGAATGCAGCCATCCTGTAGCTGGTCTACTTGAAGTAAGCCTGCATCAAGCATTCACTTGCTCATGCACAGGTGGTTTCCTTACCAATCTGTTTTGCATGACGAGGTTAA
The DNA here is from genome assembly GCA_024509875.1 of Oreohelix idahoensis. Classification (NCBI taxonomy): domain Eukaryota; kingdom Metazoa; phylum Mollusca; class Gastropoda; order Stylommatophora; family Oreohelicidae; genus Oreohelix; species Oreohelix idahoensis. The sequence goes on from JAMPIV010004067.1 coordinate 186,259, forward strand.
ATGGGCAGATGCTTCTTTTAATTATCATTTTCAACAGAGATATTTTTCATCATATGTCCCACTCAGTCAACCAATGAATGAATGTCTTCCCTTGGTCCTGAAGTTGGCTCATCATTCTAGTGTTACCACTTCTGAACGACAGGGATGCCCTTAATCAACAACTTTATTTTTGTTAGTCATAGACTGGGTGATGTGCCAGTCCAAGAGGAATTAGATGAACGTTTTCTACACTGGAAGATCTCGAATATGCAGATGACATTGCACTACTCGCACATACACATCAACACATCTAAGAAAAAACAGATAGACTGAATAAGTATAGCCAGCAAATAGGTCTGAACATCAGTTTAAAGAAAACAGAGGTCATGACACTCAATGTGGGCAGTCCTGAGCCCATAACAATAAGGAACCAGAAGCAGGAACAGATGGACACATTTACATACCTAGGACGCTTAGTAACACCAGACGGCAGAATGAGTAAAGACATAACAACAGAATGAATAAAGCTAGAACAGCCTTTGCTAGTTTCAACAACATCTGGAAGTCTTCCCAGTACAGCACAAACACCAAATTAAGATTATATGAGAGCTGCGTATTTTCTGTGCTTCTCTCCGGTGCAGAATGCTGGAGAGTAACAGAGAAGGAAATGTCGAAACTGTCCTCCTTCCACACAATCTGCCTAAGGAAAATTCTCAGAATCTTTTGGCAGAATACTATCACTAACCAAGAACTACTAACTCAGAGTAACCAAGAGGACATGCCCACCATTATAGCTGGCAGATACTGGAGTTGGGTTGGCCGTCAGAGACGGGCTTTTCCATATGACCTAGAAGGCCGGCTCATTGTCCACATTGGCGAAACAAGCAGATAGGAAAACTGTGTAAACTGACAGTAGAATTAGGCATATTATGTAAAGATAGAACAATGGAAAAGGACTGCAGAATAACCCTAACATAGAAGCAGATGGAAGGCAGATATGGACATCGTATGAATAGTACTACATGACGTATACTGTACAATTGGCATTTATTGCATGTGTGATGTTGATAAAATTAGACCAATGCCACTTTGGAAATTGATATCTTCTTCTTCTTCCTCGTTCGCCCTGAAAAGGACGGTGGTTGCGTTGTGTCTGTTTACGCCGTAGCTGTGATATCTGCACCTTTCGGTGGGCACATCCGACTTCAGCACGGCATATTTTGGGACCGGGTTTGCCTTCCCTCTTCGATCCGTACTCGCTCAGCCAGACTGCACTGTTGCAGACTGTTTCCAGGACCACCATGTGGAGGTGGAGTACAGTCTTGGTCAGCTCTGGTTCGCTGACCCTGATGCAAGCAGTCAAGCTATGGGTCGCTGACTGCATTCTCTATTGCTGCATCTTTTGGTCCCGGAAATTGATATAAAAACAAAGACAGCTCAGAATGTAATAAAACCTTCATCTAAAGAAAGTTACCAGTGAGCTGGATCGAATGATATATCAGTGAGAGCGATTGATACAGTAGTTGGAATGAACGGATAACATATGTTGGTACAGAAGCACAATCTGCCAAAAATTGCTTTGGGAAGGCTAAATGTTTCAGACAAGAATTAGTTGGGACGTAGGTAGCTCTCTTCCGTCTGGCTGAAAACAAATACCAAGCATGAAAGTCAAATTGGACACACACGCACATCTTCAGTATACAAGGCGGATAGACAGTTTTAGAGCTAGTTGCAGATTCTTCTCATAAGTCTGTATCAGCGACAGCCTAAGCTTGTTATACAGTGTCTAGCCAGTGTATTCTGACAGCCAGAAAGGTATGTAGAATTACTGTAAATATTTGCATAACTAATATCACTGTACATTTCAGGTTGTGGCAGTTTTATAGAAATCTCTACACCTCACGGTAGAAGGGGAACGACTAAGCAGTTTTATAGATATAAATAATAGTGTTGAAAATATTATGTAATTGTAATAGGTGGAATGATTATAAATGATTGGCATTGCAAACAAGATAACCACAGTGACCAGCAGAACACTGATAACAGCTTTTTTAGGATTTATCAGTTCCATGCTATCAAGCTATCAGCACTTGTCACAGCTGACTTGACAGGCGGGAGATTAAAAGGTTACTAGTGCATCATACCATGTGTGTAAATTATCCTATCGACCAACCCAGAAGGACTTGAACAATTACTTCTGTCCACCAAAAAACACAGCGAGGCCCAGAATCTATACCTAAACACCAAGAAGACCAAAGTATTGACAACAGACAAAGTAAAGACCAAACCAGAAATTGAAATTGATAACGAAGAACTGGAAAGTGTCAATGAATTCGAATACTTAGGATCAATCATTAACAGCTCTGGCGACTGTGCAGTAGAAATTAAAAGAAGACTTGCAATTGCTTCACATAAGCTAATACAGATGAAAAACCTATGGCAAGGCACAAGCAAAGAAACAAAGTTACAACTGATCAGAGCATGTATATTCCCAGTAGCAACATACGGCTGCGAGACTTGGACACTCAATAAAACAGTTGCAAAAAAAGATTACATCATTCGAAATGAAATGCTACAGAAGGATGTTGAGAATACCCTGGACAGAAAAAAAGACCAACAGAGAAGTACTGCACTCACTAAATGTACAGGAACATTGGCTCCTAAATACCATCGCAATAAGGAAGCTGAAATTTTTCGGTCATATAAAAAGACATAATAGTCTGGAAAAAACAGTGATGGAAGGCATGGTCCCTGGAAAAAGGGGAAGGGGTCGACCTAGACGACGGTGGACCCAGGACATCACAGAGAGTCTGAACTTGTCTTTGGCTGATGCAGGTCGACTTGCCCAGAATCGTGATGCGTTCAGAGCAGCTGTAATGGAGACAACGTTCTGGAAAGAATACGTCACATGATGATGATGATATAGTACCTGTCATGCTATACAGAGCTTCTACAAGTCTTGCAGAAATTATGTGAGGACAGCAAACCATAAGTCAGAAGAGTTCAAGACCACCACTTGTGTAAGACAGGGTGATATCTCGTCACCTTGTCTTTTCATACTCCTCAAGGACGATGTCATCAATGCATGTAAGGAGAGAACAAGAAAGTATTCAGTGGGGTACTGGAAGATGAGACAGGTCTGTATTTCAGAGTTGGCATTTGCTGATGATGTTGCCCTGATTGCTGGGTCAGGGGCACATCTCCAATCCAACCTGCAAGTATGGAGGAGGGAGCTGGAGAAGAGAGGGATGGTCATAAGCAGCTCTAAAACAAAATCCATGGTGATATCACGAGAAGAAAGAAGACATCAGATTGAGCTGGGAGGGCAGGTCCTGGAGCAGGTCGACCACTTTAAATACCTCTGAGCTGTTATAGACCGAAAGGGGGGCATCAGGAGAAGGGGGGGGGGGGGGGGGGGGGGGGCAGCAGCCCGGGAAGTTGCAGCTGGGAGACTTTTTCAGGCCATGGATCGAGGATTCCTCATCGGGAGAGAGGTTGGTAGGAGGATGGGGGTGGCTGTATGTTGCTCCGTCTGTGACCTGGTCTTGACATATGGATGTGAGTCGTGGGCTGTGACTACGGCCCACGGGGGCCGGATCCAGGCCTTGGAGATGAGGTGTCTGAGGAAGGTGGTTGATGTAACAAGAAGAGACATGGTCCGCAACCAGAAGATACGTCAAGGCCTAAAATCCCGCCCCCTGCAGACCCAAGTAGAGCAGTCCCAACTAAGATGGTTTGGCCATGTCTGCAGAATGGGAGAAGATCAGCTACCATGACAAGCATGGGAAACAAAGAGCCAGGGATCCAGACCCCCAGGATGACCCGGAGTCCGCTGGGAGGACAACGTTAGATGGTCTTTGGGGGACGGAGGACTAGAGTGGAACTGAGCCGGGAGGAAGGCAGCCGATGGGATAGTGTGGCGCTCTCTCTTCCAAACCTCTATACCTCACGGTAGAAAGGGAACGACTAAGTAAGTAAGTGTATATACCTGTATTTGATATTATTGGATTTTTAGTATAGTATGTATCAGCATACAGACACATGTAACACAGACATTTGTAAGTTATATAGGACACCCCATACCCATGCAAACTCTGACAATACAAACACACACCCGCAGTAGGACTGGTGGCAAGCGTGGAAAGAGATTATCCACACGGTTTATATTGTTGCAGGTTTAATGTGTACTGCACAACTGAACGAGGAGCACATAGTTCTGGATCCACTCCTGCTTGCTGGTCTCCATCTGATGTTGGTAGTCCAGTGGAGGAACTACACTGTGTGTCATTTACTGAAATCAACCGGGTGGAGCACTGTAGCTCAACATTCCAGGACTTCGTGCCAGATAAGTTCATAAGACACAAACATTTGTCAGAAATTGTGCAGCAAGAATCGAATGATGAACTTTACTATACATAGTAGTGACAGATAACAGGAACAAAGTGACTTTGTGTAAAATCACTGATTAACATTAAAAACGTTGATTAACATTATTGCATTAGAAATAAAAATGATGAAATAAATCATGTTATTTTTCAATCCTAAAATGTATAATTTTCGTCACCATGAACCTGATGGTGATATATATATATATATCTGGGTAATCCCTGGATATATCCCGGATAATCCCCGAAAGTCATCCTGATTCCCGGGAAATTTAAAGTCTCGGGAAAAATTTGCTGACATTAGCCACGCACAAAAAGTGAATCTTTTTCTGTGTAAATATATTTAAACACATTTGTTGAATTTTCCAAGAAGAAAGAAGAGATCAAATCATTACCAAATAAACTGATTAATTTTAACTTCTGTAGTTGTGCATTTATTTCCATTTTTCATTGTTGTGAATTTGGTTAAGTGGGAATAAATCATAATAGAGCACAGTGTAGTCGTAACGGGAAGATAAGGTAGGCTCTTGATCTGCACTTTACCATCTTGACAAGAGTACTTAACAATCTGACTATAACCTGCGCCATCCATACACCAGTGCTCATTTCTGAGACTGGGGTATTTCTTCTGGTCAGTACCCTTTGACCTAATCTACTATCAGCTTATCGCAAATTCCCATCCCGTCACTGACATTCTGCGGCTAAGGATCAAAGAAGAAGATCACTTCTGAGCTCTTTCGTCTTCTGCGTATTCTTGGGCAACATGCGAGCAACTCCTTTGGAGTGTCTTGCTTCCTGATCTACAGGGTGATTGATAAGTCACTTCTAACTTTTAAATTTTTATTTCTTCATTTCTATCCAACTAATGTAAATAAAACTATTAGTATGTAAAATGTCATTTCACAGCTCAGCTTTTTGGTCATTTTAAATTTTATTTTGTTTTACTTGTTTTCTGGGAATTAAAAACAAAACAAAACAAAACTTAATTGTCATTACTGAACCATCATCACATAACCCATTCTTCTTCTTCTGCGTTCGTCCTGACAAGGACGTTGGTTGCGTTGTGTCCATTTACAGCGAAGCTGCATATTTGTGCCTTTTGGCCGACACATCCAACTTCAGAACGGCATTTTTTTGGGAACGGGTTTGCCTTCCCACTTCAATCCCTACTCTCTCGGCCAGACTGCAGTGAAGCAGCCTGTTTCCAGGACCACCACTTGGAGGTGGAGTAGGATCTTGGTCAGCATATCTTCTTCTTCTTCGTTCGTCCTGAAAAGGACGTTGGTTGCGTTGTGTCCGTTTACAGCGAAGCTGCGATATTTGCGCCATTCGGTCGACACATCCAACTTCAGCACTGCATTTTTGGGACCGGGTTAGCCTTCCCTCTTCGATCCCTACTCACTCAGCCAGACTGCAGTGATGCAGCCTGTTTCCAGGACCACCACTTGGAGCACATAACCCATTCAAGGATTAAAGGAATTCCTCACTCATATTTAAGACATTATAATCTTAGAGTTGAGAAAAGCCAGTCTAAATTCAGATACCTTTCCACGTGTGTGTGTCCCATCCTTTGAAGAGAATGTTGCTTATATCAGTCGTTGTATTAAAAACCATCTGAGGAAAAAGATATGATTAAGAGGATTTATTGTTAAGAATATTCAGTTTTTCTGCACATAACACTGCAGTAGCAAAGCAGCATAAAATAATACAATTATAACCATATTAATAATTTGATATACATGACACATCCCATACAAATGAGGCATAAACTTACTTACTTAGTCATCTCTCTTCTACCATGAGGTGTAGAAGTTTAGAAGAGGGAGCGCTATGCTACCGTATCGGCTTTCTTCCTTCTGGCCTGGTTCCAATCTAGTCCTGTCCTTCAGAGATTGCCTAATGTTGTCCTCCCAGCTGACTCTGGGTCGTCCTGGAGATCTCGATCCTTGGCTCTTAGTTTCCCATACTTGTCATGATAGCCGATCTTCTCCCATTCTGCAAACATGGTCAAACATTCGTAATTGGCACTGTTCCCTAGGGGGTCTGCAGGGGCTGAGTTTTGAGGCACTGCCTTATCCTCTGGTTGCGGACCATATCTTTTCTTGTTACTTCAACCATCTTCCTCAGATACCTCATTTCTGAGGCTTGGAGCTGGTTTTTGTGGGTTGTAGTCATTGCCCATGACTCGCATCCATATATCAAGACTGGGACATAGGTGGAGCGGTTTACAGTCATCTTCGTCTTCTTGCCAACTTCTCTTTTGCTGAGGAATCCTCAATTTATAGCCTGAAAAAGTTTCCAGCTGCTGCTCTTCAGGTAGCCAACTCTTCTTTGATGCCTCCCTTCCAGTCTATGACAGCTCTGATTTAGCAATCAGGGCAATATCATCAGCAAATGCCAGCTCTGAAATACAGACCTATCTTCCGTATGGTTGGTTGGTTGTTCGTCCATCACGGGTGATGAAGACCACTCTGTTCATCCAATTATTTAAGAATATGTTAGGTTAGTCTATGGGTACGAAGGTGACTGAAGAGCCCGATGCGGGCCTGGAAAGATCTTGGACAGTGTGGGCAGGGAATGTTTGCTTCATGTGAAGGTTTTATTTCACGGTCCTTTCTAGCTTGTCTCCGCTGTTCCGCTGCTGCTCTTCTGGATGATTCGCATGCTGCTGCACCTTTACGAAGAGATGTGCGCCAAGCAGTTCGGTCTTGCGCAGCAGCTTTCCATGTGTCTGGGTTTATGTCAAAGGTTTTCAATGACGTCTTTAACGTGTCTTTGAAGCGCTTCTTTTGGCCACCATGGGAGCGTTTACCCTTCTGCATCTCACCATAAAAGAGTATCTTTGGCAGTCGATGGTCTGGCATGCGGACTACATGACCTGCCCAGCGAATTTGTGACTGCATCAGAATAGTATCAATACTAGGGATACCAGCTCTGTCAAGAACGGCGGTATCCGGGATCTTGTCTTGCCATTTGATGTTCATTATCTTCCTGAGACAGACTGTATGGAAGTGGTTTAGCTTCTTTACGTGGCGCCTGTATACAGTCCATGTTTCACATGCATATAGCAGCACTGGAAGCACCGCAGCTCTGTACACCTTCAGCTTTGTCTGTAGACTAATGCCACTTCGATGCCAAACGTTGGTGTATAGTCTGCCAAATGTGCTGCTGGCTTTGGAGATCCTGGTGTTCACCTCATCATCAATGACAATGTTCTGGGATAGTGTGCTACCAAGGTATGTGAATCTGTTCACAACATTCAGTTTCTCACCATTAACCTTGATGACTGGCTCAGTATAAACTGTGCCAGGAGCTGGTTGGTACATGATTTCTGTTTTCTTCGTGTTGATGGTAAGCCCAAAGTTGGCGCAGGCTTCGGAGAATCTATCCACACTATGCTGCAGATCAGCCTCTGAGCCAGCATTGAGGGCACAATCATCAGCAAACAGAAGATCTCTGATGGTGTGTGATTTGACCTTGGTTTTTGCTTGAAGCCTCCTAAGGTTAAACAATTTTCCATCAATACGATAACTAATGTCGATTCCTGTGTCCCCGTCTCTAAAAGACCTATCTTCCAGTACCCCACTGAATACTTTCTTGTCCTCTCCCCACATGCCTTGATGACAACGTCCATGAGGAGTATGAAAAGATAGAAAGTAACCATTATGCTGTATCTAAATTACTGTCCTGAGCTCCATAGCCCGTTCTGGTTGCTCTTCAGCCAACACAACACTCTCTCTGCAGTCTCACCAAGCCTCTTAAGTGCCCTTGTTCTTGACTGTCCTTTCACATCCAAAAGTTTTAGTAGATCATACACTGAGGCAGCCACCATTCAAGCATCTGGGAAATGTCTCAAGTGTTTACGTGAATGAAGGACACTGTGATAAGTAACCTGGCCCAGGTTGTTGTTAAAATAGGGCTGCTCAGCTTGTGGCTCTTTAGCAGCCAATTTCAAGTTGAAGAAGCTTTCACTCTATCTACAGTGCAGATCTAGGCTTTTCCTATGGCTTTTCTGCCATTTTGAAACTTGTTGGGTTGGAGTCATGGGGTCCAGTTTCTTTCTGGAGTATTCTTCTTCCTCGCTCACCCTGAAATGGACGTTGGTTGCGTTGTGTCGCCGTTTACAGCGAAGCTGCGATATTTGCGCCTTTCGGCCCGACACACCCGACTTCCACACTGCAAACGCCTTCCCTCTTCGATCCCTACTCTCTCAGCCAGACTGCAGTGATGCAGCCTGTTTCCAGGACCACCACTTGGAGGTGGAGTAGGGTCTTAGTCAGCTCTAGTTTGCTGACCCTGACGCAAGCAGTCAAGCTATGAGTCGCTGACTGTATTCATCTCTTTTGCTGTGTTTTCGGTCCCAGGTGTATTCTATCCTGGCTTGGCATGCATAAGGATCCTGGTATCTGGTTTCAGACTAGAAGGGAGGAAGTGGCATACTGTGCATTTCTCGCCATCCATTGGGGATCTCCAAATATGTAGGGTTAACATACTGTGCTCTGGTTCTGGGCTCTCCAAGGGATCATCATGTCCTGCACACTGCCACTTCCCAGCTCAGCTCACCTGTCATCTATTCACTGTGAGATGCTGCTGCATGCAGCCAACCAGGTAAAAGCTGGAGTTCAAGTGATTCCCCCAAGCTTAGTGTGCAACTCTGGGTTCTCAACATGTTTCACCACAGCTGAATCATATTTCTGCACCATTATGGTGTGGCTAGATGATCCCTGAAGAGAATGCCAGGAAACTCAAAGTTTGCCTGTATCCAGGAGGTGTTTCTTGGTCAGAGATCTAACCCTAGAATTCAAGCTAACTCTGGAATGCACAGAAGAGCAGTGTGCATTCCTTCGCATCCTGTAGCCCAGGTTAAAAAAAGCAAAAAACTCCAGAAAATGAAAAGCATCCAATGTGACAATCTTGTTAATGGACACAAGAAAGTGAGTTCTTCAGTGTTACACAAATTTGATCCTGTCATATGGAAGCAAATCATGGTTAACAAATACACAAACATGGTCAGTGAAATATGGAGATCACAAGTTATACTTACTCTTGGAGTTAAATGCTTCGTCTTTCTATGTGGTATCTGACACCTCCTAAACATATGACAAAAGGTAAAATTTCCATGTACCATCCATTAAAAAAAATATGTCTATCAAAGAAATGTAAATGTTATAGTAAAGAATAATTATTTATTATATTAACTCTTGGAAGCAGCTAATGGCAAACATTATCAATTATATGTGGATGAGTACTATATTGAAATCAAAGGAAATTGAGTCCTATTAAACAATCAGAACTTTTAAACTCAAATGTCAAATCAATTCTATTGAAACACAAAAAGAACAAAAAAACATCAACCAATAAGTCATCTTACTTACTTAGTCGTTCCTCTTCTACCGAGAGGTGTAGAGGTTTGGAAGAGAGAGCACCATACTATCCTATCGGCTGTCTTCCTCCGGGCCTCTGGGTCGTCCTGGAGGTCTGGATCCCTGGCTCTTAGTTGCCCATGCTTGCTGTGGTAGCCAGTCTTCTCCCATTCTGCAGACATGGCCAAACCATCTTAGTTCGGACTGTTCTACTTGGGTCTGCATGGGTTGAGTTTTAGGCCTTGACGTATCATCTGGTTGTGGACCATGTCTCTTCTTGTTACTTCAACCTTCCTCAGATACCTCATTTCTGACACATGCTCTTGCAGCAATGGTTTCTGTAACAATTGTTTTACATGACGAGGTTGACAGCCTCATGTTAAAGCTCATATGAGTTACCTTGTATGACTATTCTTTCCTTGTCTCTTCAGAGACTCCCTGGTAGGATATAGTATCTATTAATTTAGATCAGTGGTTCCCACAGTGGGTGGTACCACCCCCATGAGTGTTGGGAGGATCCAAGGGGCAATAAGGGGAAAGAGGTGCAACAGGGGGGGAGGGGAGCATTCAGTAGTAAGGAGGTGACTGATGATTTGACACCAGAGCTGGGACACTGCATGAAGGATGGCCGCCAACCAAGCAAAGTGGCAGCAGTTTGTTGCTGCCCTAAAAGACTCCACCAGGCATGATGGCCACTGACTACTTTGACAGTTGGCAGCTAAGGATCACAGAAGAAGAGGATTTGACAGTCTAAATTCAACAACATTACTTAGCATAATGCTTACATGTACAGGCATTTTGATTATACAGGTCCCTGATGTGAGCACTTAAAAGACACATTCTGAGTAACTTTAAGCCTGATGTTGAGAAGCTGATATCACTGCACCAAGCTTATCCATTTCATTGAAAGTTAAGAGAACAATGAAGGAGGCGAGTTACTAAAGTACTATCCTGTACTGTTGATGGAAATTGGTTATACTGGATTAAGTAATTAAGTTCTATATATAAAACACATTAAATAAATAAGTACGATAACCTATAAAATTTAAAAAGAATTTAAAAACTTTGCAATTAGTTGCCACGGTTTGGAATTAGAAATTTCTCTATCTACCACTCTTAATATTTATTTATCTAATGCAAAGAAATGGATGGGGGCACTGGAGATGTGCTGAGAGTCAAGGAGGCGGTGACCCAAAAAAGTTTGGGAAACAGATTAAGTTATATTGTCAGACTCTCAGGCCTTGCTTCGGAAAGTTCAGAACGGATGGCTGCGGCAGGAATGGAAAACATCAATAGAATTCTCAAGTCTTCAAGAACTGGTGTGGATCTACTGTCTTGGTCATGCAGAGGTACGTAGCAATGAGAGAGCTGACAAACTGACCTCGAGAGCACCCACAGTGGGGACACTGGATATGGATAAGGGAGAGATACTATGGGCTATTAATGATCGCCTGCTAGATAATGACACTGCAATGGATGAATCAACAAGGCTGAGACTGCTGGAGTTTGGCATCAAACGTGGAACTAGCAGAGATGGACGTGAGAGAGGATGCATGCGTCGTATGTACAACCAGCGTGCTACAGGAACACAATTAGCATTCATACTATTCGACATTTGCTGAGGGAGACTGAGCACCTATGAGTTTGCCCTGAGTGCAGTGAGGTATATTCTGATTAACAATAACAAATTCTCTCGTTCACTGGATAAATTACTCACACTGCAAGTAAACGATTTGAGGTAACGTATGCATATCTGTCATATCCACCCTTAGAATAATGCCTGCAACAATTTAAATAATTGTATCCGAAAGGGAATTCCAAACTTTCTTTTCGTGCACAGACTCCGGATTGTACACAAGTAGTCTCACAACCAGTCACGTGAATTTTATTTTCTTTCAGAAGTAAAACATTCACGCAAATTTCCCAAGAAAGTAGTTACAAAGGAGTTTTAACGAAACGAAATTAATTTCGCAGGCAAAAATGGGGAGGTGTCCCCCGCAGAGGGAGGACGTTGTTTGGTCACTTATTTAAGATTGTAAGCATTCATATTAGGCTGATTAAAGTAGTAAAGCTCAGCAGCAGTATTTTGCGTGAAGTGATTATAAAACCGCGTCAGTCACCGGTGGCTAGTCCTAGATATGGGTGGTGTTTTTTTTTCTCATGCTGTTGTTTACGAACTACTGAACCACAAAATCCACTGTTCGAGCTCAGGTGTCTTATATTAGGATATAGATTGTCTGTAATTTTAGACAGTATGTTCAATTGCTGCTAATTTTTTTTTTTTTAATTAATGAAGATAAACAGAAATCCCGTTCAACCTCTGATGGGTTATAATTAGGATATATATTGTTTTCAATTCCAAATAATATGAACAACTGCCGACATGAGAAAGTGGCATCACATTTGAAAATAGGGATACTCACAATTGTGCTTAGGCCTATACGTTAAATAATAAAATAAAAAACAAACAAACAAAATCAAGAAGAAACTATGAACAAGAATAATATTAAAGTGGAGGGGTGTAAAGGCCTGGTGGTTCTAGTTATATAACGGACTTTACCAGATATTTAATTGACTTTCATCTGTTTAAAGTCACATGCATTGTAAGAACAGCATCAGACCTTCACATTCCCAGCCACTATATATTAACATGTGTTCGTGTTAAATATTGTTTGACTATATTATGCAGTTCCCTAGGTCTGTCTATTCTCAACACCTCTATATTTATAGGTAAGTTGGATGCCTGCAAATAATCCAATATTGGTATTCTCATTTGGTCATACCTCTTACACTTACTTACTTAGTCGTTCCCCTTCTACCGTGAGGTGTAGAGGTTTGGAAGAGAGAGCGCCAGACCATTCTATCAGCTGTCTTCTTCCTGGCCTGGTTCCATTCTAGTCCTCGGTCCTTCAAAGATTGTCTAATGTTGTCCTCCCAGCGGACTCTGGGTCGTCCTGGAGGTCTGGATCCCTGGCTCTTTGTTTCCCATGCTTGTCGTGGTAGCCGATCTTCTCCCATTCTGCAGACATGGCCAAACCATCTTAGTTGGGACTGTTCTATTTGGGTCTGCAGCGGATGGGATTTTAGGCCTTGACGGATCGTCTGGTTGCGGACCATGTCTCTTCTTGTTACTTCAACCACTTTCCTCAGATACCTCATTTCTGAGGTTTGGATCTGGCTTTTGTGGGTTGTAGTCATTGCCCACGACTCGCATCCATATGTCAAGACTGGGACATAGGTGGAGCGGTATACAGCCATCTTCGTTTTCTTACCAACTTCTTTCTTACTGAGGAATCCACGATTTATGGCCTGAAAAAGTCTCCCAGCCGCTGCTTTCCGAGTGGCCAACTCTTCTTTGATGCCTCCCTTTCGGTCTATAATAGCTCCGAGATATTTAAAGTGGTCGACCTGCTCCAGGACCTGTTCTCCCAACTTAATCTGATGTTTTCTTTCTTCTCGTGATATCACCATGGATTTTGTTTTAGAGCTGCTTATGACCATCCCTCTCTTCTCCAGCTCTTCCTTCCAGACTTGCAGGTTGGATTGGAGATGTGCCTCTGATTTAGCAATCAGGGCAACATCATCAGCAAATGCCAGCTCCGAAATATAGACCTGTCTCATCTTCCAGTACCCCACTGAATACTTTCTTGTTCTCTCCTTACATGCCTTGATGACATCGTCCATAAGGAGTATGAAGAGGTAAGGTGATAGGATATCACCTTGCCTTACACCAGTGGTGGTCCTGAACTCTTCTGACTTATGGTTTGCTGTCCTCACATAATTTCTGCAAGACTTGTAGAAGCTCTGTATAGCATGAATCAGAGGTGCTGGAATATTCTTCCTTGCCAAACAGTCCCAAAGTTTGCTCCAGGGGACCCTGTCAAACGCCTTTTCCAGATCTATGAAACAAAGATGGATCTCACTCTTATACTCAAGGACCTTTTCACTCACCTCTTACACTTTAACAAGAAATGTTCTATATTATTGTCTTGAAGACACCCTGCACAGTAAGGTTCTTCTATTCTGAAATAGCCTTTTCCCAGCTGTAGTCTGAGAAGTTTCTTATTACTGGGAATTTTCAATTCCCTAGATATCTGACATTTTCTTGTTGGAGCCCTGAACATCTTATATGCATGTCTTCCTTTCAGATTTTTATCCCACTCTGCTTTCCATTCATCTGTTATTAAATCTTTAATTAAGCTCTTAATTTCTGATTTACTCATCCCTACATTTATTAGATTTTTATCAGATCTACCTTTCTTGGCTTCTTTATCTGCCTTTTCATTTCCTTCTATGCCAACATGTGAAGGTATCCAAGCAATTAATACTGAACATCCTCTAGAATATAAGTATGTAGTAGCCAGAAAAATCTCCTCTGCTATATCAGGTCTACTACATTCTCGTAAGTTTCTAAGTGCTTTAATTGTTGAAAGAGAGTCAGTTAAAACTGTTAATTTTTTGGGAGGGTTATTAGAGAATATTTCTAGTGCTTTTAGTATTGCCACCATCTCTGCAGTGAAAATGGATGTATTTTCCGTGATGCTATATTCTTTTGCCATTTTCCATATTGGAATATATATTCCTATCGCCAATTTGCCATTCTCCCTTGGATCCATCTGTGTACACAGTAATGCTGTCTTTTGATATTTGTTGTATACATTTATTGGCTGTGTTTTTAATATTTTCTATATTATTTGTTTTCTTAAGTATTTCTGCTAGGTGGTAGTCCGTGTCTGGTTTCTTGATCTCCCAGGGCAGAATCACTGGCTTGTATTCACAACTGTTATTAATTGATGTAATTAATGTACCCAGATGGACAATTTCCTCCATACACTTCCATCCTGTAGGGTATCTAGTGGTATTCATTGCTGCTAATTGATTATTTTTTTATTAAGACAAAGTAATCCGTTCAACCCTTGAGGGGTTATAATTAGGATATATAGTGTAGTAAATTCAAGATAATAAAATCTGATTTCCGATATCTAAATATAGTATATTCTCCCCCATCCACTCAGTCCAAATAGAGTAAATCAAAACAGTAAAATTGTGTGAATGTATGTATGTGTGCCCTCCCCTTTAAAAAAATAAATAAATACAAACAACAAGAAAAAAAGGCAAAAGTAAAACTGCCCCGTTATTAACAAGGTGGGAAAGTCCGGGATGACCAGAAAGCACATGAAGAAGAGACCTGAGGCAGAAATAAGTTGTAAAGAAGACATAAACATTATTTGATTAAATGGCAGAAGAAATGATGCCACCATCGGGCATCGGCAGCTGAACACATTATCAGGAATTAGAGGCAATGTATGCTCTAATTATAACCCATCAGAGGTTGAACGGCCTTTTTTTTTTAAATATATATTTTAAAAATTGAATGTATCGTTTGACACGATGGCTTGATAAAAGACCTGTGTTGCAAAGGTAGCTAAATGATTTTTTTTTTTTTGCGTACGCCTCTATTACTCGAGGCGAAATCTCAGGTTAGTATGTCTAACCTGAGACTGATTTTTACATGAGTATCCCTTTTTTTTCTTGTACAGAGACAGATGTCCCTCGCCATTCAGGCAGATACTTGCCGATTTCGGAGGTACCCATTAGAGCTGGGTCGGCTCAGGAGCCGCCAATCCCTGGTCGACGACACTACTTCAAATGTTCTCGCCAGGTCTCGAGTTAATCCAGTTCAAATCCCGGTCGACGAAAAATCTTCAAATGTCCTCGCCCAGGTTTGATCCTGGGTCACCCGGTCGCCAGCGCAGTTTGCTAACCACTACACCAGCATGGCTAGCTAAATGATATTAATGATCAAACTGCCTCATGTAGGTCGGGGTGGGGGGGCTATGAGGAGACGAAAAGAGAATAAGACTACAGCACCCTCAGGCATGTCATTCAAGATGGCTAACATGAAGATGTGCATGGCAGCTGACAACCTCATGATGTAAAAAAATTGCCACAGAAATCACTGCTGCAAGAGCAAGGGAATGTTTGATGCAGGCTTCCTGTAGAGAGGAAACCTGCTCCAGTGGTGACTCGATACTCCGTAGAGAATGCGAAGGAAAATGATGATGATGAATGACCAAACTAAGGCTAATAGTTCTGTCCAATGAACATGGGACCGAAGATGTAGCAAGAGAGATGAATGCAGTCAGCGACTCAGCTTGACTGCTTGCGTCAGGGTCAGCGAACCAGAGCTGACCAAGACCCTACTCCACCTCCAAGTGCTGGTCCTGGAATCAGGCTGCATCACTGCAGTCTTGCTGAGAGAGTAGAGATCGAAGTGGGAAGGCAAACTCAGTCCCAAAAAATGCCATGTTGAAGCCGGATGTGTCTGCCGAAAGGCGCAAATATCGCAGCTTCGCTGTAAACGGACACAACACAACCAACGTCCTTTTCAGGACGAACGAGGAAGAAGAAGAAGAAGAACAATGAACATTATGTGACCAATTCTTTTAAGTTTGATAAAATATTGATCCACTGCTAGTAAATGTAGAGGTGTGGCTTGTTGCAGTGCATATACAACACTTAAGTTATGTTGCAACCGTTTAAAAAAAAATTGTTCTAATGGTTGTACGTAACTACTGTTCCCTCTGGCATATCGTAAAAGGTGACTAATGTAAGGTTGTGTGCTGGCAACTTCATCATCTAAAACAACTAGCTACCAAAAACTACCGCTGCAAAAGCACAGGGCCAGCTGCAGTTTTGGCTTGCAAAATAACTGATCATTTATTCTACCTTTTTGTTTCTTGTGAAGCATTGGCCTTCAACAAATAGATGCCAAGTCTTTCTGTCAGCTCCACGAGAGCAGCAGGGTGGCAGCATGGTCATCTCCAACCCAGTCAATACTCTGTAGCTCCTCTGTAGCATAGGCTTTCAACAAACACATGCCAAGCCCTCTTATTACTTGCCATCCGTACAAGCTCTTTCCATGTTTTCCTCAGCCCTTCACCCCTGTATCCAGTTCTCTTCTCCATGTGTTTGTTAGTCTACCTCTGTCTCTCTTTCCCTGGGGATTCCAGAAAAAGGACTGCATTGAAATTCTGTCTGCTGCTACCTGTGCAGTTTTCCCTTGTTCATGTAGAGTGTGAACATTACAGGTGCCAATCCTGGAGATTTTCTTAGACGAAAAAAGGTTAGTCGGCAACCCAGACTCCTTTCGGCTTTCTCTTTTTCATGCGCCTCCTTTCCAGAAGACACTTCTTCTATCTTGGGCAGCTGTGGCAAGAGGTTCAGATGTTATTTAAATATAAGCTATCCTGGACAAAAAGGTGTATCAGATGATACCAGGATAGTGCCAGATAAGAGTCTGGTCTTATCAGTAATACCCCCTTCTCTGAAGAGAGTAAGGGTGTATAGACAATAAAGGTAGGGTCAAGCTATGTAAGTTACCAGAGAGGATGGTAAAGTATTTCTCTGATTCCCTAACTGCTACCTCTCCTGATCCTGCTTTATTAATATGTTATTTATTATTGTATTTAACTCTGCTAGGGGTAATTAAGTTTAAATACATTCACCAACAAGAACTGTAACTTAACTTAAATAATGTAACAAAGTCTGCTGGTGAATATTTACAATTTAATTGTACATATACTCTTTTCTATTTTGAAAAGGTTTAAAACCAAAGATTTTACAACAGTAAATAAATAAAACAGTTCAACAAATGTTTTTCACTTGGGTCAAAATGTCTATCATCTTGTAGACAAAATTAGCTTGCTTGATCATTCACTTGAAGAATTATTATTATTATTATAAGTTTATTGAAACTCTATACTATTATGGTCATCACAAACTGGATGCGTTTATGTTTTTGGTGAGTATGGATAAGCTGCACAGTTGCCTTAAGCAACTTAGCTGAGTCACTGCAGATGGCTCCCTTTAATGCTGGATAGAATCTTCAGATGAAATCGTTCCAGTAGCTACACACGTTATGACTGGCCTGCTATCACAGACTGGCACTGCATTCGTTGTAACGTTAGTACTAGGAGCCTCTTCTTATTTGTAGACTTTAGGTTAAAGGATTAAGCCTGCAATGAATTCAAACGCAATCCTAGTATTTGTCTATCCATATCCCTCTATGACACAGATGGGGACGATAGACAGTTTCAGAATAGCGTGCTAGCAGATGCACAAGGTATAATATAGTAGCATCAATCATTTTAATTCAATGTGATCATAATTTTCTGCTAACTTATTAATTATCACTAGTTTCCCTTGATTCACCTCCATACAATAATTTGGTTGTGGGTAAAACTATTAAGTAATATGTCAAACAATACTGTAAATCAATCCCTTTCATCCTTCTTTATGATCCTGGTAGGTGTCTCATTCCATTCAAGAATTACTTCTTTAAATACATTTCCTAACTTACAGACACAATTGACCATCTTTCTCAATATATTAATATTTCCGAAGGTGGGCTTTGCCTCTCGAATTACACATGAGTCTGTAAGTTTCATCAGTACACACTGTCCATTCCTAACACATCTTATACACGTCGTATCGCACAGATGGATTAATCAATATAATTCCATATAAATATATACATACAAGTATATATATAAATAGATTCCTTCTTACCCTCAGGCACACACAGACTAGCCCTCAATGGTTGATTAAGGTCTGCTAACAAGTGCAGAAGGCAAAAGCTGGCATTAACATATGCTCTGCTTTTCTCCGCTCTCTGTGTATTCAAAAAGTGACTAACCCGAGTTTGTTAGGCAAGTCTATATATAGTCTGACCTCGGACGTACGAGATGGAATCCCAGAGGAATGCAATAACTATCATAAAATATGGTTACCATTTTGCCTTTTATACAATGTAGGAAAACTACTTTTTTATTATCTTCGTTATTCCTGATGCAATTTTAGTCATTTAAAGCTTACATTATACCTAGAATTAGGCTTTACATATCTATGTAATAATCTTTTTGGTTACTACTTGCATTTTCTGTTATGCATAGTTCAAACTGCTAAATTTAGGCCAACCTGAAGCTTCGAATGCATTTAACCTAAGATTTCTCCCATCCTATAATATTATTAGTAAAAGTATTACTACTTCCTGGTAGAGTAACATCCCTAATATTGTTTTGATAACCTCTGCCAAGTGGTACTTCTTCCATACTGCTGTAGTAAAATTCCAAATTTAATCATGTTATACAAATAGGGTCTTGCCATCTTTATTTTCCCAGCAGTTGTAAACACAAGATCAAGAAAGCGTTTTCATTGGTTAGTGTATCATATCTTTTTACAGTGTGTAGCGCGCTGTATGGCCAGAGTTATTAGAATTCGTGATGTGAAACAGACGTCATTTCACGACAGCAGCTGAGTTGATTTATATCCTATATTTGACTTATCCATAGTGTTTGTTGAAGTTTTTGTGGTTAAAAGATTTTTATGGGATGGGTTAACCAGCCCCATGCCCAACCCTCCTTGGTCGCTTTTATACGAGATGCCAGTTCTCAGGCGGAATATGATGGTCTGTTGGTGTCTGTTAAGTTGATGGATTGGGTCATCTCTGCTGTGTGTATCACTGTACTCCTTTCACTGGTTTTCGTACTTGTTGTGGATGATGGTTTTAGCTTCTCGATATGACAATGGGTGGCTAAATTGCTCCATTTTACTGCCACTTCTAGATAGAGCATCTGCTGTCTCATTTCTAGTGATTCCACAATGGGAGGGTAACCACTGGAGGTTCAATGGTTGATGACCTTTGGATACTGTTTAGCTCAGATCTGATCTCATGCATCATTCTTTCATTTCTGGTGTTCCGTATTGATTCCAGTAATGATCAAGAAGGCCTAATGCCAAGCCATCATCATCATCTCCTTTTTGACTCATATGGAGCACTGAGCCACCACTTCAGATGGCCCTCTTGAGGAGGCCTTGCCAAAGCACAAACTCTTGCCATGGTGTTCCTCTAGCTATTTGTTTTACATAATGATGTTGACAGTCTTATGCATAAATTCATAATGGTAGCCATAGAAATAGCCTCAAGCTGACCACTGCTTTCTTTGAACACATTCAAGTTGACTTCTTGACAACAGATTGAGATACCATTTATTCAACAAGCTAAAGATAGGAACTACCGATCAGTGTAACTGTGGCACTGATAAAATGACTGTTGAACATCTGCTTCAAAGTTGCCCACAGAGAAAGTGCATATGGTCGACGCCAGTTCCTTTCATGGAAAAGCTTTACGGGGATTCAAATAGCCTCAAACTGACTTCTAATTTCTTTCAGAACATTCAAGTGGACGTCTGAGAGTGTACGAAGCAGAAGAAGAAGAAAAAAGTTGACTTCTGAGAGTGTACGAAGAAGAAGATATTGGTAGCCTTTTAGGACATGCATGGGGAAGCAGGAGGCCTATTCTTTCTGTGCCTTCTCACAAACAACTGGAGCAACATCCTCAACCATTACTCTTCAGCTCCCCAAGGAGTATAAGCTTTCAACAAACATGTTCTGTGTCCTCCTACCATGTGCCATCATCTCATTGTCCTACCATGTGCCATCATCTCAATGTCCTACCATGTGCCATCATCTCAATGTCCTACCATGTGCCATCATCTCAATGTCCTACCATGGGCCATCATCTCAATGTCCTACCATGTGCCATCATCTCAATGTCCTACCATGTCTCCTCCATCATTTTTGTCTCCAGTTCTCTTCTCCATGTGATTATCATCCGACCTCATTTGTTTTAAACAGGTCGACCTCTCAACAGGTCCTCATCTGTCACCTGTTCATGGGATATGTCAGCCAAGGTATGTGACTTAACATTTATCAGCTTTTGACTTACTTTTATCAAGACAGTCACTGGGTCATTTAAGGTCAAACATAGGCCCTTATCATTTGTATCCTTATTTTTAAAATACTGTTCGTCCATCCAACTCTGTCAACACAAAAGTCAAAATCTTCAATTCAATTGTCTAGTCAGGTCTATTATATGGCTCTGAAATATGAAGAACAACAAAAACAACAACCAAAAAGCTACAGACTTTCATAAATGGGTGCTTGCATAGGACAGAAAGATTGAAATGGTACAACAGTGTCACCAACTTGGAGTTGATGACAAAAACCAGACTAGTGCAAGCGGACCAGGACGTGAGGAGAAGATGCAAGTGATGGATAGGACACATATTGAGGAAACCTGTTGATAGCATTATAAGGAAGTCCTTGTTCTGGAACCCCCAAGGTAAAAGAGGCAGAGGTAAATGAACATACTATGGGAAGGGAATGAGATAGAAATGAAAATTAGAAAGTCATGGAAACACTTTGAGAGGATGACACATGACGGGAGAACTTGGTTTATGTTTGTTGACAGCCTATGTCCCTTAAGGAGCTGAAGGGTATTCAGTGAATGTTTTGGTGTTAAGGACTATCTTCATTTGGTTTGGTTTAGGTTTTAAGGACTATCTTTATTTGGTTTGGTTTAGGTTTTAAGGACTATCTTTATTTGGTTTGGTTTAGGTTTTAAGGACTATCTTGGTTTGGTTTAGGTTTTAAGGACTATCTTTATTTGGTTCGGTTTAGGTTTTAAGGACTATCTTTATTTGGTTTGGTTTAGGTTTTAAGGACTATCTTTATTTCGTTTGGTTTTAAGGACTATCTTTATTTGGTTTGGTTTAGGTTTTAAGGACTATCTTTATTTCGTTTGGTTTTGGTTTTAAGGACTATCTTTATTTGGTTTGGTTTAGGTTTTAAGGACTATCTTCATTTGGTTTGGTTTAGGTTTTAAGGACTATCTTGGTTTGGTTTGGTTTAGGTTTTAAGGACTATCTTTATTTCGTTTGGTTTTGGTTTTAAGGACTATCTTTATTTGGTTTGGTTTAGGTTTTAAGGACTATCTTTATTTCGTTTGGTTTTAAGGACTATCTTCATTTGGTTTGGTTTAGGTTTTAAGGACTATCTTCATTTGGTTTGGTTTAGGTTTTAAGGACTATCTTTATTTGGTTTGGTTTAGGTTTTAAGGACTATCTTGGTTTGGTTTGGTTTAGGTTTTAAGGACTATCTTTATTTCATTTGGTTTTGGTTTTAAGGACTATCTTTATTTGGTTTAGGTTTTAAGGACTATCTTCATTTGGTTTGGTGTTAAGGACTATCTTTATTTGGTTTGGTTTAGGTTTTAAGGACTATCTTTATTTGGTTTGGTTTAGGTTTTAAGGACTATCTTTATTTGGTTTGGTTTTGAGGACTATCTTCATTGTGCATGGACAACATCATCAGTACTCCAATCTCCTCCCTTAGATCACATAAGGAGGATCTTGTAACAGTGCACAAACTCTGTAGCACCGACGAGAATCCCAATGTGTATATAGGAATGACACATTCTATAAATATTTTTGTGGTGGGTAGGCTTCTAAGGCATTATGGCCTACTCTTTACGATTTCCAACTGCTGTGGGATTTGTAATGTGCGCAATTTGCACACGGGACCTCCTATTATTTTGCCCCTATCTGAGAAGCCTAGGCATCCGATTTCACTACCCAGCAGACCAGGGGGAAGTATGACATCATTAGGACCACTGGTTTTGAAATTTTTTTTTCAAAAATTATATTCCCTCTAGTGGGAATCAAACCTGGTACTTCTAGAATTCAAAGCAAATGCCATACCTCTTAGCCACTCCAAATGAATGAACAGTTCCTTAAATGATGTTGCTGGAACTGGTGGTAGTTGTAAAAGAGTTTACGATATGAACTGTTGTTTGTTGTTGTTGGATGTTGATGGTAAATAAAAGAGAACATTTTGTGTTTCAGAATTCGTGATTGAAGTCACTCATCATATTTCCATTTTAACTCCTTATGGGGGATGGAGCCACGACTGCAGTTGGTCTCTTTGCAGGAAGCACTGCACCGAAGCATTAATATGCTTTTGTAGCAGTGGTTTATTTAACACTTTGTTTTACATGATGAGGGGAAGCCGTGCTGGTGTAATGGTTACCACACTGCGCTGGTGATCGGGTGATCCAGGTTCGAGCCCTGGCGAGGACATTTGAAGAAGTGTCTTTGACTAGGACTTGGGCTGGATTAATTCGAGCCTTGGCGAAGACATTTGAAGAAGTGCCTTCGACCAGGGACTGGAATAACCTGAACGGCTCCTGAGACGACCCAGCTCTAATGGGTACCTCCGAAATTGGTATCTGCCTGAATGGAGAGAGGACACCTGTTAGTGTACAGGGAAAAAGGGATACTCATGTAAAATCAGTCTTAGGTTAGACATACTAACTGGAGATTTTGCCTCAAGTAATAGCGGGCGTACGATAAAAAAAACAAACCATGATGAGGTTACCAGCCCCCAAATGAATCACCTTTTATGACATGCTTAAGGGGGGAGCATTAGTCTTATTTTATTGGCTCATTTTCAGATACCCCCAGGAACTACACAAGGCCATGAATCTAATACTCAACAAATATTACCCAGTAAAGTCAGGTCTGGATGATCTAGATTTTGCTGATGACTTGTCTCTTCTGTCCCATAAACATAATCAGATGCAAGACAAAATAAAAATACTTGGTGAGAGGTCACAATAAGTGGGTCTGAAAATACACTGGGAAAAGACAAAGATAGTGAGAATAAATGCCAGAAATGATAACAAGGTCGAACTTGAAGAAACACCACTTAAAGATGTAGAATCATACACATATCTTGGCAGTAATATAGACAAAGTTGGAGAGACAGACAGTGATATCAAAATAAGAATACAAAAAGCAAGAGGAGCTTTTAGTGCATAGGGAAACATATGGAGATCAAGAGAAATCAAGTCCAACACAAAAATAAGAATCTTCAATTCAAATGTCAAGTCAGTCCTATTGTATGGCTGTGAGACATGGAGAACAACAACAACCAAAAGGCTACAAACTTACATAAATGGATGCTTGCGTAGAATAGAAGGATTGAAATGGTATTACAAAGTCACAGATGGGGAACTGATGACAAGAGCTAGACAAGTGCCGGTGGAACAAGAGTTGAGAAGATTACGATAGCGATGGATAGGACACATATTGAAGAAACCTATTGATAGCATTACAAGGCAGTCCTTATTCATCCCCAGGGAAAGAGAGGCAGAGGTAGACCAAAAAACACATGGAGAAGGGAACTGGATACAGAAGTGAAAATGATGAGGAAAACATGGAAAGAACTTGAGTGGATGGCACAGGAGACCTTTGCTCCTTGGGGAGCTAAAGGGGGCTACTGTAAAACCTGTAGTAGAAAGTAAAGAATTGAAAAATATATTGGAGTCATTTTTTTACAAATGATCAAAGTACTAGAAATACTGAACATTGCAAGGTTACTCTTTGTCAGCCACAGTTGTAAATACAAAACAGAGATGAGAAATATAGAAAGGTTATGAGAAAATAACAAAGGATACAGTGAACATATGGGGGGAGGAGTTTTAATTAATACACACACACACACACAAAAACTAAGCAAGAAATAAATATCAGCGTAAAGAATGAATCAATCAATCAAACCCCTTTAGCTTCCCAAGGAGCATAGGCCTTCAACAAACACATGCCATAGAAACCATCTTTGAAGCAGATATTCAGCAGTCATTTTATCAGTGCCACAGTTACACTCATCGGTTGTTCCTCACTTAGCTTGTTGAATAGATGGTATCCCAATCTATAATGGCCCCATGCAGAGTCTGAAGATTACCAATGGCTCTCTTCTGCTGAACGGGTAATGTGCATCATTTTTTGGGTGTCCTGCATGCTCTGCATCCCATTTTGTTTCTGTATCTGCTTCTGATAAATCTCTTTGCCTCTTTGAAAGTTATGTTTGTATCAGGTTGAGGTAGCTTTCCCTCTTCCTTTGCCAATCTGTTAGCCTCTTCATTGTTAGGGATGTTGCAATGAGATGGGAGGTATTGTACCACAACTCTTTTGGAATAGTATAATTATATCTTTGTTCTTACTCATTATTCTTTAACCTGTATCATATGTGTTATTTTATTGTTGAAAAAAAAATTGTAGAAGTACTAAATCTTGGCTGGAGCCGCGGTAGCATAGTGGTTAGTGCACTGGCTTCCTAGCCCAGTGGTCTATGGTTCGATCCCCAGATGAGGTGAGATTTTTTTAGGCCACAAACGGCTCCTGGGTCGTCCCAGCCCCAAATGGGTACCAGAGCAACTCTGGGAAGGTTAAGGCGGCTGGTGTGATGCTGACCACATCACCCCTAGTGTGCCGACGGTCAAGAAAATAGGGGCCTAACACCATAATTTCAATATGCCTCAATGTGCGTGTAACGGGATCTTTTTTTTTTAAAAATCTTGGCTAATTACACTAGTCAACAACCAAAATGTACCAGAAATGAAAATAGCTGATCTTAACTCATTTTGGTGTGCTGAAAACGAAAATGACATTAAAAAATGTTGATTGGCTCTAGTTTTCAAGATATATGCTACTAGTTTATTTAATTACGGTCAATTTATATATATGACGCAACTGTTGTGGGCGATTGCATAATTTTTTCTAATGACCAATAAAAATGTAACTAGAAGTTGATGATGCAATCCTACCTATGATTACATCACCTTTGTGTATAAATATCTTATCTCTGATAAAATTTTGCCATTAGTTAGTGCATTTGTCCTTATCAAAAGTATCGTAGTTAGAAATGCCTAGGACATGTGTGAACAGTGCTAATAATTTATGTTATATATGTGGTGAGGTGACATTTCTATCACAAAAACGAAATATAACTAAAGTGATTAAGAAGGCATACAGTTTGTATTTTGGCTGCAGAATAGGAGATCAAGATAAGAGCTGGGCGCCACACATATGCTGCAATACATGTGCAGCACATCTTAAACTGTGGTTGACTGGCAAAAGGCAAGCTATGCCTTTTGCAGTCCCAATGATTTGGAGAGAGCCCTCTGATCATCTCAACAACTGTTACTTTTGCATGGTCCCTCCAATTGGGAAAGGCATATCAAAGAAGAACAAATGGACTCTGGAATATCCAAACATCCCCTCTGCAATACGTCCGGTACCACATGGTGATGACCTACCAGTTCCCAAAGTGCCAGAATTATTTTCAGCTGCTTCCACTGATGAAGAAGAGGACATTGGTGGTCCTGAACCATCAACCTCAAGCGACCCAGATTTTGAGCAAACTACATTCACTAAACCACACTTAATAACCCAAGGTGAAATGAATTATCTTGTAAGAGATCTGAATTTACCGAAGAACAAGGCAGAGCTTTTGGGTTCCAGATTGCAACAGTGGAATCTGCTGGCAGAAGATGTTACAATTTCTGTGTATAGGAACCGCCAGAAGCCGCTTATTACATTCTTTTTCAAAAAGGGTGACCTTTCTGCGTGCCACAACATTTCTGGTTTAATGGCAGCCCTCAAAATCAATTACATACCGGAAGAGTGGAGGCTTTTCATTGATTTATCCAAGACGAGTCTTAAAGCTGTTTTGTTGATTAATGGTAATGTGTTACCGTCAATTCCAGTTGGTCACGCAGTTCATATGAAAGAAACTTATGAAACCATTAAGCAGCTTTTGAAGTGTATAAACTACGATCATCATCATTGGTCACTTTGCGGTGACTTAAAAGTGGTCGCTCTTTTGCTTGGACTACAGGGTGGATACACCAAGTGCTGTTGCTTTCTCTGTGAGTGGGATAGCTGT
The DNA here is from genome assembly GCA_024509875.1 of Oreohelix idahoensis. Taxonomy (NCBI): domain Eukaryota; kingdom Metazoa; phylum Mollusca; class Gastropoda; order Stylommatophora; family Oreohelicidae; genus Oreohelix; species Oreohelix idahoensis. The sequence goes on from JAMPIV010004067.1 coordinate 212,615, forward strand.
GCACGAAGTGACCATTACATCAGAAGACATTGGCCAATCAGGCAGTCATTGCAGCCTGGCAGTAAGAACGTTGAGAACCCAGCACTTGTCGACACCAGCAAGATTTTGTTGCCACCCTTGCACATTAAGCTGGGTCTTATGAAAAACTTTGTCAAGGCAATGGAGAAAACAGATGAGGCTTTCACATACATCATCAGAAAATTTCCAAGACTGAGTGAAGCTAAAATAAGAGAGGGAGTATTTGTTGGTCCGCAAATTCGAAAACTTCTTCATGATGACGAGTTTCTTTGCGTGTTGCATGGCAAGGAAAAAGCAGCATGGCTAGCATTTAAGTCAGTGGTGGACAATTTTCTTGGAAACAACAGATCTGATAATTACAATGAAATTGTAGAAAATCTTCTGAAGTATAAGAGTCTTGGCTGCAACATGTCTTTGAAAATTCATTTTCTAGATTCTCATCTGGATTTCTTTACATCAAACTGTGGAGCGGTCAGTAATGAGCATGGTGAACGATTTCACCAGGACATTGCTGCTATGGAGACAAGGTATCAAGGCAATTGGAGCCCTTCAATGCTTGCTGATTACTGTTGGACTGTGACAAGAGACACCTCATCGATTGACTACAAGAAGCAAGCAAAGAGAGCTCGAACAGCGACTGAATAATGACGGAATGGGTTCAAATGCGCCTTTTTAAAACATGATATGTGAACTTTAAATAATGTTTTTATTTTTTCTATCATTTTATGTTGAAATATCGATTAATTGAGTATGTAACCACAATTTTTATAATGCTAAAGTAGAAAGACTAGCTGTTCACCCCAGAGAATTAAACAAGCATACATTATTTGTATTACTGTAATGTAAATTCATCATTAAAAAAAAAAAAACCAGAGCCAATTGGTGAATTTCATTATGATATTTGAAATCAGCATGTCAAAATCAATAAGAAATGGTATATTTAATTTCTGGTACAAATAACTTTTGAAAATTTGTTGACTAGTGTTATGCAAAAGACAGCATTGATAACTATTAACTTCCATTTTATTCTACAGAAAAAACATAAGCGTAATTTAATGCAGAGATTTTCTTTGCCTGCTTCATCATATAAAGTTCTACCAGGGGATCATGGTACCTCAAGAAAGAGTTCAAGCGAAGGTAGGTCATGTTGATACGTTTATGTAATATTTGTGTGTGCATAAGGCTCTTATTTGCCTGCATTCACTCTGTTTGTGAGATAGGGAAGGCAGAGGTGGTGAGGAAAGGAACTGGTCACCCCCACATCATAATGGTAAGACCCAGTATAGGTGTAGTCTTTCAAACCTATTTCCCCTACAGCAGTCTCTACTATGGAACTACCTTTACGTTATTGGTTGACTAGTCCAAGTTGGCGTTGAAGTCTTTTTGTTGTTGGTGGGGGGGGGGGGGGGGGGGGGGGGGGGTTTCAAGTTTCTACAGCATGGGTGAGTCAGTTCCTTGCCCAAACTTCCTTAGTTTCTTCCTATTACATGTGTTCCACATTGGTGATCTTACTGTAGAGGAAGGCCAAAGAACACATGGAAAACAGAACTAGGCCAAAGAACACATGGAAAACAGAACTGGAGACAGACATGAAGGGGATGAAGAAACCATGGAAAGCTGCAAATATATTGCATTGTTTGCTAATTGTGACAGTTTGTTTCTTCTGTCGCTGAATTTCTCTCCTAAATCATTAACCATAATAGAAAATAAGGAAGGGGATAATACTGAACCTTGAGGGATGCCATTCTGTTGCTCGTATAGCTCTGATTTGTCATTATTTAACTGTACTGTAAAGTATCTGTCCTGTATGAAGTTTTCTATGTTGTTGTACATGTTTCCTGTTATGCCTATCTCTCCAACATTCATTGTATGCCCTTGCTACATCTAAGAATATGGCTACTGTTTTTGCATTCCTTTTAAATCCTGATATTACCTCATGTTCTAGCTGGGTTGAGCTGTAAAGATTGTTCTTTTCCATGTGGTATTTTAGTCTATTGTTCACCACAGTTTCCATTATTTTCCCTATTTGGGATGTCATAGCTATTAGTCTGTAGGAGCTCACATCATGGGCGTCTATCTGGTTTTAGTATTGGTATTACTACTGCTACTTTCCCTGCCTTTGGTACTTTACCTGTTTTCCTCATAATATTGTATTGAGAGGTAATTATTTCTATGGTATATTTTGGTATCTTTTTTAGAATTTCGTAGCTTAGAATGTCATGTCCTGATGCTGAATTAGGCTTCTCATTTATTACTTTTTCTACTTTCTTTACTGTAACTTCAGAGTTTAGATATGATTTCTCCCCTATATCATGTATCTAGTTTTTTCTTAGCTCTGTTATTAATTTTTCTCTTCTAATTATTTCTTTCTGCCCCAGGTTATCCCTAGCACTTACATTATAGAAGTATTTAGCTAGGGTATTTGCTTTTTGTTTGTCTGATTCTGCTCCTTCTGGAATTTTGATAGTAGGCATTACTGTTCGTTGTGGATTCCCTTTAAGGGTGTTTAATCTTTTCCACACCTCTGAAACTGAATGTGTGCTTGGATTAAGGGTTTGGCAGGTTTTCCAGTAAGATTCCTTTTCTCGTAATATTATTTTATTTGTTTCATTTCTTATTCTCTTATACTGTTCATAGTTATCTTGGCTCCTATATTTTTGTAGTGCTTGTTTTCTTACTTTAGTTTCTTCTGTACATTTGTTTGTTATTGTTAATCAGAATCGACCTCACTGCACTCTGGACAAACCCATAGGTGCTCAGTCTCCCTCAGCAAATGTAGAAGAGTATGAATGCTAACTGTACCTGTAGCACGCTGGTTGTACATACAACGGATGCATCCTCTCTCATGTCTATTTCTGCTAGTCCCACGTTTGATGCCAAACTCCAAACAGCCGCAGCCTTGTTGATTCATCCGTTGCAGTGTCATTATCCAGCAAGCGATCATTAATGCCTCTTAGTATCTCTCCCTTATCCATATCCAGTGTCCCCACTATGGGTGCTCTCAAGGCCACTGTCAGCTCTCTCATTGCCACGTACCCCTGAATGACCAGGACAGTAGATCCACACCAGTTCTTCAAGACTTGAGGATTCCATTGACGTTTTCCATTCCTGCCACAGCCATCCATTCTGAACTTTCCGAAGCATGGCTTGAGAGTCTGACAATATAATTGCCCTGGTTGATGGAGTTTCAGACAGCCACCTCAGTGCTGCAGTAACTACCTCTACCTCCATTCTCATGCTGGAGGTTGTTGTCATACATTTGTTTGTCCTCCAAGCAGCTGGGTTTTTATTCCAGTGTTCTGTTTTGTCTTTTCTAATATTCTGCTTTGGAGTTATGTGGGCCGGCATATTGGAGTGTGGTATATGTTTGGTGAAAATTTTTAGTATTTCATCAGTTAGATTGTTCACCTATATATCTATGTCGTCACTAATAACTTTGTCTACTTTCATTCCTTCCATTTCTTTTTGGAAAGCTATCCAATTAAGCTTTTTAATAGTGGAATATTGGTTTTTCTACTCCTTTGTTTACTGTAAATTTTTGTTTGATTGCTATCTTTATGGATATGTGCATCTACGTACTCACTGTTCATAAAAGGAAACTGGATGTTTCTCGTACTCGATCTAACCATGTAGATAATCTAAAATTCTTCCTGTTAAATCTTCAACGTTGAAACTTGGGATGTTAAAACTGCAGAATATAACACATTCATGGGAATACGACTTGTTCCAACAACCCTTTTAGTTTTAGCTACAAACTGATTGTAACCTGGCCAAATTTTGTCACAAATTCTATTGCTGTTCATCACTTTGTCCCAATGCTCCAAGAGTATGCCGCCCTGATCCGCTCAATATTATAATTGGCGTCAGTATTACTGTGACAATTTGTCCATGCATTTCCATCTTATTAAGTATCTGGTAGGGTCTAGTCAGACATCTCAAGCAGTTGGGTGAGTCTCCACAAACGATGTGTAAGTGCAGGGGAAAAGCATTTGCTAGAGCGTAGATTGCAATTGTTGAGGCGGTTGGAAGTTAATGAGCGTCAGGTTTTTTTTAAACTCAGCTACAAATTATTTAAAATGCAGACAAGATCCTCAAAATGCAACAGGGTATAGAGAGATACACCTTAAACACTACAGACATTAACCGACGTCACAACAGACGACAGAGAAATAGCAGCCTGGAAGAACCAATACAGAAAAAAGCATCCAATGTTAAAATGCTATACAGAATTAAGAACACTATGTACACAAATTATAACCCATATGGGGTTGAACCACGTATCCCATGCATAAGAATAACACCAGTTTTCCTATTATTATTATTATTATTATTCCTTTGGCCATAGAACGCCTAAGCATTCTACGGCCATAACACCTTGCGGCGTCATAGGGCAACAAGAAATTGTCCGTTGTTCCGTCACACCTAATGGCGTATATTGGTACAACAGACTTTTAATTGTCGTTTTTGTGATCAATGTGACAAGCAAGCGGTTGATCAATCCGCTGTGCAGTTTTCCTATGCATGGACCAAAAATCAAACAAACACCAACAAGATAAAAGCTTTGGCAACGACAACCTCGAATTTGTCAGCAATGAGGGTGACCCTTACAAAGAGTTTCTGTGGCGGTATTTTTGGCGTGTATTCACTATTAGGGAAAGTTCTGAGTGTTGTGATCTGCAGATCTCACTTCCTCCCAACCTTCTAGAGAAGTGTTGATAATGTTCTGCCGCAACAAACAAGTGACACCATTGGTGAATAAACCCAATCTTCTCTAACCATTTACATGGTATGTCCGACAGTAACGCAATGCTAACTGAAGGAGGCAATCATTAAAACAGGTTAAAAAAAGCACATATACCAAGGCATTATTGGTGGTTTCCTGGTTAGAACATTTGCCTTCCTGGCTAATGAATATAAGAAACATATAGCCAGGGAAAAGAAGATAGATTACTCTCCCAAACCCCTTTTCCATTTCTCTTGTTTTTTGGTGTTCTCACTCTACCTGTGTAACTCCATGACTTGACAGTACAACATAACACTACACATGAGACCGGACTATTACCTGTTTAATTTGATAACTGTATGTTGTGTTAACGTTTTCTTTGTGTTTCTCTACCCACGATGTTCTGTTTAGCTCAAGTCATCCGGTTAGTTTTTTTGTTGGAGCATTTATTATTTTTTTAAGGTCTGCTCAAAGAGGTTACAATGAAAATTCTATAGAGTTGTTAGAAACGACTTGGTTTATATATGCACCGCTATGGGCTTATCTTTTTCCCTTGCCTTTGGATTCCTCATATCTTTGGCCACAATAACCATAAGACACAGAGAGGGCTTTAAAAGCAAAGGAAACACACAGAATTTTCTATTGGCAAATGGATCAGAAGTTCCGCTTGTTTCGTTTATTGTAATTAAAATTATTTTAAATATATGTTTTGTATTTCCCCTGTGTGTTACCAGGCTCCAAAAGTGGAGCAAAGGGTAATTTTCATCATCATCAGCTCCCCAAGGAGCATAGGTCATCAACAAACGTATGCCAGATCTTCCTGTCCCGTGCCGTCTGCTCAAGATCTTTCCATGTCTTCTTCATCCCCTTCATGTATGTCTCCAATTCTCTTCTCCATGTGTTCTTTGGTCTCTTAACCTCTCTTACCATGAGGACTCCAGAACAAGGACTGCCTTGTAATGCTGCCACCAGGGTTCCTCAGTGTATGTCCTATCCATCTGTCACAGGTTTTCTGCCCTTGCTCTGCAGTGATGGTCCAACAGTGGCCAAAATTCAGAGTATATCTATAGAGGGTCTTCAAAGGTATCTCTACCTTTCGCTCAAGATTACTCTTTGAATTGAAGAATGATGTGTCAATTCTAGGGAGCCTCATAAGAATATAAGAAATCAAGCACCACAGTTGATATTACCAAGGCCGTAATAAACTTAGTATCTTCCCAGACCTTCTATGAGTAGAGAATTTTGCTCGTTTGATGAGCCCCCAACTGATTTAATTCAGTAAAATCTTACTTCAATAGCTCTGTTTGTATGTGTTTAAAATGACTGAGACATATGGGAGCTGATCATTCAAAAATGATTAAATCAACTATAAATTTGTATATATACAGATGGCAAATTTAATGATCACTTATAGCAGGGTTAACTGCTGCAGCCGATGTTGGTTCTTTGCAGGTTGTAGACTGGTTCTTCTCATCACTGGTCAAATCTGGTGGCGGTAACACGTCCCAAGTAGTATCATGGGGTAATTACGAAGATGGTCCACCATCTTCAAGACCCGTCTAATGTTGGTGTCTAGCTTTGACTGATGGCACTTATACCACAAATTTGTCCCCCCCCCCCCACCCCCCTTCTCTTTTTTTTTTCTTAAGTGAAACGATGATAAAATCCTTTAAATGTATGCCAGGCCAGGATAGAATGCCACAGTTAAACAACAACTTTCTGGCTTTTAGTTTTTGCTTGTGACAATTTGAGAATAAATAAATAAAATAAAAGATCTGAAACTACACTTTATTACTGATGTAAAACTTATTTGCATTTCTGCTATCATCATCATTATCTGTCTTCACATCTAAAAAGGAATTGATAACGCAGAAGTCACGGCAGTCAGCGTACAGCCAGCAGAATGTGCACAAACTCAGTATAGTCAGGTGAATCCAGAGCAGATTCAAGATGGTGCTGACCGGTCAGTTTCCGATGTTGATGCCATGTTGATGTCAGTAAGTTTGCTTTGATGTATTTTGTAGTGGTAGTCGTCACCTCTTTCGATGTCACCTCTTTCGACGTCACCTCTTTCGACATGCCTGAGGAAGTGGTATTCCTATTGGTTCTTTGTCTCTTCAGAGAACTAAGAGCTCTTGTAACTATCCTCCAATTAAGTTCTTCTGTAAGGACTATTAACGATCGCCTGTTAGACAACGACACTGCCGTCGATGAATTAACGTGACTTAGAATGGTGGAATTTGGCATCAAACGTAAAACACTTACAATGGTGGAATTTGGCATCAAACGTAAAACTAGAAGGAATGAACGTAATGTCTCATGTATTGTTCATTTGTAAAATTGACTGCAGTACCAGTGTTAATTTTCTGTTAACTTTTTACTTTCTATAAATGGAAGTGGATTGACCATATGCTAAACATGACATGTAAATAAAAGGCCAAAAAAAGGAAGGGCCAGGTTTCCATATGGGCATGAAAAGGTAGCCCTAGAGGCACAATGAGGCCAACATTTGAGGCGGAACTCCAAAATGAAGAAATGGCAAAATAGAGGCTTAATGGAGAAGTCCTGGACCAAAAGATTGGATGGAGAGTTTTTGTCTCTTCCTTATGCTTGTCTGCATAACCATAAATGGTCTTCATTGAAATACACTGGGGAAGAAAAGAGAAAGAGAAAGCCAAAGAGAACCTTAAGAAGATTGGTAGAAGTGAAAGCTGAAGCAAATTAAATTAGAAATCAGTTGCAATCAATAATTGTAGCCCCATGCTCTGTGGGGGAATTATAAGGAGTGATGATAATGATGACGGTTACACCTCCTGGCAGACAAGAACTGATGATGGTACATTTTCCAAAGCTGAATTGAACTTAAAATGCTTTTATCCATTTATCTATGATCATTTGGCCATAGGTTTCCAATATCATTATCTGACAATAGGATTTATCACTTGGCAGCCATTTTGTCACTCTGATTCCACAAAACATTGTGCTCCGCGTGGTTGTATATGAAATAACATAGATTCTAAACCATTGCTACATTTTTTTCTTGTAGAGATTTTGGAAAATAGTCAAAGAAATTGGAATACACACGTATACACAGATGGATCCGCAGAGGGGGGAGTTAAAGAATGGCGGAGGAGGCATGTTTTATAAGATTCCTAAATGGGAAGATCATCTGAAAGGCCTTCCCAACTGGAAAGATCTCCAATTTCAGGGCAGAAGCTATGGCACTACTACAAGCTCTGAAAATCCTCACCAGATCAGAACAACAGACACCAGCTAAGATAGTAATCTTCACTGACTGTAGATCATTACTGGAATCAATACAGAACACCAGAAATGAAAACATGACACATGAGATAAGATCTGAGCTTAACATAATCCAAAGGTCATCAACGATTGCCCTTCAGCGGATACCCTCCCATTGTGGAATCACTGGAAATGAGAAAGCAGATCTAGAAGTGGCAGTAAAACGGAACAATTTAGCCACCCATTGCCCTATAGAGAAGCTAAAACCATCATCCACAACAAGTACAAAAACCAGTGGAAGTAGGAAGGTGATACATACAGCAGAGATGACCCAGTCCACCAATTTAACAGACACCAACAGACCATCATATTCCGCCTGAGAACTGGACACTGCAGACTACTAGGCCAACTCTATTGCCTCAGGATATCTCATACAAACGAATGTCCATGTGGAACTGGAATCCAGACCCCCAAACACATTCTCCAAACTGCCCAACCCATGATGACCCACAATGTCTGATCTGGCCAGGGGGTGCTGAGCTCAAGCAGAAGCTATGAGGCTGCCGCACTGACCTGGAAAAGACTGTGGACTTCGTCCTAACGACAGGCCTGCAGATTTAGCATGACTACAAACTGAACGCAGAAGAAATGAAATAACATAGATTCTAAACCATTGCTACATTTTTTCTTGTAGAGATTTTGGAAAACAGTCAAAGAAATTGGCCTACAATGAAGAAAATAATGTATCTTGTGGTAGACTGATGTGGAGCTGATAATGAGAACCAGACAAATGATAGCGGAACAAGACTTATATGAAATAACATAGATTCTGAACCATTGCTACATTTTGTTTATTGTAAACATTTAGGAAAATAGTAAAAAAAATTGGCATACCTTGTACAATGAAGAAAATAATGTATCTTGTGGTAGACTGATGTAGAGCTAATAATGAGAATCAGACAAATGATAATGGAACAAGATGTGAGATGAAGTTGGTGTGTGATAGGACACACATTGAGGAAACCTGTTAACAGCAATCTGAGGCGGTCCTTGTAAAGAAAAGATAGAAAAACCACTTCTATTTCACTCAGGAAGATGCATCATCTGGAATTGTTTTTACTGTAATATTTAAGATGAACCAAAAAAAAAAGGTAAAGGATCCTGTTACATGCCCATTGAATCATATTGGTATGGTGTTAGGCCCATATTTTCTTGACCATCGGCACATTAAGGGTGATGTGGCAACCTTTCCAGAGTTGCTCTGGTACCTAATTCATGAGGCTGGGTCGACCACAGAGCTATATGTGGACTTAAAAAAATCCCACCTCAACTGGGGATCAAACCATGGACCGCAGAGCTAGGAAGCCAGTACACTAACCGCTGCTCCTAAGATGAATCTAGAAGTGCTGCAATCGCTGCTTCACTTGATACACCTGTGCCAGTACGGAGATCTTTGATTATTTTAACAGGACGCTTGTTAAAATAATGATAATATACTGATCATAACATTGTAATTATTTGTACAATTTGTCTTTACAGTTTGACTTTCAACAATGCAAAAAGTCAAATAAATGCTGGTCTTAACATTAGGTATATCTGTCTGTTTCAAATCAATTTCTAGTCTGACACCCTGCGACGTCGTAAGAAGATGTGTAGTGAGAGTGCTGCGGCAATTGCAGCCCTGAGGAACCAACAGATTACTCCAGAGGATACAGAAATACAAGGGGGCAATGAACATGTTGGATCTGAAGTCATTTTTAACGAGAGAACAGTTTTATGATTGTTAACCACAAAGACGATCACTACTGCATTTGCACATATGGTGTCTAGTGAGCTATTTCTTTTTTCTTGCACTGATGTTTTGATTGCATTAAAATGTTTACATGAATTCACAATTTTTGAAAAATATTGAACTGTGCTGACTCTAATTCTGCACTTGTTTTGCGAAAGTGGTGAAGTATGCTGACTCGAAATCTGGCTATTTTCGAAAGTACTAAATTGTTTTGACTTGAATATGGGCATTTATTGGAAATCAGACATTTATGAAAGTACTGACTTGAAAATCAGACATTTATGAAAGTACAGAATTATATTGATTTGAATATCTGACATTTATGAAACTACTGATTTATACTGACTTGAGTAACTAACATTTATGAAAGTACTGATTTATACTGACTTGAGTACCTGACGTTTATGAAACTACTGATTTATACATTTATGAAAATACTAAATTATGCTGACTTGAATATTTCACATCTTTAAAAGTAATGAATTGTGCTGAGTTGAATATGTCACATTTTTAAAAGTAATGAATTGTGCTGAGTTGAATATTTCACATTTTAAAAGCACTGTATTATGCTGCGTTGAATATCTCATTTTTAAAAGTACCGTAATGAATTGTGCTGAAGTGAATCTCTCACATTTTAAAAAGTAATGAATTGTGCTGAGTTGAATATTTAACGTTTTTAAAAGCACTGTATTGTGCTGACTCGAATTCTCAAAATTATTTAAAGTACTGAATTGTGCGAACTTGAATTTTCAACATAAAATACTGAATTACATCAACTTAAATACCTTTACATTTTTTAAAGAACGAAATTGTGCAGACTTGAATATCTGACATTTATGAAAGAACTAAACTGTAAAAACTTGAATATATGTCATTTATGAAAGTACTGAATTGTGCTGACTTGAATATCTGACATTCATGAAAGAACTAAATTGTGTTGACTTGAATATCTGACATTCATAAAAGAACTAAATTGCGCTAACTCCGAATATATTTTTGAAAATACTGAATTGTGTTGACTTGAATATCTGACATTTATGAAAGAACTAAATTGTACCGATTTGAATATCTGACATTTATGAAAGAACTAAATTGTACCAATTTGTTGTTGTAGTTTAACTAGGGCTGCTGAGCTTCTCGCTCTTTAGCAGCCAATACCAAGTTGAAGACTCCATGGTATTATCTACACTGTAGATCTAAGCTTTTCTGCCATTCTGAAACATGTTGAGTTGAAGTCATGAGCTCCGGCTTCTCCAGCTTGGCTTGCATTTAAAGGATCATCACATCTAGTCTCAAGTTAGGAGTAAGAAGTGCGTGGCATACTGTGCATTCCATGCCATCCAAGGGGGCTCTCCAACTATGCAGAGCTAAAATACTGTACTCTGGTTCTGGGCTCTCCCAAGGAATTGTCGCGACCTGCACAGAGCCACTTCTTAGCTTCCCCTGCCTATCAATGGGTCCATAGTGAGATCCTTCTGCATGCAGTCAACCAAGTCAAAGCCAAAGAATTATGCATGGGGCTCAAGTGACTTCTCCAAGCTTAGTTTGCAATGCTGGGTTCTCAACAAGTTTCACCACAGGGGGAATCCCTGGAAGTGTGTGGATGATTTAAAGTCAATGAGGATGTAATTAGCCTCACAGACATAGGTTCACTTCCACGTACGTATATTGTTGCATTGTGCATAGCTGGTGGTCATATAAGGATGACTCCAGATATGCCTCCATGCATACCCGTACAGATTTGAATATCTGACATTTATGAAAGAACTAAATTGTACCGACTTGAATACTGACATTTATGAAAGAGCTAAATTGTATCGACTTGAATATCTGACATTTATGAAAGAACTGAATTGTACCGATTTGAATGACATTTATGAAAGAACTAAATTTTACCAATTTGAATATCTGACATTTATGAAATAGCTAAATTGTGCCGATTTGAATATCTGATATTTATGAAAGAACTAAATTGTACAGACTTGAATATTGACATTTATGAAAGAGCTAAATTGTACAGACCTGAATATTGACATTTATGAAAGAACTAAATTGTACTGACTTGAATATCTGACATTTATGAAAGAGCTAAATTTTAAAGTATTGAATCGTGCTGGCTTAAATTCTTGACACTCTGATGCATTAATCAGTTTTGCACACCAAACAGAATTACTCGTCTTTCAATGCCTTCAGTATTTATTTATTTTGAGTGTTTTTGTTTAAACCACACTTTATAAAAATGTGTACAGTGTTTGAACATCCCTGACCTTTAACCTTGTCTTTGTTGTTAAATGAAAACAAAACATCATGATGATGATAAAGTTATCCTTGTTGCAATAATTACTCCCCCCACCCCCACTTTTCTGTTTATGTTTGTTAAAGATTTGAGAAGGCAAAATAAACGTGGTCAGCATGCTGACATAAAATTAGTTGTTGACAAAGAGTTGGGTGTGTTTGTATGAATGTGTTCTCTGCATTCCCTTAATGGTTCAATAGTTCACGTGTCCTGTCTCAATTCACTTTCGCAGCTAGGAAATGATGTCGTTTGGGTGCCTATCACTTCTGTTGTCAGTGTTGTCTTTCTCATTTGAATCCTTCTGTTCAGTGCAAGCACCATTTTGTGAAAGTATGTATCCCCTTGGTTTTCATTTTTGTTGTTCTTTGTGTTTCAGAGCCACACAATAAGGCTGCTTTCATATATGAGCTGAAAATGTTTATTTCTGTGTTGGACTTGATTTCTGTTTTATTTCTCAGCTGTTAAATCTTTGCTGGGATTTTTAACTGCCACACTTCTCCATTTCCTAGTCTCCGATATTTTTGTTTCTTTTCTCATGCCATGTGGCAGGTTTATCAAGTATTGCTGTCTCTTCTTATTGCAATGAATTTTCCATCATCAGGTTTTTTAAACTATTTTCTTCTCAATACATATTACCTGTGTGTCACGGGAGCGAAGATTAGCAACACTGTAACCTACAACAAATGTAGTAAGAAGCAACTAAGGAGAGTTGGGCATCATGTAGATGATTCTTAAAGCCACAAAAACTTCAGCAAACAGTAAGTCATTTCAGCTACCCAAAGACAGAAGGTCCTCTGGTAAGGAGGTGAATGACCCAACACAATCTCAAGTTAGTCCTATTGTATGACTCTGAAAAGTGGGTAAACAAAAACAACAACCAGACAGCTACAGACTTTCATAAATGAATACTTGTGCAGAATTGGATTAAAGTGGTATGGCAAGAACCAGCAGAATAAGAGATGAGAAGAAGATGCTGGCGATGTGTAGAACAAACGTTTAAGAAGCCTGTTGATAGCATTAGCAGACAGTCCCTGTTCTGGAATCCCCAGAGTAAGAAAGGTGGACCAAGGAATACATGAAGAAGATAACTGCAGACAGATATGAAGATGACATGGAAAGACCTTGAGCTGATGGCACGGGACAGGAAGACTTGGTTTCCCTCTACCCCTCTTCCCCTGGGGGTTACAGAATAAGGACTGCCTGGCAATGCTATCAGAGATTTTTTTTCAGTGTGTGTTTTACTGTCTTCTACTCTTCTCTTGTTCCACTGGCACTGACACCATAAACCCTTTGAAAAGAAACCATTTGTTAGGGGTTGGGGTGGCTAACAGGTATGGTGTCCGCCTCAAATTCTAAAGGTACCAGGTTCAATTCCCATTAGAGGGAATATAATTTATGGAAATTTTTTTTTTTTCAGACCCAGTGGCCTTAATGTCCTAAATGTATAGTAATGTCATACTCCCCTCCCCCATGTCTCCTGAGTAGTGAGATCGCATGTCTAGCCTTCTCGGATAAGGGCAAAAAAATAGTTGGTCCAGTGTGTAAGTTGCGCATGTTAAAAATCCCACAGCAGTTGAAAATCACAAAGAGTAGGCCATAAAGGCTGCTGCCCTGGCAAAATTAGGAAACCTGCCCACCACCAAAAAAAATATATATATATATACAGTTGACATTCAAAAATCCGGCCATCGATAATCCGGTTCCTTCAGATTTCCGGCATGGATTTCGGAGCGCATTTTTTAATTTACCGCGTTGGCGCGCCACTGTTTTCTGGAGCTGTTTATGTTTAGATGCAGCTGTTGGGTCTTGCTTGCACGTGTTAACAGGCATTCCTGCTCATTCCATCTCATTTTATCATTTATTTGCTGCTGTATAGCCCCATTATGGATTCAGCAAATAAAAGAAGTGGTGTAAAACGTAAACATCGTGCGTTGTCAATCGCAGATCATTTAGTTTTTAATTTTCTTTCTTTAAAGGACTGTACAGGTAGTCATTTTCTGTTAAATATATACAGCATATATAACCATAAAATATCCGGCATTTTCAACAATCCGGCACTTCTCAGGTCCGGAGGTTGCCGGATTTTTGAATGTCAACTGTACATTTATACAGACACATTGGGATTCTCGCCGGCACTACAAAGTTCGTGCAATGTGCTGAGATCTAACGGGACATCCATAAAAGACGTCCATAAAATTCTGGTATTTTTTTTACCCTCCCCTGCCTCATGTCCACTTTTGATTGACACCCCCACCCCTGGACGTCCACTCCACATGGTCTTGATTAAACACATAAGCTTAAATTTTTTATCACCTACCTATACTTAAAAATCGTATTATGAAATCACAGTAATTGTGATGTCAGTTCCCAGAGAGTTAATATACTAAGGTTGTTTGTTCCAGAGAACAGGAGCATAGAAGTTAAAACCTCTTCGTATTAGAGATTTTCAGTCTAGAAAGATTGGAAGGCCTGGCAAGAGGGTCTAATTCTGAAGAACGTTTATTTGGATTTAGCTGGACAGAAAGAAGGTTTAGAAGATAAGAGGGTTTGTTACTTTTGATAGATTTGTATGTGAGTGAGAGTTGCCATGTGGTTTGTGAATTGGACGTCCACTTTCAACTTAAATACCGTTTTCCCCCTATGTCTACCTTTTACTCACACCTCCCTCCCCCTGTCCTGTGGACGTCTTTTATGGATAGCCCCTAAGGGAGGAGGTTTGAGCACTGATGGAATTGTCCGTATGCAATGAAGATAGTCCTCAAAACCAACCAAACCAACAACCAAACCTTCTGAAAAATTGCATGCACTTTTGTTGACCACTGAGTTAAACGTATCTTGTGTTGAAGTATTTTGACATCTTCTTCTTCTTCTTCTTGCGATCGCATCTTTGATGTTTACACCATCAGACGAGTTCTCATGATAAACTCGACCGTTGTCTGGAGTTCCTCTTTAGCTCCATACAGCTTTGAGTCATTGGGCCAGTATATCTTTCTTAACTGGTCGTACAGAGGACAATCCTGTAGATAAATATTAACAAACATAAAGGTATGTTTTCAGGCACTCGTAAGAAATACGGAAGTAGAACACTAGACAACAGAAAAACAACAGACGTGAGTGGCTTACCCAGGACTCGAACCCAGGACCTTCCGTGCGACAACCCCGCTAGCTATTTACTAGACAAAGTATTAAGGTCTTTGTCTTGTGTAGTCTGACCTATACTGTATAATAGGGAAACAACAGAAGTGATTGCGTCATTAATTTGCTGGACTGCCTATGGTAAATTTCCGGTGTTATGTGTTGCGGGTCGCGCTAATGACCCATCATCGAAGCATCATTTTTTGGTGATGCCTAGATGGCAGGGAGGATAGTGTGATTCGCTTGCATAGCTAGGCGGGGTTGTCGCACGGAAGGTCCTGGGTTCGAGTCCTGGGTAAGCCACTCACGTCTGTTGTTTTTCTGTTGTCTAGTGTTCTACTTCTTTATTTCTTACGAGTGCCTGAAAACATACCTTTATGTTTGTCTAATATTTATTTACTGTTTACAGGCCTCGGGTTTCCCTTCCTTATGTGTTATAACAATCCTGTAGAACATGCTCAGCAGTTTGTTCGTTTAATCCACATTTGCACAGTGGTGAAGCAGACAATCGTAGCTTCATTTTCCTTCCCACTTCTTATGGAGCTTGGAGCCACAACTATAGCTGGTCCCCTTGCAGGAAGCCTGCACCAAGCAGTCACATGATCTGGCAGCAGTGGTTTCTGTGGCTATTGGTTTTACATGATGAAGTTGCCAGCCCCAAGCACAACCTCATGTTGGTCACCTTGTATGAGGTGCCTGTGAGTGCAGTTGTTCTATTCTTTTATTGACGCATCAGATACCCCCCCAGGAACTACAGAGGGGTCATGATGAGTTGGTGAAGCCCTCAAATTTCTTTTTTTTTTAAACAAAATAAACTTTGACTTATTACATGAGAATTTTATTAACATTACTGCAAGAAAATAGTAGAATGGGGGAAAAAAAACACAAATAGTAATACGTCTTAAAAGGAGAAAGGACAGGAAAAACCTACGTTGCGGCCACAAGGCCTTCGTCAGGGACAGACAAACAAGACAGGAGGGAAAGAAAGAAAATGAGAATTAAGTAGAGAACATGAAACTATAAAAATAAGAGAAAAACAACTCCCTTATGTCCAGTCACATGTCCAGTCACAGAAGCAAGATGGCTGCCACTGCAAGAAAATAATGTCATTGCCCATGACTCGCATCCATAAGTCAAGGCAATGATTACAACCCACAAAAGCCAGCTCCAGACTTCAGAAATTATGTAACTGAGGAAGGTGGTTGAAGTGACAAGAAGAGACATGGCCTCAAAATCCAGCCCTGCAGACCCGAGTGGAACAGTGTTCCAGTTACAATGGTTTGGTCATGTCTGCAAAATGGGAGTAAATCAGCTACCACGACAAATATGAGAAACCTAGAGCCAGGGATCCCAACACCGCTAGGACAACCCAGAGTTCACTAGCAGGACAACATCGTACAATCTCTGAAGGACCAGGGACTAAATTGGAACTAAGCCAGAAGGAAGATAGTCTATAGGATAGTATGGCGTGCTCTCTGGCAAACCTCTACATCTGAGGGTAGAAGAGAAAAAACTAAGTAAGTACAAAAAATAATGTTGGACGTTCCTTTTCTGTGCTTTATTTTGGACAAGGAACAATACTGCATACCTTGAGTCATGAAAATAAAATTAATAATGAACATTTATTTGGTTCCTTACTAGTTCATCATTTTCACCACAATTATTTGCAAGACATTTTTTGCTGTTTTATCACAAGCTCATTCTATCTCCTATTATTTTTAAACAGAATTATCAATTTTTTATAAGTAGTTACGATTTTATCTTACTTTTAGCAATACATATCAGTAACCCAGATTCCAAACACCCAAAAAACCTAAATATTCAGAAAATCAAAAAAAAAAAATTTTGGCTGAATTTTGGGCATTTTCAAACCGATTTTTGGGCAACTTGGGATTAAAAAAAAAGACATGGAAAGAGTTTAAACAGACAGCACAGGACTGGAAGGCGTTGCGTGTATTTGCTGAGGGTCAAGCTTAACAGGGAGCTGAAGTATTGATTGAATGAATATTTAAGTAGCTAGAATATTATGTGCAGGACATAAGTTACAAGAACCAGACAAGTCCCAGCGAAACAAGAGATGAGAAGACACTTGTGATGGGTGTGACACACATATTGAGTAAATCTGTTGATAGCATTACCTTATGCATATCTGGAGTCATCCTTGTATGACCAACAGATAAGCACAATGCTACAATGTACAGATGTGGAAGTGAACCTCTGTCTGTGAGGCTAGTTACACCCCCATTGACTCTTGAAATCATCTACACAAACTTTGTCAACGATTCAAAAGTGTTGTGATCCAATGGATCCCATCTAATTGTCATTTTAATATCGCCGGCAATGAAGAGGCTGACAGAATGGCAAAAGAAGGTTCACATCTACCTCAGCCTGATGCAAGCATAACTTTTGAGGAGGCAAAGAGTTTTATCAGAATCAGTTAAAGAAACAAATGGAATGTAGAACATCCAGGGCACACACAGAATGATGCATACTACCAGCTCAACAGAAGAGAACAAGTGGTAATCTTCAGACTCCGCACTGGCCACAACAGATTGAGATACCATCTATTCAACAAGCTAAAGATAGGAACTACTGATCAGTGTAACTGTGGCACTGATAAAATGACTGCTGAACATCTGCTTCAAAGTTGCCCCTTATATGTGGTACAGAGAAAGTGCATATGGCCGACGCCAGCTCCTTTCGTGGAAAAGCTTTATGGGGATTCAAATAGTCTCAAACTGACTACTGCTTTCTTTGAGAACATTCAAGTGGACATCTGAGAGTGTACGAAGAAGAATCTACACACTTCCAGGGATTCCCCCTGTGGTGACACTTGTTGAGAACCCAGCGTTGCACACTAAGCTTGGAGGAGTCACTTAAGCCCAAGATGTACCTCTGGCTTTTGCCTTGTTGGCTGCATGTAGGGGGGATCTCACAGTGGGCCCATGATAGGCAGGGGGAGCTGAAAAGTGTCTCTGCGTAGGACGTGACAATTCCTTGGGAGAGCCCAGGACCAGAGCACAGTATTTTAGTTCTGCATATCTGGAGAGCCCCATGGATGATAGGGAATTCACAGTATGCCCCGCACTTGTTCCTCCTAGCTTGGGACTAGACGTGATTCGACAGTGTGTATATATGTATATATATATAATGGCTGAGATTGATTTAAAAAATCTTAATCCATTAAACGAATTTCTTTAATTGAAGATTAATCAATTAATTTTGAACAATTTGATAAATTATTTAAAAATTATAAATACAATTTTTTTTTTTTTAAATCACCAAGGACTTTATTTATTTTACTTGTTACAAGGCAACATCGTCCTGAAAATACCGAAAAGCTACAATCATGATTATTAGTGATGTGAACGGGTTGAAGTCAAGCGTGACTAGATAGAGTGAGTGTGAAAATATGAGTTAGAAAATTTGCGTGGAATATGAACGCACTAGTAGGTTTTGTTAATATGGGAGATAAAAATAAATAATGAAGGAAACCTGAGTCCTGCGGATAGTAAATAAATAAATAAAGGTAATTAACATCACCACAGCACATGGGCAGGAAACAAGATGGGCAGAGCACTTCAGAGAAACACTGAATAAGGAACCACCAGAGACTCATCTGAGTGTTCCTGAGGCTGAAAGTGACAGACGTAAATACAGACATTCCACAAAAAGAAGAAATCATCACAGCTATCAAAGGGTTAAAAAATGAAAAAGCGCCTGGTCACGACAATCTAAATGCTGAGTTATTCAAGGCAGACCCTGAACTAGCATCAGAACTATTAGAACCACTATTTGCACAAGTCTGAGAAACTGAGACAACACCAACAGAGTGGAGTAAAGGAATAATTGTCAAATTGCCCAAGAAGGGCGACCTTGCAGACTGCAAAAACTGGAGAGGAATTACTCTCCTCTCAGTTCCCAGCAAAATACTAGGCAGGATAATCATCCAGAGAATTTCAAAAGCAGTTGACCATAAACTGAGGAAAGAACAAGCGGGCTTTAGAAAGAACAGAAGATGTTCAGATCATATATTTACCCTCAGGAACATTATAGAGCAGTGCTCAGAATGGCAGAGATAGCTGTACATTAACTTTGTTGATTTTGAAAAGGCTTTCGACAGCATACACAGGGACAGCCTATGGAAAATACTGAGGGCTTATGGAATTCCCAGCCGCATTGTTTCCATCATAAAAAGCCTATATTCTAACTTTACCTGCAGTGTCGGATTGAGTAATGTTACTTTCAAGTGAAAACAGGAGTACGACAGGGATGCCCCTCATCAACATTATTTTTGACAGCCATAGATTGGGTGGTGCGCCAGACGAATTAGATGGACAACGTTTTCTACACTGGAAGACCTGGAATATGCAGATGACATTGCATTACTCTCGCATTCACATCAACACATTCAAGACAAAACCGATAGACTGAATAAGTATGGCCAGCAGGTTGGCCTGAACATCAATCTGAAGAAGACAGAGGTCATGACACTAAATGTGGGCAATCCTGAGCCAATAACAGTAAGGAACCAGAAGTTAGAACAGACAGACACATTTACTTAACTAGGATGCATAGTAACACCTGATGGCGGAACAAGCAAAGACATTAACAACAGAATGAATAAAGCGAGAACAGCCTTTGCTATTCTCAACAACATTTGGAAGTCTTCCCAGTACAGCACAAACACCAAATTAAAACTGTATGAGAGCTGTGTACTTTCTGTGCTTCTCTATGGTGCGGAATGTTGGAGAGTAACAGAGAAGGAAATGTCGAAATTCTCCTCCTTCCACACAATCTGCCTAAGGAAAATTCTCCGAATCTTTTGGCCAAACACCATCAGCAACCAAGAACTACTTATTTGGAGTAACCAGGAGGACATGCACACCATCATAGCTGGCAGACGCTGGAGTTGAGTTGGCCACATCCTCAGAAAGGACCCTGATACCATCACAAGAACAGCTATGCTATGGACCCCCGAGGGAAAGCGAAAGAGAGGCCGAACAAAAACAACTTGACAGTGAACTGTGGAAGCCGAGATGCAAAGAATGAACCAGAGTTGGGGCACTGTACGAAGGATGGCCGCCGACCGAGCAAGGTGGAATCAGTTTGTTGCTGCCTTACAGGATGCCACCAGGCGTGATGGCCGCTGACTGCTTTGATGGTTGGCGGTTATGGATCGAAGAAGAATTAACAGGTACCCGTTGGACATAAAGGGTGGCACTAGACAACAGAAAAGAAAATATAAGAGATAAGCTTACCGGGAATCGAACCTAGGACCAACCAGACGGCGCCATCGCCTTGCTGTGGCAGTACATCGTGAATGGACGATGAGCCAATTTTGCACCCCAAAAAAAGTACCTTACTGGCTGAGGTCATTCTCATGACACTCACACAACTATGGTATAGGACCCGTGGACGACCCAGACAGTTTTAAAGATGCAATCACCAATATAACTTTCCTATCAGCAAGTATAGACCAAATAAAGGCCGAAATACTTGTGTCCAGTAATGTGTAGTGAAGATGAATAACACAGAATAGACGGGTAGGTTGAAGTCACGGATGGGTTAACTCTTAAATAAATAATGAAGGAAACCTGAGTCCTGTGGATAGTAAATAAATAAGTAAATATATAAATAAAGGTAATTAACAGATAGCAAATTGCTGCTTGATGCAATTTAGAACAGTTTATGAAATGTTTTTCCTCCAAGAAGTGTGTGCCAGACATTTTTCAAGCTTCAAGTGCAGCAGGTATGCAGGAACTATATTAGCTGGTATAAGTGAGTAGCATAGACATTTGGTACAAATAGTCAGCCCTGGCGGTGTAGGCCAGTCTTAATACAAGATAACCAAAGCGCTCATACAGTAGTAGTAAATAGAACTTTGGTGAGAAGAAATACGACAGTAACCCAGAACCTAGGGTACGAGAAGTTCAGTGACAGACATAAGAAGTTTTCAATGGTTCTCAAGCCAGTTATAGGCACAAGACAGTAGAGGCAAATTGTACATATCTGAGAAGAAGAAAAATATCAGCAGAGACAGATGACGGAAAGAAATGAAGAGGAATGCAAGGACGATAATATTTATTTTTGTAATCAACCTGAAATGAAATTTACTGTATGGACGATATATCTTACGTGGAAAGGTCGGACAGAATGATCCCCTTCCATATGAGTTTCTGACGGCTTAAAGTTGTAATTAAACCTTGCCAGTTTTCCTTCACTGCTGTTATAGTGGAGTTTGTTCCATCATGAGTTTGATTCATCATCCAGTATATGTTCGCACAACTGTATGTACTCTTTTGTTAACATCACCATCATTTGCAACCACCCACTGATGAGACAGTGATTGAACATCCCACTATACGTACACACCATCAACACCACACGGCCACAGTGACCATACTTGCCAAATTGCACATCACAAATCTTAACATAGCAAATGCTCTCACATTTAAGCAAAAAACACAAACATTGCTAAAAATGGAACAATGAATTAAAATTTGTTTTATTAATTAATCGATTACATTTTTTAAGCCAATTAATCTATCGTTAAAGATCCCAGCCCTAATATATATATATATATATATATATATATATATATATATATATATATATATATATATATATATATATATATATATATATATATTTGACAAGCAGTTTTCCTTCACTGCTGTTATAGTGGAGTGAATATATATATTTTTTTGGCCAAACACCATCAGCAACCAAGAACTACTTATTCGGAGTAACCAGGAGGACATGCACACCATCATAGCTGGCAGACGCTGGAGTTGGGTTGGCCACGTCCTCAGAAGGGACCCTGATACCATCACAAGAACAGCTATGCTGTGGACCCCCTGAGGAAAAGCGAAGGAGAGGCCGACCAAAAACAACTTGGTGGAGAACTGTGGAGGCCGAGATGCAAAGAATGAACCAGAGTTGGGGGCACTGTACAAAGTGGAATCAATTTGTTGCTACCCTACAAGACGCCACCAGGTGTGATGGCCACTGACTGCTTTGATGATGGATCAAAGAAGAAGAATATATATATATATATATATATATATATATATAGATATATATATATATATATATATATATATATATATATATATATATATATATATATATATGTAATTATGCACACACATACATATATTACTATCAGGGCCCAAAATCAGAGCAAAACCATCCAAGACAGAAGAAGGTCCTCATGATGTAACCCTATTAATGTATCAAAAGATTCTGTTGCTGACACTAACTTCCCCCTTACAGCAAACTGGACAACATGCAACTTTTACAAAAACAATCAGGCTTTTATGCCTATATTCTCACATTTTACTGGTAAGATTGAAAAGTCTGGAGCCAAAATCAAATTTGTAAATACAAAAGACAAATTAACAGCTAACTACCATTTCAAAACAAATATTTCAGAAGTATTAGTTATACCTGAGAGCAGTGGTTAGTGCACTGGCTTCAGAGCTCAGTCATCCATGGTTCGATCCCCAGTTGAGATGGGATTGTTTTAGACCACAAATGGCTCCGGGTTCGACCCAGCCTCATGAATTGGGATCCAGAGTAACTCTGGGAAGGTTAAGGCGGCCAGCGTGATGCTAACCACATCACCCCTAGTGTTCTGATAGTCAAGAAAATATGGACCTAACACCATATTCCCAATATGCCTTAATGGGCATGTAACGGGATCTTTTACCTTTTTTTTTTGCTATTATTCCTGGGGCAACATGGCATCTTGAATATACCATCAGCATTACTTGACAGCTCCCCAGGGAGCATAGGCCTTCAACAAACTTATGCCAAGTCCTCCTGCCATCAGCTCAGTCTTTCTGTGTCTTCCCTATTCCTTCATTTCTGTCTCCAGTTCTCTTCTCCAAATGTTTTTGGTCTCTCTCTACCTCTTTAACCTTATAACTGTCATAACGGCCGATCATCGGCTGTAATGTCTCTCTCTGTCGTGTTACGGCCAGCTAAATCGGCCGTTAGCAAAATCGTAATTACAAGTGCGAATCAAAGTTTTTCCATGTGCAAAGGGGAAATAACTATGATAAATAGATTTCCCCTCCTTTCCGGTGTTTGAGCATGGTGTAAACATGCATTTTTATCGCTTTACGTTCAATCGGATTGAAATTTGTCTCAATTTTTTTCAACTGTCATCATGTCTGACGCTGTTGAATTTTCATCAGGACTAGGAAATAAATCTAGACCATCTTTATTTAAAATTTTTCAAATGGAAAATAGTGATTCCGACGATGACATGCCAATGATGAAAGTGGATCGAGTAGTAGTGAAGATGAAGCCCAATCTAGCCCTGGGTATAGTGTTGTCACTGACCAATTTGGATGGCAAAAGGTGGACAGTGAAAGCAGTAGACTATGATCTGATCCAAATTTTATTGTAAGAAATCCTTACAGCTCCCAAAATATTCTTCTAGAGAAAAGAACATTATTGCATACATGCCACACCTCAGAGATGAAAAACCTGTACAAAAAATTAAAAAAACCTGTACAAAGACCCGCAAAACCTGTACAAAGACCCGCAAAACCTGTACAAAGACTGAAAAACGTAACAAAAGAGTTTATTCATGTAAAAGTATATTCAATTAGATGGTTCTGCACCATCATAGTGACATGCGGCCTTTGCCTTTTTAAGCATGTCTTCACTTGCTTTAAAACCTAAACAACAAGAGTTAGAATTTATTTTGCATTGTAGAAATGCTGTGACTGTATCATCATTTAGTCTATTTCTGCAGTCCGTGTGAATCTTTTTCATCATAGAGAAAGACCTCTCACAGTCAGCATTGCTGTGAGGCAATGTCAATAAGCGTTTCACTATGACTGCCAGACTGGGAAATCGTGTACGACCAGTGCTAGTTTTCAGGTTGATTATGTCAAGCCAGTACCTAGAAAAAGCTTCTTTTTTGTCCAGCGTCAAATCTTGAAATACATTCATCAGGCAGCAAACAATAATCTTCAAATTCATCCTTTAACACCTCTTGGTCTAAATGTGGTGCAAAAGTGTTGGCCAGCTTACAGATTGCTGTATATTGAACTGTGTCTTTAAAGGCTGGATCAAGAATTTTGATATCCTTAAGGACTTCATTCTCAAATGGAAATTTATCCAATATCTTTTTCACAACAGCAACATAAAAGTTCCTCACATCTCTGAAAAATGAATTTCTCACTTGAGAACTTATATCTAACTCTTCCAGTAATGTCCTGTTGGACAGACCAACAGCAAGTGTATGGTCATCATGCTGTAGATCACATTCAGCATACTTTAACAATCTTATATCTTTCACCTCTTTTACATATTTCATCTCTACAAATTTGACAATAAATTTTCGTAGCAGACGATCCATTTCATCCATCATACCACCTATTTGGGACTCATCTGTCTGAAACAATTTGTTAAATTCAGTCAACAGAGGTAGCACAAATTGGAGAAAACGTAGAGTCATCTGGGTCAGTGGTGATTTTAGTAACTGATGAATGTTTTTGACACGGCATGGTTTTTCCATATCGTCGTGGCTCTCGAAGTATGAAGATAGAGAAGAATATTGATTTAAAATTCTGTCCACTACTTTCTGCAAAGAAAGCCAGCGAGTCTGGCAGTGCTTTAGTATGTCTAGTGCATCCACTCCTGTAAACAGTTGAAAACTCTCTGTATGATTTTTTCCGGTTTGAGCTATGCTCAAGATGATAGAAGGTATCTATAAAAATGTCATTAACATGAAGAATCAGCTGCGTTAGACCCTCCTTGTGGCAAAGATTTGCAAGTTGGCAAATACACCCTATACTAAAACACATCAGGGTTCTTGCTCTTGATTCGCGTTAGTACAGAGTTTGATTTGCCAACCATTACATTGCAGTTGTCACTTGCAAAACCTATACAGTTAATCCATGGGATTTGTAAGTCGCTGAACACAGCATCAATATCACTGAAAATAGCTTCACTGGTTCCACCAGTACCGACCGGCATGCCCAGCAACCTGGTTCTAGGTCCTATGCCATCTTCAAATACCCTCACCATTATAGCTAAACGCTTGTCAGTTTTTCTATCATTTGACTCATCGATCATCAAGGAGAGAAAGGTGTCTTCCTGCATAATTTGATGACTGGCTCCTTTGCAGATGGAGCCAAGCAGTTTTTAATAATGGCTGTTGTTTTGGTTCGCTTGCATCTGAAACGTTTGGCAATAGCACTGTCCGGAAACATCTCAGCTGATAAGTCTGAAAAATGGTCAGCTATAGAAGCAGCTATGTTGTGTTGAGCAATAAAATTTGCAAATAAAACTTCAGCC
Source organism: Oreohelix idahoensis (assembly GCA_024509875.1). Classification (NCBI taxonomy): domain Eukaryota; kingdom Metazoa; phylum Mollusca; class Gastropoda; order Stylommatophora; family Oreohelicidae; genus Oreohelix; species Oreohelix idahoensis. The sequence goes on from JAMPIV010004067.1 coordinate 238,142, forward strand.
CTCGTTATTTTATCATCTTCTTGTTGAGGCTGAGTAAAGAAGGCCTTGATAGAACTTCCGTTCTTCAGCTGATAGTTCCTTTCATGCAGTTTTGTTTTGAAATGCTCCCTCACATCGTGTAAGCCAGATGCCATCACTTAATATCTCTATTGCATATTCTACAGTATGCATGTGAAGAGCCTAATTTGGATGTCTCAATAATCCCAGGGAATGTAGTTGTCCAGTCAGATTGAAACTTCCCACGACGTTGATCTTCTTCTAACCTCCTTTTTTTAAAGTTAGGCTCAGCCATAGTGACATGCTTTTAGATGGATGCAATATTTTTCCTGCTAGAAACCTAAAAAAAAAAAACTATTAATGTGAAAAAGTAAATACAAATATTAATAATCAATTTGAAAAATATAATTATTTGTAATTTTAATATTATATAATGAAATAGAATCTTGGAAAAAAATTAATACAATTTATGGTTGAAATGAAGAACAGTTGCTGTGTTTTCTATAGTGCCTTATAAAAGTACAGGCCTAAAGAGACCAGTAATAAGCATTATGGGTTAGGAATCTTAAATTTAAAATCTAATAAATTTTTTGCTAAAGCTGGTAATGAAAATATAAACTAGCGCTGGCGTAATATTAGCCTGTATATTTTTCTACCGAACTTCAAAAATTGGAATAGCCGTTAAAGCCCAACTGGTAGTTTTTTAAATAGACCTTCCCATACAAATTTTAGTGTCAATCAAACATTGATAGTAGGCTAATTAATTATTTAATAATTATAAATCATTGAATGACCGTAATGATGACCACCAAAGGCAAAATAACATTGTTTTTTAAAGAAACGAAATTAAAACTAAGAAGAGAAGTAGGCTAACTCCAAATAAACTTTTCTCTGATCGAGTTAAGATGTAAATTTTCCACGCTATTGTGGTTTTTTTTTCTTTTCAGTTTCATAATTTGGTAATATCGGAATGACGTTCGCCGAATGCTCCGCGTGTATTTTCGTACCATTTAGATTTAGGGTTAACTCTAGCTGTAACCCTAATTATAACTCTAAATGGTACGAAAATACATGCGGAGCATTCGGCGACCGTCATTACGTTTATTTATTAGGCTACCCATAATTTGTAGGCTATTGTATTATTTTTTCAAATTTACATTTCTTACGCACTTTCTACAAGTTTTAGTGAAATCAAATAATATGTAGTGGTATCAGCCTTTTTTTTTTTTTACCAGCCGTAAATAATCAATTATGCTAAACCTTAGGGGAAAAGAAAGCATAGGCCTAAGTTATCTGACAGTTAAATCTAACTTCATCTAAACAATGTTATTGTAATATTTTTTTAAAAATGAATTACTTACCAATACTAAACTGGAAATTAATCCTAAACAATAGGCTCGACTCAAAAAAGATTTCAGTGCTGCGTAATCGTTCAAATAATCAGTAACCTCGCGCTAGCTTTAGCGAAAAATTGTGAATGAACACGCCACGCACATCCCGCGGCAATTGAAAAATAGGCAGCTTGATTTTCATTGGTTATTTTTTTTTTATCCACTTGGCTTAAAATCTCGCCAAATCTCATGACGCAAATTGTGTAGTGGCACAAGATTTATATGTATATTTAATAATTAGGCGAAAAAACCAGTACAGACCCGTGTACGGCCCGTACACATCTGAAAACGCAAACACCCCGTATAGATTATGGGTAAACCTTTAAGTGTGGCATGTATGATTATTGACAGGGACAGTACGAGTCAATTCAAGAGGCTTACCTGAGGAAAAGACCTCAAAGGTTCAAGTTGGTAAATACAAATGTTGGTGCAAAGGAGAGATGTTGTGCCTTTCATTCAGAGAAATCTCAAACCAAGCGAGTGCTTCTACTGACTACAGCTCACAGTGCAGTAATGAGGAAAAGATCATTAGAGAGAAGACAAAAAAAAAAAAAACCATCAGCCAATTTTGACTATATTCTTACATGGGTGGGGTGGACATAAGTGACAAGCAAATATGCCACTTAGCACCTGAAAGGTCCACCAGATGCTACTGGAAGAAAATCTTTCAGAATATAATAGATGTGTCTATTCTGAACTCATGAATTTTGTACAACTTGACTGTGGCTCAGAACAAAAGACTTGAGAGAGATAAGTATATTCTGTCAATAGTGGAATATCTCTGCAGCAATCACCCTGAATTTCGGCAGCCAACACCAATTCAGCCTCATGTTCGGCAGCTCATGCCAGAGGCTGGTACATCATTGCATCGCCTATTTTTTTTAGTTTGAAAGAAAGAAAAAGACTGTTTTGTCTGCAGTGACAGAAGCAAGAACAAAAAAAAGCAGTAAAGGCAGAAAAAGAACATGACATTGGTGTCCGGCATGTAAAGTTGGGTGTTATGAACATTGTGAGCCCAACCTTGATCACAAGACTGATCAAGGACTAAAAAGAAAAAGAGAATAAGATCAAGTAACTCTATCTGTATCTGTTTTGTCTATATCAAGAAGATAAACACCAAGAAAAAGTAGTCTGTTGAAACATGATTTTCTTTTTGTCATTTTTTAATGTGGGTAGAAAGGCATTTTTTTTTAGGTTGCAAGTGAAAAAAATTCACAAAAATTATAGTTTTCTTAATAAAACCATAAAACTATACATTTTCTGAAATAATATTGTTTGTGGTGTCTGACAAACTTATTCAGATGATAAACAGAATCAAACAGTCAATGTGGGGGTAGGTTGAAAGCAGAAGATGAGTTACATAAATAATTTTATTCACCATTAAGATCAAGGTCACCATACATAATGCTCAAATACTTTGAAATTAGTACCATATGATTTCTTATCCAATATGCTTTCAGAAAATGTATACTTATATGGGCCTCTGACTTCATTTTCTATATGTTTCTGGTATTTTACTGGAACTAGTCAAAATTCTTAATATAGCCATGACACCACAGTACAAATGCACTTGACAGTTGAAGGGTTAATCCTGGGGATTCCAGAACAAGGCTTCCTCAATACATGTCCTTTACATCGTCAGCATCTGCTTCTCATCTTTTGTTCCAGTGGCATTTGCTGGTTCTTGTCATCAGTTCCACATTGGTGACCTTGTATCATTTCAATCCTTCTATACTATACAAGCACCCATATATGAAAGTCTGCAACTTCTTGGTTGTTGTTTTTGTTGTTCTCAATGATTCACAGCCATACAGCAGGACTGAGTTGTATTTGTAAATACAAACAAAACAATTTATAACAACCTATCACATTAACTCTTTGACTGCGCAATTATTTTCCACCCTGTGCCGCCGTAATTTTAATTTGTGATAGACTAAAAACAACGCTCATGAGAGTTGTTTTGGCATGGGTGTCTAATCTGACCAATGCTCTGAGCATTGTTCCGGAGTCAAAGAGTTAAAGACTAATATTTTAGAAGTATTGATTATATCTGAGACAACATGGAAATCTTCAACAAAGTTTATGAAGAAGCATTTTCTTAGTTATTTGTTTTGAAAACTAATAGTGAAGTAACAAGAAGGGACATGAAACCCAGCCCCTGCAGACCCAATTGGAACAGTCCCAGTTACAAAGGTTTGGCCTTGCTGGCAGCATGGAAGAAAATCAGCTACCATGATAAATATGGTAAACCAAGAGCCAGGGATCCAGACCTCCAGGACAACCCAGAGTTTGCTGGGAGGACAACATCAGACAGTCTCTGAAGAACTAGATTGGAACCAGGCTGCCAAAAGGAAGATAGCATGGTGCTCTCTCTGGCAAACTTCTACACCCCAAGGTAGAAGACGAACGACTAAGTAAGTAAGTAAACTATTAGCAGTACCAGACTGAATGCCATGATGTGATAATTTAAGTTTCATGCTAAGAAAATATCTTTCCTAGCAAATGATATGTTTCTAATTTCTGTACATGCTACTAAAGTGTACAAAATGTATGAAGTTATAATAGCAAAATAACGTAAGCCTAGTGTATACATTGTTTATAACAACAGAACTAGTGTATCGTCAAATATTTCTCCCTCAGTATCCATGCCTCCGTTAATTAAAATAAGACTGACTTCTTCTGTTTCTGGCTCTTTCTCTTCCTTCTGATTGTCTGCTTCTGACAATTTGCAGTCAGAGCTGGTTTCTTCCCCCTGTGCTTTAACATCTGCTTTTTGGTCGTTCAAGGTTTCGTCTGCCGGAAATTATTGATTTAAAGAGTAGAATTTTAGAAAAATTTTAAAGATAAAGCAAGCTTCTGCTGAAAAACATGTTCTGTCACAACAAATAAAGGAATACAATGATATTGGATTTAAAAAAAAATTTTTTTTTTTTAAATCCAGGATTTCTTACAATGAAAGCCATTATAGTTGTCCTACCAGGGCTGCGGAGTTGGATCGTGGAGTCGGGCATTATTTAGTGGAGTCAGTGAAAAATGTCATGACTCCAAATTTTACGAGGCTTAAGTCAAGGCAGATCCATGCGGGGGAGGGAGCGCTTAAAAAATTTGAAATAACATTTTAAAGTAGAACTCCTAAGACCACTTTCGTGTTAAAGTACATCCATTTTTACATAATGTAGGAAAAATTTCAGTTGTTTCTGATCATAAATAAAGTTTTTATCACAATTGGAAATTCGTTGGCACACTTAGAAAAAGCACACAAGAAATGAAAATATACACTGTCAATTTTCCCATCATTGTTAAAACGAAATGATTTTGCCTCATGATGTTTGGCAAAGCGGTCATTTGTAAGCAGGTGTGGATGATTTGTTATTATGTACCACTTTATGAATGAATGAATAGTTTAAAATGTAGTCTACGAAAGCCACGTATTCATTTATTCACACACATACCATACTTATACATATAACTCCACATAAGTAATAATTTTATGCCATTTTGCTAGTTTTAAAAAGGTGTAGTCGGAGTCGGAAAATGTTTTGGCCGACTCCACAACCCTGGTCCATATATTGACAGCCAAAATATCCTTTTTTTTGGCTTTTATGTTTGTTTCGTGAGCTATGGCTCTGGAACTTCTTGTTTTGATCTTTTTAAATGAAGGGGAAATAATTATTTTGTACTCTTGCTTCTATGTCCTTCTGAAGGCATTAATTCTCCTGTGGTCATTTTATTCCTATTCGCTCCATTTTAACTTCACTGGCTCTCTCGCTGTATTCAAACTCATCACGAAGTATGGTCAATGAACCATGACAAAATTGAAAGACCTGCACGCTATAACTTACTGAGTCGTTTCTCCTCTACCTTAGGGTGTTAGAGGTTAGTCTGAGAGCACCATGCTATCCTATCGGCTGTCTTAATTTGGCCTGGTTCCAGTCCAGACTTCGGTCCTTCAGAGATTGTCTGGTGCATGCTTTTATGGTGTTCAATATAGTTTTCATGGTGTGATGCCTGCATTTTCCGTATTTTCCCAAAAAAGGTGGTGGGATATTTTTTCATCATTTTTTTCACAAGTTTCAGTAAGATGATTAAAGAGAATATGCTTTCTTATTGTTCTCTTTTTTGTGTGTTCTAAAACTTCTTACTTTTTTAAAAAACTTCTATGTATGTTCCATGAACCATGGCTACGAGACTTTTGGTTTTGATTGCTGGCTAAATCTGCTTTGTTATTTTTCTTTCTTTCGTTCCCTTGTCTTATTCATGATTTATGTTGTTGTGTTGGCGTTGTCTTTTTCCAAGAACTTTTACACATGCCCCTTCACAATTGAACTGTTGCCTGTGGCCTTTTGTTTTTCTTATGTCTTCTGGTAGCTGAAGCACTTAGTACTTATTGGATACTGTGGCAGTAATTACATTTTACTTTGTGCTCCATATGCATCATGGAACTACCCCTGCAGCTACTCCCACAGGAAGTCTGCACCAAACAGTCACATTTTCTTGCAGTGGTGGGTTCTATGGCAATTCTGCCAGCCCGAATGCACAATCTCATATTCAGTCACCTTGTACGACATGCTTGTGGGTCAATCAATCAATACCCTTTAGCTCCCCAAGGAGCTTAGGCCTTCAACAAAAACACGCGCCAAGTCCTGCCGCGTGACATCAGCACAAGTCCTTTCAGTTTTCTTCTCCATCTCACATTTCTATGCATGGAGGTGTTTCTGGAGTCATCCTTATATGACCTCCAGCTATGCACAATGCTACAATATACATATGTGAAAGTGAACCTCTGTCTGTGAGGCTAATTACACCCTCATCAACTCTTCAAATCATCCACACACTTCCAGAGATTCCCCCTGTGGTGAAATTTGTTAGAGCCAAGCATTGCACACTAAGCTTGGAGAAGTCACTTTTGAGCCCCAGACATGATTGTTTGGCTTTGACCTGGTTGACTGCATGCAGGAGGATCTCACAATGGACCCAGTGATAGGCAAGTGGAGCAGAGAAGTGGCTCTGTGCAGGATGTGACAATTCCTTGGGACAGCCCAGAACCAGAGCACAGTATTTTAGCTCTGCATAGATGGAGAGCTCCCTTGGATGGCGAGGAATGCACAGTATACCACGCACTTCTTACTCCTAGCTTGGGACTAGATGTGATGATCCTTAAATGCAAGCTAAGGTGGAGAAACTGGAGCTCATGACTTCAACTCAGCACATTTCGGAATAGCAGAAAAGCAACAAGAAAAGCAACAGGAAAAGCCTAGATCTACAGTGTAGATATTACCGAGGAGTCTTCAACTTGGTATTGACTGCCAAAGAGCGAGAATCTCAGCAGCCTTAGGTAAATAACAATAAAATGTCACATTTCTGCTGCTACCTGTGCAGTTTTCTTTGTTCATTCATAACATGACTTTTTAAAAAAAATAAAGAAAAAAAAAAAAACAACTTATTAACTCTTACAATCCGGCAAGCCCCGTGAAGTGGCGCGGGTTTAGTACCAATTTTACGGCTCGCCCCGTGAAGAGGCGCGCGACGGTAACGATAGCTAAACTAGCGCGTAAAAACGCGGTTTTAGCTCCCGTATAGTAAGAGTTAAGATTTTCCTTATAACTTTTCTTCATCTCATTGTCTGGCAACCAATATCAATTTTATATTAACCTAATCACTTATTTTCACCACGTAGTACATGGGTATATTTCCACTGTGTTCTCATTATCATTTTCATCTGGATCCTTATGACAGCCATGACATAGAACCATTGCCGTTTTTCACCATGAAATTATGAGGCAGGGTGACCTGTTGCCTCCCTCACTGCCTTTGCCTTTCCTAAACTAAAGAGCAGAGTCAAATACCCATTTATTGCTGGGCAGGTGTGAAAGTATGGCTACCAGATTTTGAACCAGGAACTCGTGTAGCTCTTCAGCTACAGGCAAGTGCTCTAATCACTCTGCTACTTGGATACTCAACATTAAGAATTTCATACTCTGGATGTTTAAATAAAGGATAATCAACTTGCAATCAGTTTATGGACTGCTCTTAAGAAGTGAATATCCAAAAGCCTGACTTACACTCATTTTAGGCTACTTCTATAATTCATCTCACATCATCAAAAACAAAAACAACTGACCCCCAACACCGTCTGACAAGGAATCTCTCGAACTCGCACTGCCGGGTTTCAGTTCACGTTCAAGAGCCTGATGTGCCCTGGAGCTAGCGTTAGTCAGCTCCGTCTGCGACTCCTGTGGGGATTTCAAACTGCTGACAGGCACCCTGAGTTTGATTGTGCATGTGGCAAAGTCCAGTCGGTTTGGTGGGGCAGGCCCTTCAAACTCAAGCTTGGACCATGAGTTGTTTTCTGCATGAAGGAAATGAGAATATCTAATGATCAATCATCAGTGTAACAATTAACAGATGATCAACATCGTATAATCAATTGATGATCAACATCATACAATCAATTGATGATCAACATCATATAACCAATATAACATAATCAACTGATTATCAACATTAAATAATCAATTGATGATTAATATTAAAGAATTAACTGATGATCAACATCATATTATCAAAAGATAATAAATATCACACTATCAACAGAAAAGGTGATCAACATAATCTAAATCACATGATCTACAGGTGATCAACATCAAATAATCAAAATTACATAACCAAAAAAAAAATGATCTACATCACATAAGCAACAGACAATCAACATTTAAAAATCACAATCATTCAATACCATAATTCCTGCCGTAAGTACTTCGGCCTGTCAGTTTGCGCACTTTTTCTATTTTCGAGAGAGTACATTAACTTTTAACGATAGCTAAGTGGGTGTAACTGTGGTTGAAAGTTAGACTATAATTGTATTGTTTCCCCTTGTATGTACTCTCCCAAAAATAGAAAAAGTGCGCCAATGAAGGTGTGCATGAACAGTTTGATTATGGAAAGAAGCCAACAACACAATTGATAAACAGTATATGAACTGGAGTTTCGTCAAACTTCAAATGTTGTTCTCAGAGGCAGTAAGTCGACCATGGCTTCTCAGAGGCAGCAAGTCGATCAGGGCAAGATTTTAAAAGATGCGCGAACAATTACGAGACATGTTGTCATAAAAGAAATGTTAGTTATTTAGTCAATTTACAGTCCATTAGATCATTATCACTGCTCCACATGTCATTTAGGTAAGGTTACTCCATGTCTTCATATTTAATACATCCATATCATTTTCACTCAAGAACAGCCTTCTTTAGCCTAAATAACATCTGGAAGTCCTCCCAATACAGCACAAACACAAAATTAAGATTATACCAGAGTTGCGTGCTTTCTGTGCTTCTCTATGGTGCGGAATGCTGGAGAGTCACAGAGAAGGAAATGTCAAAATTGTCCTCTTTTCACACAACATGCCTAAGAAAAATTCACCGCATCTTTTGGCCGAATACCATCACCAACCAAGATCTGCTTACTCGTAGCAAGCAAGAGGACATGCACACCATCATAGCTGGCAGACGCTGGAGCTGGGTTGGTCATGTCCTCAGAAGAGACCCCGATGCCATCACAAGAACAGCTATGTTTTGGACCCCTGAAGGAAAGCGAAAGAGAGGCCGACCAAAAACAACTTGGCAGAAGACTGTGGAGGCTGAGATGCAAAGAATGAACCAGAGTTGGGGCACTGTACGAAGGATGGCCACCGACCGTGCAAAGTGGAATCAATTTGTTGTTGCCCTACAAGACGCCACTAGGCGTGATGGCCACTGACTGCTTTGACGGTCGGTGGTTAAGGATCGAAGAAGAAGAATATCATTTTCACTACAAATATCTAATGACGGTCGCCTGCAATGAAATGACCACAGTAGTGATTGTACCGTCTGTAATACATGTAACAGAAACAACACACTATAATTAATAACCTGTCAATGTTGACGGGTTATTGCTAGTTTAACGTTAAAACCAGCAAAATGATATAACTGATCAACAATAAAAGCAGTAATCAACTCTTGTCCGTAATCAACTAATCTAAATGCATACAATAAACATAAAGGACATGAATCGCTGCAGTCTGGTAGGTTTTTTTAAGGACTATCTTCATTGCACACGGACAACTCCATTCAGTGCCTTTTAAGACACGCTTGGTCGGATACAGTGTCCCTCTTCTTTGGTTTCAAGTAGGTCCCAATATCCACAAGGATAAGGTAAAAGATCTCGTTACATGCCCTTTGAGGCATATTGGGAATATGGTGTTAGGCCCATATTTTCTTGACCATCGGCACACTAGGGGTGACGTGGTCAACATCACGCCGGTTGCCTTAACCTTCCCAGAGTTGCTCTGGTACCCAGTTGGGGCTGGGTTGACCCAGGAGCCATTTGCGGCCTAAAAAAATCCCACCTCATCTGGGGATCGAACCATAGACCACTGAGCTAGGAAGCCAGTTGCACTAACCACTATGCTACCTCGGCTCCCACAATATCCACAAGGCTGTTAGAAAATTGTAAAAAGTTTAAACTGTAATATCACCAATGTGGAGCTGATGACAAAAACCACACATGTGCCAGTGGAACAAGAGATGAGAATGGGACACTGGAGATGGATAGGTCACACACTGAGGAAACCTGTGTATAGCATTACCAGGTAGTCCTTGCTCTGGAAATCCCCAGGGTAAGAGAGGTAGAGGGAGGAACACACAGAGACGAGAACTGGAGACAGACATGAAGGGGATGGAGAAGACATAGAAAGACCTTGAGCTGATGGCACAGGACAGGAAGACTTGGCAGACGTTTGTTGAAGGCCTATACTCTTTGAGAAACTGCAAGGTGATGATGATTAAACTGTTACAAGGCTGCAAACGTTATACTGTAACAGAAAACCATAAAGAGCTTTATAACATGAGAGAATCTGACCTTAAGACCATGTAGCTCCCAAGTGTCTCTGAGGACATCAAGAGAGAATATAACAACTGTTTCCTCTGGCATTTCATGGGAGGCAACTAAGGTGAGGTTATGCACTGAGATGGCAACCTCATCATATAAAACAAATTGTTACAGGAACCACTGCCGCAGCACTGCATGAATGCTTTGATGCAATCTTCCTGTGGACAAGCAGCAGCGGTAGATCCATTCTCCATAAGGACAAGCAGCAGAGGTTGATCCATTCTCCATAAGGACAAGCAGCAGCGGTAGATCCATTCTCCATAAGGACAAGCAGCAGAGGTTGATCCATTCTCCATAAGGACAAGCAGCAGAGGTTGATCCATTCTCCATAAGGACAAGCAGCAGCGGTAGATCCATTCTCCATAAGGACAAGCAGCAGAGGTTGATCCATTCTCCATAAAGACAAGCAGCAGTGGTAGATCCATTCTCCATAAGGACAAGCAGCAGCGGTAGATCCATTCTCCATAAGGACAAGCAGCAGAGGTTGATCCATTCTCCATAAGGACAAGCAGCAGAGGTTGATCCATTCTCCATAAGGACAAGCAGCAGAGGTTGATCCATTCTCCATAAGGACAAGCAGCAGCGGTAGATCCATTCTCCATAAGGACAAGCAGCAGAGGTTGATCCATTCTCCATAAGGACAAGCAGCAGAGGTTGATCCATTCTCCATAAGGACAAGCAGCAGAGGTTGATCCATTCTCCATAAGGACAAGCAGCAGAGGTTGATCCATTCTCCATAAGGACAAGCAGCAGCGGTAGATCCATTCTCCATAAGGACAAGCAGCAGAGGTTGATCCATTCTCCATAAGGACAAGCAGCAGAGGTAGATCCATTCTCCATAAGGAGCAAAAAAAATAAATAAAAGTAAATCATGAAATTAATTTGATTATCAGAAAAAACTTAACTCACAAAACAAGTGCTTCAGCCCCTAGAAAACATTACATTTACATAAATACATGCCTGTGTTAAATTTGTATCCATCATCCAGGGCCCCAGCTTTGTTCATCCCACCAAACAAGTAGATTTCCCTGCTGTGGATGATACCTCCATGAGCAGCTCTGGGTGAGGGAGAGGTCTTTTTCTTTTTAACACTGGTCCATGAGTTGCGGTCAAGGTCTAAAACAAAAAGGTCATCATAGAACGTTGACCCTGACATTCCACCATGAACAAAAATGCAGTTGTTGTGGGCAACCATAAGGTGCCCGTGCCGTGGTTTAGGGGAGTCTCCAAGTGGGGCAATGCTGAACCAGGTCATGGTTGAGGTGTCTAGACAGTGGACCCTTCGGTCGCCTACAGGATCTGGGCCACTGTGACCACCACTGTAGAAATACACTTTAGGACCAATAGTGGCAGAGCTGTGGTGTGTGCGAGGAGTAGGGGGCGTGCCTGCCACCTCTGTGTTTGACCACACCCCAGATGAAATGTTGAGGCTCTGAACATCATTTAGGCTGCCAGATTGAATAGCTCCACCAAAGACAAATATTGTTCCTGGATGGTTATCAACACAAAATGCAGCGTGCTCATATCGTCCTCTAAAACCAGAAGCCTCCAGAGTATCCCACAACCTCAAATGGAGATCTAAAACATAAACTTCACTAAAGACCTGTTTCGGATTTGCCCCGCCGATGATAAAAACTCTGTCATGCTCATCAGCATGAAGAGCGCGAACAAAGGTAGCAGAATGACCCACTCTCACTGAAGGGCCATCTCCAGATACAGACAAAACATACCACCATTCTGGTGATGGGCGTACACCTATGTCTAGAATTGGATGAAGTTCCATCGCCATCTCTGACAGTAATTTGTTAGCAATGCTGTGGATTATATGAACCCTCAAAGCACCACAGGAAAGTTGCAAGAACTTGATACACTATATTCTAATTTAGTGGTTCATTAACAAACATAAAAAGTCAAATTCACTTTGAAGAACAAATCAGCTTTTTGGCTTTCAGAACATTAACTTGTTCTCTCACGTATTCCAAAACCAGACGTCAAGTTTACCTTTATTTGCTCTGTAATGAGAAAAAAATTGAACAAATCATATTACAATGTTAATATATTAAATCCAAGAGCGTAGTTGTAGCAACACGGGCAAAGACTCTCTGAAATTGCCACGTAAACTAATGTCTTTATGATAAATTATGAATTGCACACCAGTAATTCTGCTATAACTTCATGATTAATGCCCCGAACGAAAAAATTATTTTTGGGATTTGAACAGAAACTACAAATACATGTACTTATGGCAGTGGGAAATCATTATCTTTGGTAATTGACTAGGAAATCAGGATTCAGAAAAATCACACTACAGCATTGAAATCCCATGAAAGTTACAAACGGAAAAGTGAACGCCGATGCGGACCTCTGAGAAGGAAATGGATAGATCAGGGTTGGGTATATAAGCCTGCCCAGATTCAATTCTTGACTCTCTAAATTTCACAGCTGAAAAGACATCCAGCGGACTGACACATGCTTGTCGAAGCCACATAACCACAGCCCACAGCTGAGGAAAGCAAAGCTGACCTGCTTGTGAGCAGACTTGCAGACATGATAAGCTCAGATCCGTAATATTGTGTCTGAAGGGTATGTTAAAAAAAACTTGTAGTAATCATTGGGTTACAAGTAGTTTGGTGTTATGTAAATTGCCGTAACATTTAATATTAATGTCAGCTGTGACTTTGAAATTACCTGCTGATATCTTAATCTTGGTACTCTAAACCCTGTGCTGATAACTGAAATTGGTTTCCGAACTGAATATGATCTGAACAATCCTGAACAGCATGATGCAGCTAGAAGTCCTTGTCAGGACTGCGCAATAGTAGCTATAAGAGCATATAGTCCTTTTTTTCTTCTTCCTCGTTCGTCCTGAAAAGGACGTTGGTTGCATTGTGTCTGTTTACAGCGGAGTTGCAATATCTGCACCTTTCGGCCGGCACATCCGACTTCATCACGGAATTTTTTGGGACCGGGTTTGCCTTCCCTCTTTGATCCCTACTCTCTCAGCCAGACTGCAGTGATGCAGCCTGTTTCCAGGACCACCACATGGAGGTGGAGTAGGGTCTTGGTCAGCTCTGGTTCGCTGACCCTGACGCAAGCAATCAAGCTTTGGGTCGCTGACTGCATTGATCACTTTTGCTGTGTCTTCAAAAAAAAAAAAAATATTTGAATTTCAAAATTTTTTTATTGTGTGGAAATTAAGAGAATTATTTAATATTTTTAATTGGTAGGGATAATTAACGAGCTGCATTTCACATTCATTATTAATAGAGACACCCTTAGAGCAGCTGGTCCATTTTCATTTGCATCTAAGCAAGTAACTGTAGCTTCTGTAGCAATTAGTTTGACATGTTGAGGCAGCCAACCCCATGTACAAATTCATGTTAGTCACTTTTTATGACCCGCTTGACGGAGCAGCAATCCTATTCTTACTTTGTGTGTGTCTTCCCCCCTCCCCCCGACCCTTGGGAATACACGGGACGGAATTTTATACCATATAATTTTAAAACATGTAAAATGGTTAAAACTGATGAACAATTAAGATGCTTCTATAGTCAATCTTTTAAATGGCCCGACAGTTAAATTCTGATGCTCACCAAAGGAAGTCGCAGAATTCATATGGATATATTTATGTTCTATTCCTCGCTAAAAATTAAAACCACAGCAAATAAAAAATGTGACAGAAGAAACAACTGTAACACACTCAAGCTACTTTTAGCTATGAAAAAAAAAGCTTTCCATATCCAATATAAAAACAATATAGTAAAAATGTAAGCCCTGAGACACAAGCATACTCATACTTCATGAGCGGCCTGGGTATTGCTCAGGGATTGTTTAGCCGCGTGACAGCATTCAAACATCATGATTCCCCCTGTGGTACTACATGCTGAGAACCCAGCACTGCCCACTCAAGATCCAGACTTAACTTTAGTTTTTAACCTGGTCAACAGCATACAGGAAGCTCCCAAAATGGACAGACGACAGGTGTGGAGAGCTGGGAACAGACTCTGTAAAAGACATGATTCCTTGGGAGAGCCCAGCTGGAGAGCACAGTGTGTTACCCCTCTTTTCCCTTGCTAGCTTAAAATCAGATGTGAGGATCTTTTAAATGCATACTGAACTAGGACAGACAACCCAGGAAACAACTGAAACTCATGACTCCAACTCAACAAGTTACAAAATGGCAGAAAAGCAACAGGATGACCCTAGATCTACACTTTAGGTAATGCCAAGGAAATCAACTTGGCACTGACTGCAAAACCAGGTGGAGAACAGTGGAGCCTGAGACGCAAAGCATGAACCAGAGTTGGGGCACGGCAATAAGGACAGCCACCGACAGAGCAAAATGGGAACAGTTTGTTGCTGCCTTACAAGACGACACTAGGCGTGACGGCCACTGATAGCTTTGGCTAAGGATCCAAGAAGAAGACTGATTGCACAAGATAACAAGTTCAGCAACCCTCATTAAACAACAACTAGCATCGATAGGCACAAAGTTACAACAGAAGCGATTTAAGCAGTTAAGCTAGTCTAAACAAATGTGATAGAAATTATTTTAATAAACAATCATTATTGTAAAACTACCGTAAAAAATTATGATTTTCATATACATATCTGAATAACAACAACTAACTACAAACTTATGACAAAAGCTATTTAAGCAGTGAAGCTAGTTTTAAATCAAGTTAGAATACCAATCATTAGTATAGAACTATCATTGAAATTACTTTAATATACAATCATTACTATAAAACCACCGTAGAAATTATTTCAATATACAAGTCTAAATATTAACCACTAACTACAAACTTATAACAGAAGCGGTTTAAGCAGTGTACCTAGCTTAAATCAAGTTAGAATACCACTCATTTCTATTAAACTTCCACAAAAATTATTTTAACATAAAGCACAAGCTAAAAACAAATAACAAAAGCTATTTATGTAGTGAAAAAAAAAAAAAGGTAAAGGAACCCGTTACACGCCCATTGAGGCATATTGGGAATATGGTGTTAGGCCCATATTATCTTATCACTAGGAGTGATGTGGTCAGCATCACGCTGGCCGCCTTAACCTTCCCAGAGTAGCTCTGGTACCCAATCGGGGCTGGGTCGACCCAGGAGCCGCTTGCGGACTAAAAAATATCCCACCTCATCTGAGGATCGAACCATAGACCACTGAGCTAGGAAGCCAGTGCACTAACCACTATGCTACTGCAGCTCCCTGCAGCTCCCGTGTATTTGGTGTATGTATGTCAAAGTTGTTACTGTAGACCTTAAATTGCTACTATACATTGGAAACATTACCAGTGTACTTCTTCAGTTGTTAGTATATATTGCAAACACTAGGCAATCAAAGAGCAGGATTACTACACCTTCAGGCAATTGATTTATGTAGTGAAGCTAGTTTAAATCAAGCTAGAATACCAATCATTACTTTTAAAAACAGACCTTTAAGCTAGAATACCAATCATTACTGGAGAAAACACAACCTTTAAGCTAGAACACTATTCATTACTTTAAAAAAATAATCTTTTAAGCTAGATTACCAATCATTACTAAAAATACTACCTTTAAGCTAGATTACCAATCATTACTAAACATACTACCTTTAAGCTAGATTACCAATCATTACTAAAAATACTACCTTTAAACTGTTACAACTGATTGTTGCCTGTTGCTCCCTCGACCGCTGGTCAATGGGATTTGAAATTTACATGCTGGATGCATCCTGTCATACGTCCATCCATGCTAGTCTTACGTTTGATGCCAAATTCCAGCAGTCTTAGCCTTGATGATTCATTGATTGCAGTGTCATTCTCTAACAGGCGATCATTAATTTTCCTCAGTATCTCTCCCTTATTCACATCCAATGCTTCTATGGGTGCTCTTGAAGCTAGTCTGTCAGCTCTTTCATTGCCGTGTACCCCTGCATGACCAGGACAGTAGATCCATACCAGTTCCTGAAGATTCTAGGCTTGTTTAGAGGTTTTCTATTCATGCCAGAGTCATCCATTTTAGATCTTCCGAAGCATGGATTGTGAATCTGATATAACAACTGCCCTTGTTAATGAAGTTTCAGACAGCTACCTTAAGGCTGCAGTAAATGCCTCTACCTCCATTTTCATGCTGGAGGTTGTTTCCATGTAAGCCCCACTATGTTCAACAACGATTCTGTCCTTTATTCTAGCAGAGAAGCCCCACCCTGATTTCTCACCATGGATTACAGACCCATCAGTGTACACAATGGTATCATCATTCTCAGCATGATCATTTATCAGCTATTCAATTTCCAGCTCTGCCCTCCCACTGGCCCAAGTTCTGCACTCTCTACCAAGGCTGATGATAACTTGCTGGTAGTTCGTCGAGTTCTCACCTGACTTACTCCACTCTTCTCCCTTGAATACATTTTGAACTGTGGTCACCTGTCTAATAGTTGCCTCTGCCTGTGCCATCCATGACATCCCCCTCTTTATTCTTGCTCCATTGATGTTAAACTACTTTTAAGCTAGAATACCAATCATTAATGAAAAAACTACCTTATAAATTATTGCCATATACAAGTACTATGTAATAAATTGTAACAAAATCTATTTATGCAGCGAAGCTAGTTTAAATCAAGCTAGAATACCAATAATTGCTAAAAAAAATACCTTTATGCCAGAATATCAATTACTATTTTAAAATAAAAATACCTTTGAAATTATTTTAATACAAAAGTAATAGCTAAAAACTTGTTAACAAAAAAAAAACTATGCAGTGAAACTAGTTTTAAATCAAGTCTAGGTAACACTCATCGCTACTGATATTGAAAGCTTTTATTTAACCTTGAAAGTTGCCCCTCTAAATAATCTGGCAGACCTTGCTGTTTGGGATCATGGGATTTGCAGACTTCACAGGGCTAGAGACGTCTGCTCCACTTCCAACAACAACTCCACCACCTTGCTGAGGCTTAAATCTTGCACCCAGGGGACCGTGAGACGCTCCCTGTGTCCCACCCTTTTTGGATTTCTGGAGCTGATGGAAGATTACAAGTGCTGTATCCTCATATCGTTGGTGCACAGCATACGCAGACTCCTGGTACGACGGAATGTAGTTCATTTGGAAATGGTGTCATTAGTGCTGCTTCTGAAAAACATGAAAAAAAATTAAGATAATGTATAAGGCAGTGTTTCTTAATTGTTTAGAGCTCTCACACCACTTTACAGCAATTTAAGAAACCTTGTACGCTTTTACAGAAGCCTCGCACCCCTTTACAGCACCTTAAGAAGCCTCGCACCCCTTTACAGAAGCCTCGCACCCCTTTACAACATCTTAAGAAGCCTTGCACCCCTTTACAGAAACCTCGCACCCCGTTACAAGCATCTTAAGAAGCCTTGTACCCCTTTTCACAAACCTCGCTCCCCTTTACAGCATCTTAAGAAGCCCCGCACCCCTTTACAGCTTCTTAAGAAGCCTCGAACCTCATTATCTTTTAATTTGTAAAATATGCCAGGAAAGTGAAAAAAGAGATACAATTGTGTTTTGAGAAAGTGTTATTTACAAAATGTGACTAATGTTCGGCACTGAATTCACGTTGTCAATAATCTGTTTTGAACTACTACATTTAAGTTCTGTGCATTACATTGTGTTTATGATGATTCACCTTCTAAAATAACTGGCATGTCTCGCACCCCCTGAAGGTAGGTCTCACACCCCCAGTGGGTGCACACACCTTTGGTTAAGAAGCACTGGTACGGGGTGATTAAAAAGTCACCCTCTATTTGTAAATTGTTATTTCTTCACTCATATGCCACTAATTTATATGAAACAAATCGCCGCCTTAGTACTGCTTTATTCCATCTGCACTTTAGTTTGTTTAGAGAAAAGAGCGTTCAAAGTTTTTAGGTTACTAGTTGAAAAGAAGGATATATCACATTAAAATGAAATTTTGTATGATGATCCAAACTGTTATAACTGTAAGATATTGTGTAGAGTGATATTTTAAACTATATGATGATGATTTATGATCTAA
The DNA here is from genome assembly GCA_024509875.1 of Oreohelix idahoensis. Classification (NCBI taxonomy): domain Eukaryota; kingdom Metazoa; phylum Mollusca; class Gastropoda; order Stylommatophora; family Oreohelicidae; genus Oreohelix; species Oreohelix idahoensis. The sequence continues at coordinate 256,459 of JAMPIV010004067.1, forward strand.
GGTCAATTTTGGCTAGAAATGGAGGTGGAAAAAAAGCAGTACTAAGGTGAAGATATGTCAAAATATAGAAAATTAACTGCCATTTTATTGCATAATAATATGTCACATTAACATTACAGCTGAATATAAGATCCCGCCTATTCAACACATGACTTCTAGCGGGAAGATGTTTCTGCTGTCTCTTGTAATGTCAGTTAATTGGCCATTTTAGATGGTATTTTATTTTGTTTCTGGGAAACAAACAATAAATAAAACTTTGTCAAATGGCAGTTTTTGATCCTCGTTATAATACTTGTTTTGTGTATATCCATTAGTTACAACTGGAGTTGGGTTGACCACATCCTCAGAAGGGACCCTGATACCATCACAAGAACAGCTATGCTATGGACCCCCGAGGGAAAGCGAAAGAGAGGCCGACCAAAAACAACTTGGCGGAGAACTGTGGAAGCTGAAATGCAAAGAATGAACCACAGTTGGGACACTGTACGAAGGATGGCCGCCGATCGAGCAAAGTGGAATCAATTTGTTGCTGCCCTACAAGACGCCACCAGGCGTGATGGCCGCTGACTGCTTTGACGGTTGGTGGTTATGGATCAAAGAAGAGAAGATTAGGTACAAGCGAAAATATAAACATTTAAAAATTTGGAGTTGTTTAACTAGGGCTGCTGAGCTTCTCGCTCTTTTCCAGCCAATACCAAGTTGAAGATTCCTTGGTATTATCTACACTGTAGATCTAGGCTTTTCCTGTGGCTTTTCTGCCATTCTGAAATGTGCTGAGATGAAGTCATGAGCTCCAGTTTCTCCAGCTTGGCGTGCATTTAAAGGATCGTCACATCTGATCCCAAGCTAGGAGTAAGAAGCGCGAAGCACACTGTGCATTCCCTGCCATCCAAAGGGCTCTCCAATTATGCAGAGCTAAAATACTGTGCTGTGATTCTGGGCTCTCACAAGGAATTGTCACATCATGCACAGAGCCACTTCTCAGCTCCCCCTGCTTATTACTGGGTCCATAGTAAGATCCTTCTGCATGCAGTCAACCAAGTCAAAGCCAAAGAATCACGTCTGGGGCTCAAGTGACTTCTCCAAGCTTAGTGTGCAATGCTGTGTTCTCAACATGTTTCACCACAGGGGGAATCCCTGGAAGTGTGTGGATGATTTCAAGAGTCAATGAGGATGTAATTAGCCTCACAGTTGGAGGTTCACTTGCACGTTTATATTGTAACATTGTGCATAGCTGGTGATCATATAAAGATGATTCCAGATATGCCTCCTTGCATATAAAAATATTTGGAGTGACTTGTCAATCACCCTGTAGAATAATAATGTCAAGGTAGTCCAATAGCAGATACTGCTGTAGGGGAGTGATGTGTTAGAGACTTCACTATACTAGGTCCAGCTTTATAAAGTGGGGTGATCAATTCCCTTCCTCACTATCTTTACCTTTCCTAACTCAACAGCAGAGTCATGTACCCATTTACAGCTTGGTAGACCAGAGCATTACTCAAACAGATTATGAACCTGGTAACTCTGCTGATCAGATGTTCACAGAATTCAATACCATAATACCCGCCGTAAATACGTTGGTCGGTCAGTCACATCTTGCACACCGTCATTTGCGCACTTTTTCTATTTTTTGTCTACTTTTTCTGCTTACAGAAAGACACATGTCCATGAGAAAAAGACAAGCAACTACCACAATGTGTCCGACAAGAAGGTCAACTCCATGAGAGGAACAGGTCAATAGCGTGAACTTCACCAACCGCACTGATGGAAAAACTTCAACTCAAATGTCAAGTCAGTTCCATTGTATGGCTCTTAAACATCTAGTCAGTCCTACTGTATGGCTCTTAAACATCAATTTAGTCCTATTGTATGGCTCAACACCTAGTCAGTCCTATTGTATGGTTCTTAAACATCTAGTCAGTCCTACTGTATGGCTCTTAAACATCAAGTCAGTACTGGTGTACGGCTCTTAAATATCTAGTCGGTCCTACTGTATGGTTCTTAAACATCAAGTCAGTCCTATTATATGGCTCTTAAACATCTAGTCAGTCCTACTGTGATGGGGCCGTAAAGACGCCCCCTCCATGTTCAAGGCATATTTATCGCCCATATATTTTCGATGTGTGCGCAGCACACTGGGATGTGAAAAGTGATAGAAGATATATTAGTTTAGGCCATAATAAAGCCTAAACTATAATTGTGTTATATTTGATAGTCGTGTGTTATATTTGATAGTTGTGGGCCATATTTGTGTTTTCATGCCTAATAGAGCAAAAAGGCGAGTGTTATTTGTGTGGCACAATTACTACGCGTCGCGCAGTAAGTTGAGTGATTCGACCTAGGGCTTATAAAAGAGATAGCGAGCGGCAAACAGGCCTATTTAAAGATTCAATCCAGACAAGAGAAAACGAGACGAGGCGCCCTGTGTGGTTAGCAGATGAACAAAGAAAGTCTTGGCATATGCAAGTCGCACACTTCGACCCTCCGAAAGAAACTCAAAAAGCAGCATGAGGCTGGAACTGCTGGGTCTTAAGTGGGCCATGACTGAAAAGTTCAGAGGTTACCTGCTAGGATCACAAGTAGAGGTATTTACAGACAACAGGGGTCTGGCCTTCTGGGAGAAAGCTAAACTGGGAGCCATAGAGCAGAGATGGATGGCCCAGATGGCTATGTTTAACTACACTATCCGACATCGGGCAGCGAGAGCCAATGGAAATGCAGATTATTTGTCCCGCTTTCCTATTGAGACCACAGGCGAAGAACTGGAGGATGATGCAGATGTTGCAATAAGTGGCATAACAGCTGAGGTTATCAGAGAGTTTATCCAGATACCACATGAGATAGGGTTGATGGCAGCAACAAGCCAGAAAGATATCAGTGAAAGGGTACCTGCCGAATCAGCCACAGCACCAGCAACCAGTCAAGCATTTCCCACCTATTCGCGTGAGGAATTGATAAATCTCCAGGGAGCTGATGATGTGGTAGCAATGGTCAGGAAGATGGTGAATGATGGCACCAGACCTGCAGGAAGAGATGCTCGAAAAATCCCCTTGGCTGCAAGAAAACTACTTAATCAGAGTAACCAGCTCGAAGTGACAGATGGGTTGTTATACCAGACAGTGAAGGGATCAGATGGATTCTGCATGAAACAACTAGTAATACCTGAGTCCATGAAACCACGGATACTAGACTCTGCTCACAGGGTGGGCCATCAGGGAAGAGAGCGCATGCTACAGTTGCTGAGAAGTAGGTGCTTCTGGGTAGGCATCACAGCTGACGTTGAAATGTTTTGTCGGAGATGCAACCGATGTAACATTGCCAAAGCACCTCAACTGAAGTTTCATGGGCCATCTGGAAACCTGATTGCCTCCAGACCACTTGAGGTGGTAGCAATGGATTTCACACTGCTAGAGCGGGATTCCAAAGGGTTTGAGAATGTACTAGTGCTGACAGATGTGTTCAGCAAGTACACCATTGCTATACCAACAAGAGACCAAAAAGCAACAACGGTCACCAAGGCCCTGGTGGAAAAGTGGTTCCAGTATCTTGGATCTCCTCAGAGGATACACTCTGATCAAGGCCGGAACTTCGAGTCAGCGATAGTCGCAGAGCTATATGCAGGATATATGGAGTCCACAAGAGCCGCACTACAGCTTACAATCCTAAAGGCAACGGGCAGTGCGAGCGCTTCAACAAGACCTTGCATGATTTGCTGAGACCCATGACAGCTGACCAGAAGCGAAGGTGGTCTGATCATCTAGCTGAGGTGGTTATGGTCTACAACTCCACCCCCCACTCTTCAACAGGGTACTCACCATACTACCTCCTCTTCGGCAGAGAACCAAGGCTTCCTCTAGACTTCATGATAGGCACGCGCCCAGATGAAGAGCCGGAGAGTGGCTGCAAGGTCACCTAGAGAGGTTGCACGTAGCACACCAAAAAGCTGCAGAGAGAATGCAGCTGACAGGAGGGAGAAGGGTAATCAGCTCCCAGGCCCCACACCATTGCGAGTGGGTGAAAGAGTGCGGAAAAGAGTGCACTACACTGACAGGGCCAAAATACAAGACGTGTGGTCCAACGACGAATTCATTGTATCAGCAATTCCAGAAGCTAGCGGTGGTCCTTATGTGATAAGGCCAGCAGGCAACGAAGATCTCAAGATGAGGGTTGCGGCGCACGAACTGAGACGAAGTGAAGAAAAAGATGATTCTCCGGATCTGGTAGATGCTACACTAGGTCTACCTGAGGCACCAGCTTCGCCAGATGAGACAGGCCCGGGGGAGGACGTGCATGGTCTAACGCCCGAACCAGGCTGGTACGCCCTGCAGCCGATAGAGGGTCCTGCCCTGAGATGATCTGAGAGGTTACAATTGAAGCGCCAGAGGTAGTGATGTTGTCGGGACGACAACAAAATCAGGAGGGAGATATGTGATGGGCCGTAAAGACACCCCCTCCATGTTCAAGGCATATTTATCGCCCATATATTTTTGATGTGCGCGCAGCACGCTGGGATGTGAAAAGTGATAGAAGATATATTAGTTTAGGCCATAATAAAGCCTAAACTATAATTGTGTTTTATTTGATAGTCGTGTGTTATATTTGATAGTTGTGGGTCATATTTGTGTTTTCATGCCTAACAGAGCAATAAAGGCGAGTGTTATTTGTGTGGCGCAATTACTACGTGTCGCGCAGTAAGTTGAGTGATTCGACCTAGGGCTTATAAAAGAGATAGCGAGCGGCAAACAGGCCTATTTGAAGATTCAGTCCAGACAAGAGAAAATGAGATGAGGCGCCCTGTGTGGTTAGCAGATGGACAAAGAAACCAGAGCACATTAGCAATCGAGCACAGGCTGGGTGTTTGTTTGGTGTTTGGTTTGTTGGTTTATTTGTTTAATGTTTGCTTTGTGTGCTTGTAGTCACTGACAGGGCACGGCTGTTTGCCAGCGATCTTTTAGTTATTTCCCCTTTTTCCCCGACCGCGCTATTTATAGCCCACTTGACAGAGGTCACGTGGTCAGCTTCCTAATGGGAAAAACATGTGGCGATGTTTACTTTTGATAGGGCTTAATTAATGCTTTTAGGCTACTTTATTATTATAAATACCGGCTTTAATTTTGCGTAAAGCTAGACTAGAAATGTTAGAGTAAATTTTAGAACAAGAACAAACATTTTATCACAATTAGAACAGAAGATATAATAGTCTGAAATAGTGTAAAATTTACGTTTTTTTTATATTTTGTTATGGTTTGTTTATATACAATTTTCACTAAATCGGTCACAATCAACATGCATAACAAATTACAGAAATCAAAAGTAGAAAACCTGCAGAAAATGGATATCAAAGATTTGTTTTGGTTTCATGCGTCAAACATTAATTATTGAAAGTTTAAATTGCAAGTCCACATTTATTACCTTAAAATAACACACCCAATTGTCCCCAAAACATGTTTGAATTGCTTTTATGCTACTTTATTATTATAAATACCGGCTTTAATTTTGCTTAAAGCTAGACTAGAAATGTTAGAGTAAATTTTAGAACAAGAACAAAGAAAGTTTAAATTGCAAGTCCACATTTATTACCTTAAAATAACACACCCAATTGTCCCCAAAACATGTTTGAATTGCTTTTATGCTACTTTATTATTATAAATACCGGCTTTAATTTTGCGTAAAGCTAGACTAGAAATGTTAGAGTAAATTTTAGAACAAGAACAAACACTTTATCACAATTAGAACAGAAGATATAATAGTCTGAAATAGTGTAAAATTTACGTTTTTTTTTTTACATTTTGTTATGGTTTGTTTCTAATTCAATTTACACTAAAACGGTCACAATCAACATGCATAACAAATTACAGAAATCAAAAGTAGAAAACCTGCAGAAAATGGATATCAAAGTTTTGTTTTGGTTTCATGCGTCAAACATTAATTATTGAAAGTTTAAATTGCATGTCTACATTTATAACCTTAAAATAACACACCCAATTGTCCCCAAAACATGAGAGCTAACAATTATCTCAATCATACATCATGAGTTCTGATCCAGTCTGCGCAATGTTTTTCTAATATGTGCTGTTTATGAATTGTCTTACTGGGGAATAGCTTTCTGAACAAAGACATATAAGTCTCTATCGATGCTGTTATTGATTCTTTACTAATTGGTTTACTGTGTGATATTTTGTTGTGTACTTTCTCAAATGCTTCTTTCAGTGAGTTGAATTGTTCTTGGGCAATAAAAGCTATGTTAGTTATATCTTGTTTGTCTGTAATTTTCAGTGTTTGTGTAATGATTGCTCTTGTAAGATCTTTATAAACTTTTTGTGTGAGATATCTGTGGCAGTGATTCCCTATAAATGCTCTGCTATTATAAGCCTGTTGTATGATTCTGTGTTTGGCTAGTACCTTGTCCAAGTGTGAGCAAACTGGACCAGACCAGAACATAGATCTTGAAACTGAAGTTTGGCCAGCGCATCTTGTGCATTTTCAAGTCTAACTTTAAAATTATCTGTCTCCTCCTTATCCTCATAAAGTTCAATACCTACCTGAAAAATTCAATTTTAGCTCCTAATTCTTCTGCCTATTTCCAGTTCCTACTAAATCTCTTCAAGTTCTTAAAAGTACTAATGTTTGCATGTATCTCTTGCGAATTCTCAAATATCTTTGCGTCTATTGTATCAGCTACCTGTTCTAGAAGTCTGTGGTGTTTCAAAACAATGCCTAATAAAATATGAAGGTAAGGAGGAGCTACATTTTCAATTTCAATCTCTAACATTGGTTTGTGTAAACAATTATGATAATGTGCCACTTGCCTTTTACTCCCTTTCCCATATTTCATATATCTATTGTAATCTCTTATCAACATGGCCAAACTTCTTGGTTTGCAAGTTGTATGCAATCTGGATGTCTTTGATGAAAATGTTTGGTTTGTCTGGAGCTCAAGGAATATACCCATGTCTGTGGTGTCTCCAGCAAAACAAGGAAATAATCTCCGAATAAGAAAACAACAACTTGTTTACCATCCCACTCTAAATATTTTAGTGACTCTATCTGAGCTTTCATGCCATTCATAAATATTTCTAAATTATCATATGTATCTCTGACTCTAGCCATTGATAAAAGGATGGTATTAGATTTAGAATTTGGTTTCTCTAAATTTACTACCTGCATTGTAACTTTGAATGAAAGAAGATATACAAACAGTTACTTAGAATTCTTTGGCAGCCGTCGTGTGCACAGGATTGTCTACCAAAGAACACCAATGGAACAGTCCTTATCTCACACACAAAAAAAAAAAAATTCATATTATAAATAGAAGATTAACAAGACTTGAAAGATAGATCAAATTATGTGGAAGTAATCTATCTATAGCTTTACATGTTTTCTGACGCTTATATACGTAGCTAAATATCATTATAAATGAATGAAAATGCAAAAACATGGTGTTTACAAAAAGTTATTTTTTTACTACCTTATTTAAGATTTGTGAGTATCAGGAATGCGTTTACAGGGATTTAAATGCTATAAAATCTGGTGACAATATGCTTGTTCTTGTAATGCCACACTCACAAAACTGACTACCACTCATTCTCAAGATACGAAACCAAAAAAAAAAGTATGTGGAAATAATCTTTAGCTTCCCTTCGAGAAGTCTTTATAATTATAAACTCAAACGAATGGGCCGATTTTTAGATATTAAATTAATAAAAAGATTACTTATTTTATGAATTTCCTTAAATGATGACGCTGTTTTCAAAAGTCTGTAACTCCGTCAAAACTAATTTCAAAGAAATAAAAATGCAATCAAAAATAGAACACAGAACAAAGTTATAGTACACAAAAGAATTTTAGCGCTGTGTTTATCCAGAACGAGTGTGTAATGATTTATATTTTACTGATTTTACTCACACATCAGCTGATTTTCCCCGCCAAAAACTTAAATAGTCTTTTACGGTGCACACAAAATTTTATACCCGGTATCAGAATTCCGGTCACCGAAACTAAAAGAGCGCTCTGGTATAGGGCACAAACAGCCGTGAGGGTTGTAGAAATAAATACAGCCCCTGCCTCAGAATCAAGAGTTTTTATTGTTGTTCGGGTCGGTGCGAGTTTGAAAAGAGAGTGATCACATATCACAACATCATCATCTCGCCCACCCTATCACACTACAGTATGGCTCTTAAACATCAAGTCAGTACTAGTGTATGGCTCTTAAACATCAAGTCAGTCCTATTATATGGCTCTTAAACATCTATTCAGTCCTATTGTATGGCTCTTAAACATCATCAGTACTGCTGTATGGCTCTTAAACATCAAGTCAGTCCTACTGTACGGCTCTTAAACATCAAGTCAGTCCTACTGTATGGCTCTTAAACATCTAGTCAGTCCTACTGTATGGCTCTTAAACATCTAATCAGTCCTAATGTATGGCTCTTAAGCATCAAGTCAGTCCTATTGTATGGCTCTTAAACATCCAGAACAGTGTTTCTCAAAGTGGGTGGTATCACCCCCTAGGGGGTTGTGCGATTACCTGGGGGGGAGGGCACTAAGAGGCAAGGAGGCAGCTATGATGGAGGCGAGCCCTTCAGAGAGCACTGTTTCATTATTTACAAGTGACTACCAAGAGCTTTGGTTACATAAAGAAATTTTTCATCACTGTTCTGCACTACAGACAGTAGTTCATATGCCCCTTGTTGCATTTCCAACATTATTTGTGGTGGAACGTGGTTTCAGTGTGATCATCAAACTCTTCTCCAAGCAACGAAATCAACTCCCGCTTACTAAACATTGTGACTTAAGATTCCTGCCAAGGGACTTTAGACCAGACATTGAGGAACTGGTATCACTTCATCAAGGGTATACATCGCATTAAGATTGTACCACTAGCTAAATGTGATATCAAAAGATTCTTGTCAAAACAGACAATCAGACTTGAAAAGCTAGTATTGCTGGATCAGTTTCATCAATATTATCACATGAAATAAAATGAAAAGCTTTAATTGGATTTTGAATAAATGATCAATTAACTGTTATGGTTTTGAATTTTATTTTCATTATTTCCTTAGTAGACCGTGCAAACCGCTCTTCTGAAGAATGCTTTTTTATAAGGTAGGTTGGGGTGCACTGTTTCCTGATGTGGCTGTGGTTGATGAAGGGGGAGCCTCGAAGTTTCCAATAATTCTAGTGGATCATCCATTCATAAAACTGACTCCATACTACTTTTTTTAAATAACATATTACTTGTAGTCATGAGATAAGAGACAATGAGAATAAATCAAGGAAATGATAAGATTGCATTGGAAGAAACATCATTGCAAGATGTAGAATTATACATATATCTTGGTAGCAATATAGGGTAGAGGTGAGCAAATCGACACACTCCGCTGTTTCGAGACAGTTGGCTCAGTGATTTAAACTGTGTCGAAACAGTGTGTCGACACAACAGCACTATTGCCCGTATCGGGGAGAAAGAAGTCTCTAATAGACAGTATACATTACTATACATGAACTGTTTTTACTTGCGCGCTACTGTCGTGTGTGAAAATCTATGGCATTTCGTGTGACCACAATTCAATATTTTTACACAAGTCTTCATTATGATGAAATAAAACGGAGATATGATGATAGCTGCAGTATATGTGAAAATAATAAAAAAACAACAATAATAATAACAGTAATAATAACACATGATATCAAACTAGAGTAAGCTAGTTTTGGTAGACAATGATTCAAATCCACACCGAGTACATAGATATCAGCAGAGCTAATAAAGTGTCCATTACATTTATACGAACACACGGACACTTTCAACTTTAACATAGTGCCTAAAACATTGACAACTGCAGCACTGACACAATTTCCAGTGTCTATAACTTCTCAGCAAAAATCAAATTTTCACGGAAGGTTGTGAGACAGTGTGTCTCTGCAAAACAGCGAGGCAGACAGGAACTGAAACTGTGTCGAAACAACAAGCAGGCTGTGTGTCGAATCTTTCGGACTCGATGCTGTTTCGAAGCATTGTTTCGACACATACATACAGTAGCCATCTCTAATATAGGGTAAAGTTGGAGGGACTTACAATGATATCAAAATAAGGATACAAAAGGCTAGAGGAGCTTTCATTGCATTGGGAAATATATGGAGATCAAAAGTAATCAAGTCCAACACAAAAATCTGAATTTTCAATTCAAATGTCAAGTCAGTTCTAATGTATGGCTCTGAAACATGCAGAACAACAAAAAGAACAACCAAAAACTACAGACTTTCATGAATGGATGCTTGCATACTATAGAAGGTTTGAAGTAATATGACAAGATCACTAATGTGGAACTGATGACAATGGCACGTGGAACAAGAGATGAGAAAAAGATGCTGGAAATGGATTAGACACACATCGAGAAAACACGCGGATACATTACCAATCAGTCCTTGTTCTGAATCCTAGGGTAAGAGAAGTAGAAGAAGACAAAAGAACACATAGAGAAGAGAACTGGAGACAGATATGAAGGGGATGAAGAAAATATGGAAAGGCCTTGAGCTGATGGCACGGGACAGGAAGACTTGGCAGACGTTTGATGATGGCCTGTGTGCCTTGGGGAGTTGTGAAGAAGAAGTTGTATTTTGCATGTCTGAAGATTTACTATTTTGCTGAAGTAGTCAGGAATAAATACACATTTTCTGATAGTAGTTTATTATGCGTATACCCAGGACATCTTCATTTGTTGAAATCTACTGCTGGACTGCACACATTACTCCTTGTCAAGTATTTCCAACATGTCCTGTATTTTTGTATGTCTCTCTGTGTGACTTTGTTTGTAGACAACTGAGCAATGCCTTCTCACTTGTACAAGGTGACTAATATGAGGTTGTGCATGAGGCAAGGAACCTCAAAAGTTAAAGAAACCTGCGACCGAAACCTTACTTACTTACTTAGTCGTTCCCCTTCTACCGTGAGGTGTAGAGGTTTGGAAGAGAGAGCGCCAGACTATCCTATCGGCTGTCTTCCTCCTGGCCTGGTTCCATTCTAGTCCTCGGTCCTTCAAAGATTGTCTAATGTTGTCCTCCCAGCGGACTCTGGGTCATCCTGGAGGTCTGGATCCCTGGCTCTTTGTTTCTTATGCTTGTCATGGTAGCTGATCTTCTTCCATTCTGCAGACATGGCCAAACCATCTTAGTTGGGACTGTTCTATTTGGGTCTGCAGCGGGTGGGATTTTAGGCCTTGACGTATCGTCTGGTTGCGGACCATGTCTCTTCTTGTTACTTCAACCACCTTCCTCAGATACCTCATTTCTGAGGTTTGGGCGACCGAAACCACCACTGCAAGAGTACATGAATGCTTGGCGTATGCTTCCTGCAATGGGATCAGCTACAGTGGGGGTTCCATATGGAGTGAAAAGGAAAATGATGACGATGATATAACCGGTAACAAAGCTGCGAAGATCATACCAATTGGGGAAAACAGAGACAAGGGGGGGGGGTAATCTCCAAAAGAACGTTGCCAATCGTTCCACACAGAATATTTACTTGGGAGTTATTTCCCTTCAGCAATATTTCATGGATATGTATTGTAGCATGCAAGTGTTGATTGTAATTAGGAACTGTCACACTATTTGAGGTGCAAAACACAGTGACAATTATAAACAAAATAAATTTATTTTTTTTTTTGGGGGGGGGGGGGGGGGGGGGGTTAAAGCATGAGCCTTTTGGTTTACTGCTTAACTGACTTTTATTTGTCATAATTAATTTTCTGTAAGAACCCTCACTGACAAACTGACTCACATACTGACAGAATATTAATTGTCTAACTTACTAACAGACTGATTGATGTATTGACTGATGGACCGAGTGACTGAGTGATGTACTCACTATGATTGACTGACTGACAGACTTCAGATATACTTCTAATTTGACGGACCGACTTCCGTACATCAGTTCGTAAGTCGGTCCTTCAAATTAAGAGTCTATCCTTTTTTTTAAAAAAAATTTATTTTGTTTATAATTAGAGAATTGCACAGTACAGTAATACGGTATATAAGAAGAACTAATAGGAATATATAAGGATCAATGATGGGGTGAGGATAAGGGGTAGTCTGATATAGTGCATGCGTGGATGATCGCAGATAACTGGTGGATTGGGTGTCGTCCCGGTCACCCCCTGGCTTTCTCACCCTTTTTCACCTCGTTAACAAAAGGGCAGTTATGAGAGAACAATTCTCCACACCTAAGGGTCTTTTATGTTTGGACATGCGCCCTAATATAACCGACTGGGTTGAACGAGGCAAAACTTTATAAAAACAAAAAAAAAAAGTTATGAGAGACTTTACTTTATTTTTGTTGTTGTTTGTATGTTTTTTATTTTAATTTTTCTTTTGGAAAGGGGAGGGCACACACACATATACATTCACACAATTTTACAGTTCTGATTCCTAGTATTTGGACTGAGTTGGGGGGAGAGAGAGAAGATACTATAGGCTATTGGAAATCAGATTTTATTATCTTGAATTACTAAACAATATAATAACCCATCAAGGGTTGAACGGGATACTTTGCCATAAATTAAAAAAAAAACTAGCGGTCTAACCACTATGTCAATCAGACGCTCGAATGGTAGGTAGGTAGGCCTAGTCATGAAAACGGTAAAGTTTCAAAAATAGTTCTTAAAAAAAAAATTCCATTAGCCTACACATCAGTAACTGCGGCATCAGAATTACCATCAACCCACAACGTGCTTCTCAGAATGCAAACAGCAGACTCTCTTATTCCAGCTAATAAAAGGTGTTTACCTGGAGCGACAGTTCTGTGTAAATATTCACAATTTAATTTGTAATCAAAGAAAAATCGGTGAAATCAAATCAATCATTAAATATAACCGTAAGCTATAGTCGCCAGCTTCAATTTCGTACATTAATAAGATAATAATTTATTTTAAAATACTACTGTATAAATATTAATAACGTTTATTATCAACCTAATACACGATTTATACGTTTTTAAGATACTTTTCATGGCCTCTTGGCTATGTTTCTCGTGTCTTATTCCAAACTAATAGCTCCTATGTGATAGTTGCTAAGCAACCACTAGTTCTATAAAATGGAAGGAAAATTACGGGAAATCCGAAGATGTATTTTTCACGTACGCCTATATTCTTATTTTTTCTAAAATTCTTGTTCAGAGTTTATTCTTGGTTTTATTTTTTATTTAACGTATAAGCATAATTGTGATTGTCCCTATTTATATTGATTTGACAAATGTGATGCCACTTTCTCATATTGGCGGTTGTTCATATTATTTGGAATTGAAAATAATATATATCCTAATTATAACCCATCAGAGGTTGAACGAGTTATCTTGTTTTTCATTAATTTAAAAAAATAATTATTTTTTCTACTTTTAGGGAGCGTTGGGTGAAATATTGGTTCAAGCTCTTGTATTTCGCGGAAATGTTACTGGATTCTACCCAGCTGTAAATGGGTACACGACTGCTCTTGAGATAACCTGGATGTCGGTTCAAATTAAAAAGAACAGTGGGCCGTCCTTTCGATACGGCCTCAACAAAAATAATAATAATAGTTTATAGTATTACCCGGCAGTCCTTGTTCCGGAAACCCCAAGGTAAGAGAGGCAAAGGAAGACCAAAGAACATATGGAAAAGAGAGCTGGAGGCAGAAGTGAAAATGATGAGGGGAGACGTGGAAATACCTTGAGCTGATGGCACGTGACAGGAAGACTTGGCATACGTTTGTTGAAAGCCTATGGTTCTTTGGGAGTTGAAAGAAGTGTATACAGTGGGGTGAACGAAATTTTTTTTTTTCCTATCCAGCGGCACTTGGGCTTCAGCCCTTCGGCCTAATGACACGACACAAATTTCATGCCATTGTGAAGCTGGGGTGCCTGTGGACTTTCCTCCCCACCCGGTCAGGAGCCAGATGTCCGTGCCATCTCCGCTCCTTCCCATCCACAGAGGGTTTGTGCTCAGGAGCCGCTCAGGTTATTTCAGTCCCTAGTCGAAGACACTTCTTGAAATGTCTTCGCTAGGACTCGAATTATTCCAGTCCAAGTCCCGGTCGAAGATACTAATTCAAATGTGCTCGCCACGACGCGAACCTTGATCACCCGATCGCCAGCGCAGTGTGGTAGCCCGTGTACATGTCACTAGGACAAAGAAATTCTGTAAGACATGTCTGTAAAGTCTCCTTCAGGCGACACACTAATTAAATCAGTAAAGGTAGTCTCATAGCAGATACTGCCGTAGGGGTGAAGTGTTAGAGACTTCACTACACTACGTCCAGCATCGAAGTAAATAAATTGAGAACAAATCTTAAAGCGGTTCAAATAGGCGACAGTAGACTGGATGCCACTATGTTTGCCAGCAGTGTTGCCACCCTGAATTTTGAACAAAAAACCTAGATGGTACCTTAAACACCTAGATTTTGAATTTTGGGCGACTTTGGCTACTTTAGGTGGTTGTTTGGCTATTTTGGGCGTAAAGCGGAAAGTCGATCTAGGTGGCGTTCTTCAACTAATGAAGGAAAATGACACATAGACAGGACCCCAAAAAAACCTAAATCTAGGTTAATTCACCTAGTAGTGGCAACGCTGTTTGCCAGACAGTGGCGGAGTTTCGCTTCGAATACTTCGATTGGAATTTTTTTTTAATTTTTTAAAATATGGCCGAAGTGTTTGTCAGACGTTAATGCTCGAAAGAGGGTGGTGGTTAGGTTAAGACTAGCCGTTTGACAACGCACGAAACAGGGTTGGGGTTAGGTTAAGGCTAGCTGTTTGACAAAGCTTGAAACAGGGTCGGGGTTAGGTTAAGGCTAGTTGTTTGGCAAAGCTAGGAACAGTGTTGAGATTAGGTTAAGGTTCTCCGTTTGACAGTGCTCGAAACATGGTTGGGGTTAGGTTAAGGCTTGTTGCTTGGCAAAGCTAGAAACAGTGTTGAGGTTAGGTTAAGGCTAGTTGTTTGGCAAAGTTAGGAACAGTGTTGAGATTAGGTTAAGGTTCTCCGTTTGACAATGCTCACTCAAAACATGGTTGGGGTTAGGTTGAGGCTTGTTGTTTGGCAAAGCTAGAAACAGTGTTGAGGTTAGGTTAAGGCTAGTTGTTTGGCAAAGCTAGGAACAGTGTTGAGATTTGGTTAAGGTTCTCTGTTTGACAATTCTTGAAAAATGGTTGGGGTTAGGTTAAGGCTAGCGTTTGACAAAACTTGAAATAAGGTTGGGGTTAGGTTAAGGCTAGCTGTTTGACAAAACTTTAAATAGGGTTGGAGTTAGGTTAAGGCTAGTTGTATGACAAAGCTCGAAGTAGAGTTGGCGATAGACTACAGCTAGCTACATAGTGCATTGACCAGAAGTCATGACAAGTTTGACTACGAAAATTCAATAACGTTGAAATGGAAAAGAATAAAATGGCCACCAGAGAATTAATGACGTCATCGGGACATGCAGCAGAAAGAGCACAAGATAATTATTTCTCGTCACATTTTTGACGAGTTACTTGCTCATATGAGCATCCGACTACAGGGTTTCAGGATGGAAACATGGTAACGATTTTCTCCAGTCTTCCCAGCTGTAAATGGGTATCTGACTCTGCTCTCGAGTTAGGGAAAAGAATACCAATATTAAATTATTTGCAGGCATTAAATCTACCTATAAATATAGAAGAGGTGTTAAGAACAGACATACCTAGGGAACGGTATAATTTACTCAAACAGTATTTAACCAGAACTAAAGTTGGTAATTTCCTATCTTTCGTACCTTTTTGGTCCGCAGTGAATATATGTAGTTAGGTGTTGTTTCGTAGCAGTTAGGGTTAGGATTAGTATTATGGTTAACACTAAGCCTAACACAAACCCTAATCCTAACCCTAAGCGCTACGAAACAACACCAAACTATACATATTCACTGCGGAGCAAAAAGGTACGAAAGATAGGAAATTACCCTAAGTTAATATATAGTAATTGGGAAAGTGAAGGTCTGAATGCTGTTCTTACACTAGATATGACTTTCGACAGGTGAAAGTCAATTAAATATACATTAAAACCAGTTATATAACTGGAAACACCAGGCCTTTACCACCCCCCCCCCCCCCACCCCCCCCCCCCCCCCCCCCCCCCCCCCCCCCCCCCCCCCCCCCCCCGAATATTATTCTTGTTTGGTGTTTCTGTTTGGTTTTATCTCGTTTTTGTTTGTTTGGGTATTTTTTTAAACATACAAGCATAATTGGTACTTGTGATTTGCCCTATTTACAATGATTTGACAAGCGTGATGCCACTTTCCCATATCGGCAGTTGTTCATATTATCTGGAATTGAAAACAATATATATCCTAATTATAACATGCATGCAGATGCTGACCACATCACCCCTAGTGTGCTGATGGTCAAGAAAATACAGGCCTAACACCGTATTCCCAATATGCCTCAATGGGCGTGTAACGGGATCCTTGACCTTTATAACCCATCAGAGATTGAACGGGATATTTTTCGTCATTAAATAAAGAAAAAAAAAAAGAGTTAAGGAAAGCAAAAGCAGTGAGGACGGGAACTGATCACCCCACCTCATAAAAAGCCTGGATATAACACTGTGAAGTCTCTAACACTTTACTCCCCTACGGCAGTTCTTGCTATGGGACAACCTTACCCTTATTATTTAAATTTCACAATATCTGTATAAATTATAACCACGGAAGGTTGTATGCAATACTAGCAAACTTCATAATGTTAAACACGCCAAACGCCTCAGACCACATGGACAGTTTTCCATACGTCCTGCAAGATAACCAATAAGAGGCCCCCATTTGTTATCAGGTTACAATTTTACCTTCAACCTGCGGTGTCTGCACCACGTCCTTGGTGGAAGGACAAGTGACCGATTTTGAGGTGTTGTCATGCGGTGGCTTTCAAAGCATGTATATATATATACTCTATCAGCATTTCCACTCCTAGGTGGATTCACCTAGATTTAGGTTTTTTTTTTGGTCCCATCTAGGTGTCATTTTCCTTCATTGGTTGAAGAACGCCACATATATTTCGCCCAAAATTTGTCAAACGTAGCCCCAAAATCGCCCATATCAAGGTTTTTTTTCTTCAAAATTCAGAGTGCCAACGCTGTACTCTACATAGATTACCTTTGCTTCCTCATGTTCGCCGTATGAATGATGATCGCGTCCTCCATAATTTCTATGGATAACTGGCAGGTGGGAGACTACAGCTGAAGTTCAAAGATGTGTGCCAGAGACACCTCAATTCCCAGTATATAATTTATGGAAACTGTTTTTCATGACCACCACCCCCCCGCCCATCTCATGCGTAGTGAGATCGGATGCCCAGCCTTCTCGGATAAGGACGAAAAGATAGGAGGTCCCGTGTGCAAGTTGCGCATGTTAAAAATCCCACGGCAGTTGGAAATCGTAAAGAGTAGACCATAAGGCCGCTGCCCTGGCAAAATTTAAAAATTAGAAACCTACCCATCAAATATATTTATAGAATGTGTGATTCCTGTATACACACATTGGGATTCTCGCTGTACTGAGATCCTCCTTGTGTGATCTAAGGGAGGAGATTGGAGCACTGATGGAGTTGATCGTGTGCAATGAAGATAATCCTTAAAACTAAACCAATCCTTCTTTTCTGTGCAAGCAACCATTACAAGCATCCATTATGAATGTCTCTAACTTTCTTGCTTGTCATTTTTTGTTCTCTATGTTCCTGAGCCATACAGTAGTACTGACTTGACATACGATTTATGAATAATGCCCCGAACGGAAACATTTTTTTTCTGGGATTTCAACAGCAACTACAGATACATGTAATTATGGCAGCGGGAAATCATTAGGCCTATCTTTGGTAACTGACGAGGAATTCATGATTTTGTCGGGAAATCGCACAACAGCATTGAAATCCCACGAAAGTTACAAACAGAATCGTGAACTCAGGCGTAGAATTCCGAGAAGGAAAGGGTTAGATCTAGACTGGGTATATAAGCCCGCTCAGATTCAATTTTCAGAACTGAAGCTTCGACAAGCGTGTATCAATCCACTGGGCGTCTTTTCAGCTAAGAAATTCTGAGAATTTTATAACATGAAGCCACAGCCCGTAGCTGAGAAAAGCAAAGCTGACCTGCTTGTGAGCAGACGCATAAGTGATAAGCTCAGATCCGTAATACTGTATCTGAAGGATATGTTAAATTTGTATTAATCGTTGGGTAACAAGTATTTTGGTGTTATGTAAATTGCTGTAATATTTAATGTTAACATTGACTTTGAATTACCTATTGATATCATAATTTTGGTACTCTAGCCCTGCGCTGATAACTGAAATTGGTTTCCAAACGGAATATAACCTGAACAATTCTGACCAGAATGACGCAGCTAAAAATCCTTGTCAGGACTGCACAATACTAGCTTTAAGTACTTTTCCGGGCTTAGAATTTAAATGCTGGATGCCAAAGCATTTGTCTTCTTCTTCTTCTTCCACTGCTTCTTCGCTTCCTTCATTCAATTTAAAATTCCGTTGATGTAATAAAAGGGAAACGAATTTTGGCACAACTTAGGACCAATGGGAAGTAATCAAGACAGATTTCAGAAAAAAATTGTAAATGATGTCTATAGTCTAACGATGTATTTTATTGATTGTATGCAATACTTCTTTGATTGAAATGACCATGGCCTCATGACCAAAATGAGGATTCTGATCAATAGTGACCTGTCATCATTGGAGGATCATCTGTGATAGGAAACAGACACCATGATCTGTGCATGTTTCAGGTTCTTATCCTAGATCACAACAAAAGCTTCTGATAAGAAGCAGAAAAGACTGCAGTGTGTGATTCAAAGACCACCTCTGCAAGTTGCCGGAAAGTAGCATTGTGTCTACCTGTCTAGGTGATTTAAGTATCTTGGACATCAACACCTAACACTGCCTAGGCCGGTCCCAAGCCCGGCTGAAAAAGGAGGAGGGCGGCCTGCATGGAGGCAGCCCCTCCACCATGCAAAGGCACAACAGGCCAATCACCTGTTTGCTTTAAAACATGATTGCACGAACTAGAAGAGAGAAAACCGGACTGATTCTAAAAGCGACGAACTGGAACGGACTACGACTTATGGAACATAAGAAGTATAATATAAATGGGAAAGAAGAGGAGCTGGTGGAAGAGATGAGGAAAGCAAAATTAGAAATCCTGGCTATAACGGAAACAAAGAAAAAGGGACAGGAGTCATGGATCTCGATGACAACACGCTGCTCTACAGTGGTGTACCCACGTCTGAAAGAGCTAAAGGGGGCGTGAGTTGCATTGTGGCCAAAAACCAGAAAGATAGTATCAAGCGATGGAACTTTGTCTCGGAGCGCATTATGGTTGTAAAACTAAAAGAAGGAGAAACCATAGTCAACCTGGTCATAGTGTATGGGCCAAATGAGGATGAGAGAGCAGAGGTCAAGGAGGAATTCTTTGAGCTGCTTCAAAGGACAGTGGATGACTGCCTAGATGAAATTATCATGCTCGGAGATTTCAATGCCAGAGTTGGAAATGACCATGCTAGATGGGGTGGAGTTATCGGAAGATATGTAGAAGATACTCTCAATGACAATGAAAAGCGACTCCTTAGATTCTGCAGTGAGCAGAATCTGATCATTACAAACACAAAGTTCCCCCATAAGCGCATACATGCATACACTAGATGCGAACCAACAAAGAATGAGAAGTCAGCGATCGACTATGCCATTGTTAGGAGGAGCTCATTCAAATATGTCCGGGATGCTAGAGTCTGGAGGGGGCCAGAGATTGGAAGTGATCACTACCTGCTTACAATCAAAAGAACAACTGAAAGAGTTGCTCAGCCTAGGAACTGCTCAACATCACACAAGAAACCAAGTAAACAAACGGGAGAAATGAGCATTAAGACCTACAAGTTGAGAGAGCCAGAAATTAAGACCAGATAACAGGGGCTTATTGCTACAGCAGTGAGAAACACAGAAGAACAACCTGATGACTTGGAAACCCTCTGGCTTAAATTCAAGGACATCATAAAGACAGCTGCTGCAGAAGCATGTGGTGAAGTCCGACTTGGGAACAAGAGAAAGAGGACACCTAGGTGGACAGAGGAAGTCAAAGAGAAAATAAGAGAGAAGAAAATGGCATGGAAACAATACTTAGGAGCTAAAAACACAGCAGGACAAATAGAGAAATATCGAGAATATGTGATACTCAGAACAGAAGCTAAAGAAGTCAGAGGTCACGACGCTCAGTGTGAGCAACCCTGAGCCCATATCAGTAAGGAATCAGCAACTGGTACAGACAGACACCTTCACATACCTAGGATGCATAGTAACACCAGACGGCGGGGCAGGCAAAGACATCAACATCAGAATGAATAAGGCAAGAACAGCCTTTTTTAGCCTAAATAACATCTAGAAGTCCTCTCAATACAGCACAAGCACAAAATTAAGATTATATCATAGCTGTGTGCTTTCTGTGCTTCTCTATGGTGCGGAATGCTGGAGAGTTACAGAGAAGGAAATGTCGAAATTGTCCTCTTTTCACACAACATGCCTAAGAAAAATTCACCAAATCTTTTGGCCGAATACCATCACCAACCAAGATCTGCTTACTCGGAGCAAGCAAGAGGGCATGCACATCATCATAGCTGGCAGACGCTGGAGCTGGGTTGGCCATGTCCTCAGAAGAGACCCCGATGCCATCACAAGAACAGCTATGCTTTGGACCCCTGAGGGAAAACGAAAGAGAGGCCGACCAAAAACAACCTGGCGGAGGACTGTGGAGGCTGAGATGCAAAGAATGAACCAGAGTTGGGGCACTGTACGAAGGATGGCCACCGACCGAGCAAAGTGGAATCAATTTGTTGTTGCCCTACAAGACGCCACTAGGCGTGATGGCCACTAACTGGTTTGACGGTCGGCGGTTAAGGATCAAAGAAGAAGAAGAAGAACAGAAGCAAAGAACAAGGTGCTAGCAGCAAAACAGAAGTCCTGGGAAGAATTTGGAGAAAAGCTAGAAAAAGATGCGCAAGAAAACCAGAAATTGTTCTATAAGACCCTAAAGAACATGAGGAAGGAAAAACAATGCCCTCTCAAATTTATAAAGGACAAGCAAGGCAAATTGCTTACTGCCCCGAAGGTAGTAATGGAAAGATGGAAAGAATATTTCTCAGAACTCCTTGATGGTGAGCAAGGTCAAGCATCAGAAATGATAACCATTAGCACAGAAGAAGAAACCAATGGTGATGAAGATGACATAAAGATGGAAGAACTGAAGGCAGCACTGGAGAAAATCAAGATGGGCAAAGCAGCAGGGCATTATGGTATAACACCAGAAATGGTTAAGTACATGGGAGCATCAGGCGACCTATTACTCTTAAAGGTCCTACAGGCAGCATGGTGCAACAAGACCATACCAAAGGATTGGGAGATTGCCATCATAACACCAATTTTCAAAAAGGGTGACAATCAACAATGCGGAAACCATAGAGGCATATCACTTCTCAGTGTCCCTGGTAAAATCTACTCTAGAATCCTAGAGCAGAGACTCTGACGCCTAGCTGAGCCACAGTTGGATGAGGTCCAGTGTGGATTCTGAGCAAACCGAAGTACTCAAGACCTAATCTTCACACTCAGACAGCTGAGTGAAAAGGCTCTTGAGTATAAGAGTGAGATCCATCTTTGTTTCATAGATCTGGAAAAGGCGTTTGACAGGGTCCCCTGGAGCAAACTTTGGGACTGTTTGGCAAGGAAGAACATTCCAGTACCTCTGATTCATGCTATACAGAGCTTCTACAAGTCTTGCAGAAATTATGTGAGGACAGCAAACCATAAGTCAGAAGAGTTCAGGACCACCACTGGTGTAAGACAAGGTGATATCCTGTCACCTTATCTTTTCATACTCCTCATGGAAGATGTTATCAAGTCATGTAAGGAGAGAACAAGAAAGTATTCAGTGGGGTACTGGAAGATGAGACAGGTATGTATTTCAGAGCTGGCATTTGCTGATGATGTTGCCCTGATTGCTAAATCAGAGGCACATCTCCAATCCAACCTGCAAGTATGGAAGGAAGAGCTGGAGAAGAGAGAGATGGTCATAAGCAGCTCTAAAACAAAATTTATGTTGATATCATGAGAAGAAAGAAGACATCAGATTAAGCTGGGAGAACAGGTCCTGGAGCAGGTCGACCACTTTAAATATCTCAGAGCTATTATAGACCGAAAGGGAGGCATCAATGAAGAGTTGGCCACTCGAAAAGCTGCAGCTGGGAGTCTTTTTCAGGCCATAAATCGAGGATTCCTCAGCAAGAGAGAGGTTGGTAAGAAAACGAAGATGGCTGTATACCGCTCCACCTATGTCCCAGTCTTGACATATGGATGCGAGTCATGGGCAATGACTACAACCCACAAAAGCCAGATCCAAACCTCAGAAATGAGGTATCTGAGGAAGGTGGTTGAAGTAACAAGAAGAAACATGGTCCGCAACCAGACGATACGTCAAGGCCTAAAATCCCACCCCCTGCAGACCCAAGTAGAACAGTCCCAACTAAGATGGTTTGGCCATGTCTGCAGAATGGGAGAAGCTCGGCTACCACGACAAGCATGGGAAACAAAGAGCCAGGGATCCAGACCCCCAGAGTTCACTGGGAGGACAACATTAGACAATCTTTGAAGGACCGAGGACTAGAATGGAACCAGGCTAGGAGGAAGACAGCCGATAGGATAGTCTGGCGTTCTCTCTTCCAAACCTCTACACCTCAGGGTAGAAGAGGAACGATTAAATAAGTAAGTAGGATATCAACACCTGATGTATGACCAGAAGTGACTGCAGTGAAAGGACCTGAATTAGATAAGTACTCATTACTTTGAAGAAACAAGATCCAGAAGTCATTAACTTCCCAAAAAGATGAACAAAGACATCAACACCTTATAGTTGTCCAACTTGTGAGATGTGTAAATACTTACCTGCAATCTTTACCAAACTTCTATTTTAATTAATAAATGTACAGGTAGAGTTTATAAATCGCATATGATTGATTTTGTTTAAATTCCAGTTTCTGTTTTGAACTTGTGTTACTGTGTGGAAATTAAGAGAATTATTTAATATATATATATTTTTTTTCGTACGCCCGCTAATACTCGGGGCGAAATCTCAGGTTATTACTAATGTCTAACCTGACATTGATTTTACGTGAGTATCCCTTTTTTCTTGTACAGAGACAGGTGTCCCTCGCCATTCAGGCAAATACTCTCCGATTTCGGAGGTACCCATTGCAGCTGGGTCGGCTCAGGAGCCGCCAATCCCTGGTCGACGACACTCCTTCAAATGTTCTCGCCAGGTCTCGAGTTAATCCAGTCCAATTCCCGGTCGACGAAAAATCCTCAAATGCCGTCGCCCGGGTTTGATCCTGAATCACCCGGTCGCCAGAGCGGTGTTGTAACCACTACGCTAGCGCGGCTCCCTATTTAATATTTAAATTGGCAGGGATAATTAACGAGCTGCATTTCACATCAGCTATTACTAGAGACACACTTAGAGCATAGGATAGGTCTAGCGAGCATGTGACTTACTTCACAGCTCTCTTCTACTGCTGCCATACAGGACTGTGTGGTTAACTACCGTATATGTCCTGTGCCATCCCTACCACAAGTTCACTTCTTCATTTCTGGGAACTATATTATTCTATCTAACATCCATCTCGCCACATGAAGTAATAGAATATATCACCTGAATGTTACCAGGGATGAAGGGGGAGCAAAGAATAGTAGCACTATAACCTACCAAGCATGTTGTAAAAAGTAACTGATGAGGGTTGGGCACTGGGCCGGTTACCCCATTCTGTCGAAATTTTAAACCTTAAAAAAACTGAACACGGACAGGTTAATTAAATACTCGTAAAATAATTCAATTCAGTCATCCAAGACAGAAGTGGGCTCCCTGGTAAAGAAGCCTGTGATGCAACAGAAGATACATTTTAGGCAACTAAAAGAATGTTGTTCCCAAGTACATCCATTTCCATTATCTTGTAAGCTATTACTAAGATTAAACGAGAGTTGCGAACTTTCTGTACTTGTGTATGGTGTGGAGTGCTGGAGAGTAACAGAAAAGGAAATGTCCAAATTATTCTTTCCACACAACCTGCCTAAGGAAAATTTTTCGAATTTTTTGGCCGAATACCATCTCCAACCACGAACTGCTTACACGGCGCAGTCAAAAAGGCATGCACACCATCACTACAGTCAGATGCTGGAACTGGGTTGGCCATGCCCTCAGAAGGGACCCTGACACCATCACCAGAACTACTTTACTATGGACCCCAGAAGGACGGTGAAAGAGAGGCAGACCAAAGACAATCTGGTGGAAGCTGGGATGCAAAACATGAACCAGAGCTGGGGCACGGACAAAGGATGGCCATCGGCCGAGCCAAATGGGGGCAGTTTGTTGCTGCCCTACAAGACGCCATTAGGCATGATGGCCACTGACGGCTTTGTCAGTCAGGGTCTAAGGATCCAAGAAGAAGATAAGAATTTTGTTCCCAAGTACATCCATTTCCATTATCTTGTAAGCTATTACTAAAAAAAAATAAAATAAATACATTTTAAAAATCCAGAATTACATAAACATGTCTTTATTTGAGTAGAAATGTACGTTGTATATCACTGTACCAGTAACATAAGAAAGTATATCATGTGTTATAGTCAACTGCTGATGTTACAATATGAAAAAAAAAATTGTGCTTGCAGACAAGGCTGGCTTTAAGAAGTGTGGGGCCCAATTCAAACAGTTTTGATGAGGTCCCAGCAGGTATGACTTAAAAAAAAACTCTTAAAAAAACATTAATTTACTATATACAAAAATATAAATGATATTAAAACTGTATATTAAGTACTTCTTCTTTGTTCACTTTCAGACGTCAATTTGAATATGTTCAAAGAAAACAGTGGTCAGTTTCTTCTTCTTCTTCCTCGTTCGTCCTGAAAAGGACGTTGGTTGCGTTGTGTCTGTTTACACCGGAGCTGCGATATCTGCGCCTTTCGGCCGACACATCCGACTTCAGCGCAGCATTTTTTGGGACCGGGTTTGCCTTTCCTCTTCGATCCCTACTCTCTCAGCCAGACTGCAGTGATGCAGCCTGTTTTCAGGACCACCATGTGGAGGTGGAGTAGGGTCTTGGTCAGTTCTGGTTCGCTGATCCTGATGCAAGCAGTCAAGCTATGGGTCGCTGACTGCATTCTCTATTGCTGCATCTTTGGGTCAGTAGTCAGTTTGAGGTTGCTGGTATCTCCGTAGAGTTTTTCCAGAAATGATAATGGTGACGGCCATATGTACTTTCTCTCTTCCTCATATGCTGGGCATTGTTGAAGCAAATGTTCAGCAGTCATTTTATCTGTGCCACAGTTACACTCATCAGTAGCTACTATCATTAGCTTGTTGAATAGATAGTATCATGTGCCAGTCCGATAGGAAGAAATGGGAATGACTCATCAGATTCAGTTGTGCCACAAACAGTGCAGAGTCTCTGAGAAGGTAACCACTTGTTCACTTCTGTTATGGTCTTATTGAAAGGTGTTCTGAAAGTATTCTTAGCTGCCATGGGAGACTTTTTCAGGCCATAAAAAGCTGGTAATAGGCATCATTGTTTTTAGTGGCCTGGATACTCTACTTCCCACTTGCTCCTGTATCTGCTCTTTGTCTTATGGAAAATGCCTCTTTGGCCCTTCATAAGCTATATTTTGTTTTCATCTCTTTCCATGAGATTACGTGTCAAATGCTTATTCAAGTTTTCTGCACCATACAGAAGGTGGTTTTCCACCTTCCTTTGCCAATGTCAGTATATATGTTTTTTGGCCATTCCATTCTCTTCTTGATTTCTGTTAATGACTACAAACCCATTCAGATTCAATTTCTGGGAATGTATCTGCAGTGGTGATGTAACAAGAAGAGACATCCTCTGCATCACAACTCGATACGTCAAGGCCTTTGAGACCCAAGTAGAACAGTGACATAGTTTTTGTGAAGTGTTACACGACAGCATGGAAAACAGGGTTGAGCATTATTCAGACTTTTGGGAGGACAAACATTGACAATTACTGACAAATGGCATCTGTGAAGAGAGCCTGCTTGCTCTCTCTTCCAGACCTTTACACCTTCACGGTATTAGGAAACGGGACTAATCTGCGACAGATAGTATTTGTGGCCAGGCAGAGTCCTGAAGGTAACCACTTTGTACACTTCTGTCTAGGCATTCTGAATTTTAGTGGCCTGATGTGAATTTTCCTGTATCAGTTGCAAAAGTAGCATACTTGTGTCAAGTTCAGGTATATTACCTTCCTTTGCCAATTTTTAGCTTCTCATTTCTGTTAAGAGGTGATGGAAATCCTCTTACTCTTTTGAACTGCTGACATGTTACTCCCAGGTAGGTTGGCATTATTCTCTGACTTTTTGCATTTATGTCACCTACCGGTATACTTAGTTTCATAACTAGGACATCTTCCAGTTTTTAAGGGCTTGAATTGCTCTGCAAAATCTTTCAGTATATTGTATAACTCTAAACCAGTCTTCCTTAATTTTTGCTCGGCAAAATCTTTCAGTATATTGTATAACTCTAAGCTCTTTGTTGCTTAGCATTCTACTGACAAGATTGCCAAATTATTTAATTGGTCTCCCTGCATTGCTGATCGCAGATGTGTTTTAATTAGATTTAGCTTAGAGAAGCTCTTCTCTCCAGAGGCTACAGTTACCAAAATAGTCAGGACGTTTGCAACTGCTATACATAAATTTGGGAATGCTGTTTACTGGTTATTATACCTTGTATGTAAGGTCTGGGAATACTCACACTGTGAATATCACAATGTGAACGACTGGAATGCATTCAAAATGAAAGGATGTGTAAGGTCTTGAGCTGTACATGAGATACCCCCATTGTGACAATGCCGAACATGTTTCCATTGCTGTCAGTTAGATCCAGATATGCGATGCCCCAGGCAAAAGCTTATTTGGGAGTAAACACACACAAAAGGCATCCCCGGAATGAGAACATAGCTGACATCAAAGAAGCAAGAATAAAAAGGGGGATGTCATGGATGGCGCAGACAGAGGCAATAATTAGACAGGTGACCACAGTTGAAAATGCATTCAAGGGGGAAGAGTGGAGGAAGTCAGGAGAGAACCAGCAAGTCATCATCAGCTGTGGCAGAGAGTGCAGAACTTGGGTCCTTGGGGGGTACAGCTGGAAACTGACCAGCTGATAATTTATCATGCTGGGGATGATGATGATGCCATTGTGTACACTGATGGGTCTGTAACCCGTGGTGAGAAATCAGGGTAGGGCTTCTCTGCTAGAGTAAAGGGCAGAATCCTCGCTGAACGTAGTGGGGCATACATGATAACAACTTCCAGCAAGTCTGAAACTTAACAAGGGCAGTTATTGTGTCAGACTCTCAGTCCTTGCTTTGGAAGGTTCAAAGTGGATGGTTACGGCATGAATGGAAAACATTAATAGAAGCTTCGAATCTGCAGGAACTGGTGTGGATCTACTGTCCTGGTCATGCAGGGATACACACGGAAATGAGAGAGCTGACAGACTAGCCTCATGAGCACCCATAGTGGGGAAACTGGATAAAAATAAGGGAGAGATACTGAAGACAATTAATGAGCGTCTATTAGAGAACAAATTGATGAATTGCAACTGATAAATCATCAAGGCCAAGATTGCAAGAATTTGGCATCAAATGTAAGACCAGCAGGGATGGACTTATGAGAGGATGCATCCGCCGTGTATACAGCCAGTGCGCAACAGGGAAAAATTAGCATTCATACTCTTCGACATTTGCTGAGGGAGACTGAGCACCTATGGGTTTGTTTGAATGCAATGACATTGATTCTGATCAACAATATGTAAGGCAGTGAAGTATTCTTATTCAATCAATCACTACTCTTCGTCTCCCCCAATCAGCACAAGCCTTAAACAAACACATGCCAAGATTTCCTGTCCCATGCCATCAGCTTCAATTCTTTCAATGTCTTCTTCATCATTTTCATTTGTCCCCAGTTTTCTTCTCCATGTGTTTTTATGGTCTACCTCTGCCTCTCTTTCCATGGGGATTCCAGAAGGACTGCCTTGTAATGCTATAAACAGGTTTCCTCATTTTTTTTTTCCCATTGCCAACGACTTCTCATCTCTTGTTCCACTGGCACTCGTATGGCTCTTTTCATCACTTCCACATTAGTGATCTTGTCACACTATTTCAATCCTTCTACTCAAGCACTCATTTGTGAAAGTCTGTAGGTCTTTGGTTGTTGTTTTTGTTGTTCTCCATATTTCAGAGCCATACAACAGGACTGACTTAACATCTGAGTTGAATATTCTTATTTTTTTGTAGGACTTGATTTTTCTTGATCTCCATTATTTCTTTCCTATGCAACAAAAGCATTTTTAGTTGCTTTCTAGATTCAGGTGGATGCATTTTAATTACTCCAGTTCTTCACAAAGCATGCAGCCATTTAGATCAACTAATTGTCCACAAGAAATTTGTTAGTTTTTCTAGCATGCAGCTGTTTATGTCAACTAATTGTCCATTTGAAACTTGTTAGTTTTTCTAGCATGCAGCCATTTATGTCAACTAATTGTTCATTTGAAACTTGTTAGTTTTTCTAGCATGCAGCCATTTATGTCAACTAATTGTTCATTTGAAACTTGTTAGTTTTTCTAGTATGCAGTCATTTATGTCAAATAATTGTTCATTTGAAACTTGTTAGTTTTTCTAGCATGCAGCCATTTATGTCAACTAATTGTCCATTTGAAATTTGTTAGTTTTTCTAGCATGCAGCCATTTATGTCAACTAATTGTTCATTTGAAACTTGTTAGTTTTTCTAGCATGCAGCCATTTATTCTGCAGCCATTTATGTCAACTAATTGTCCATTTGAAATTTGTTAGTTTTTCTAGCATGCAGCCATTTATGTCAACTAATTGTTCATTTGAAACTTGTTAGTTTTTCTAGCATGCAGCCATTTATGTCAACTAATTGTCCATTTGAAATTTGTTAGTTTTTCTAGCATGCAGCCATTTATGTCAACTAATTGTCCATTTGAAATTTGTTAGTTTTTCTAGCATGCAGCCATTTATGTCAACTAATTGTTCATTTGAAACTTGTTAGTTTTTCTAGCACGCTGCCATTTATGTCAACTAATTGTCCGTTTGAAATTTGTTAGTTTTTCTGCACTGTTTCACATCTAGGCACGGGATCCAATTCAGAGGAATTGGTCTAAAGCCAGCCCTGAATGCAGAAGATAAAATATATATCACAAAGGCACACTAAAAAAATATTGACAAACTTTCAAGTCAAGTGACTAAGAGATTAAAAGCTGCGTGGTTAACAATTAATATATGAATAAGATTTTATATAGACAGACAAGAAAAAATATTAACCTCATAGATAATACAAAATTGTGTAATAAATTTAAGCAGAGTAGATTGCTATAAAATGCACTTAACATTAAGTGTGTAATATATTCATAAACATCATATTTTAAACACTTGAAGAGTCATGTTTCTCAATGCGAGCAAATGCACAAATGTAAAATTGGTATAGTCCGTTCACCAATTGATGTTCAACTTAAAAATTTTTTTTCTAAAAAACTACCTGATGTAATGAATTCATATTTTGCATGTAGTCTTATATTATCCATAACGTTATGAAAACATTTTTTGCCTCCAGAAAATGTACGAGTATCTAGATTTAGATATCTATTCATCAGGTTATATTAAAAACACACTCCCCTACTGGTATTAAAATGTAGCATGTCAGCAGTACAGTTAATTTGCACTGGCAATAAATGGTTTTTTAATAGAAAAAAATATATTTTAAGACGAAATCATGACATTTTGTGCACCGCAGTTGTCTGCTGTTGAAAGCTGAAACAGTGCGACATCATTAGTGCAAATCTGTAAAGTCAGTGGCGTATTGTGAAATTATTGTAAAGTTATAGCTGCATTGTATTATATTGAAACATATTTTTTTTTCTGAACATATAGAATAATATTACGTGTCGTATACAATATAGTTTTGAATACAGTTTTTTACCCCCACTATGTATCACTACTTATAGCTGTTTCCTATGCGGTGAGCAGATATGGATACGCCTCTGATCCTACTTTTGACATTTATGACGTAGTATACTGTAAAATTTAATTTTTAAGCCGTGCTTCTTGTAAGATTCGGAAAAGATCAAAGGAATTTACAGTTTTGAAGAATGCAGAATTGATATTGACTTCACAACAACATATCTGTAACGTCATGGATAATATAAGACTACATGCAAAATATGAATTCATTACATCAGGTAGTTTTTTGGAAAAACAATTTTAAAGTTGAACATCAATTGGTGAACGGACTATAATTTGTGCTCACGTGTGAAAAATACAGATTTAACTACTTCTGTCCCACATAGTTTTTAGAAAGGTTGTGGAGTCACAGATAAGAGTCATGGAGTCTGAAGTTTTGTGGGGAGTTGGATACTGTAGTTGGTTACAAGCTTCCCTATTTCTCTCATAATTTAAAAATTCCCAGATGCAGGAATGAAATGTCAGGGTATTTCTTGAGAAACTAGCATACATGCCACACGCTATGCTTTACCCATAATCTGTACGGGGTGTTTGAATTTTTTGTACAGGTTTTTCATCTCCGAGGTGTGGCATGTATGAACTAGGATTCCTAAACTTTGTCTCAGAGTTGGAGTCGTACTTATTAAAGTATGGGAGTCTTAAGTCGGGGTTGAACAAATCCATTTTGGACTCCACAACCCTGGTTTTCAGATTTTACCAGAGCACCATAATCAATGCCAATTTGCTACAACTGTTTTTGAAAAAAAAAAAGTTGCCTGAACATACAGTAGGATTCCAATTATCCTAATGAATTTGTGACAAAGTTTGGTTGGATAATCAATATTTTTGACAATTGGATTTAGAGAAAAAAAAACATTTAGCTACGTTTTATTAACTTGTCTTTATCAAACATGAGAGCTTTCTCAAATAATTTGGTCTTGAAATTGGCTGTCCAGTTGATTTAAAAAAAAATAATATTGCTTCCTCTACTTGCATTCATGAAAACTGTATTGTTTTGTCTTTGAAACATCATCACTAAGTTTTAGCTCTTGGTGGTCCATGAAATCAGAATGAGTTTGAAAATCAAACATTTCTTCAAAAACACTGTCACAATAATAAAATGTATAAATGATCGACTAATCAGGCACATGAAATCCAATGGTTTTATATTTTATTTTGTTAAAATGCTGAATTTAAAAACATTAAGGCTCTTTGTGTGATTCACAAACACACAATAGATCTGTTTAACTCTGACAAATAAAACAGGATAAATTGTAATTCAGGCAACAAATATAAAACACATTCATTATACTTTCTGATTATTATAAACAGAAAATACCCACGATATAATATCAAATTTGAGTTGCGTCACTTATTTTCATGTACTGTTGCATAATACACATTCAGTGTTGTATTTCTAAATGTCACATATAATTCTGTCACAGGTTAAAAAAAAACAAAAATCGTAAGAAAACATACAAGAAGATTTTTACTGAGCTTTTCTGAGATTAACCCTTTAAAGCCCATTAACATTTTAAACTGAATACTAAATTATATACTCTGTTCAGAACTTTAAGATAGATTGCTCATCTTAGAAGGTAACATGTTTGATGAACCTGGCAGGCTTTCATCTAGCTCATAAATGACCCACTTATGACCCATTAGTTATTAACATACGTTTCATTATACATATTTGGGATGCAAAGGAATTCATGCTACCCTTGAATTCCAATGTGATATCAATAACCAAGACTCTGAAGCACCCCCACATGGTGAATCCTAGAAGTATTGCCGGGCCGATGCTCACAGACCGAGCAAACGCACCAATGTGGTCAAGAATCACAATACCCACAGTGGTGAAACATTGAGAACCCTGCATTGCACACTAAGCTTGGGCGTATCAGTTGACTTAACTCCAGCTTCTACCTGGGAAGTGGCTTGTGCCCTATTGACAATTAAACCAGAGCTCAATATGTTAGCCCTGCATATTTGGAAACTGAGAAGAAGGTATTATACTGGCCATGGAACAACCACAATGGGTTATGGAATTTAGGATAGGAGTTATATACAACAGAAACTGCTGCTTTCACAACAGCCTCAAGATGGCACAATGGATAAAAACAGGAATGAATTTTTGAAGGTGCAAGCATGGGTGCAGTGGGTTCAATTCCCAGCGCAGGCAGAAAATCAACAGGACGCTGACACTTTTGAGTCAGGATGCAAGTGGGACTGTCCTCTTTAGAATGTAATGGAGATAAAAGACCTGAACACTTGTCTGATGGAGGAGTGGGGGAGGGGGTTAATTCTGATGATCAGATTGCCACAAGTTGTAATGCTCTGTATTGAGTTTTCTATTATTGAAACAAGTCTATTTGACAAGTTCTTACTAAAATCTAGACGCTGAACTGCATTTAAATAATAAACAAATGCAATGTAATATAGTGATTACACTTTCTGCATGTCTTTCATCTGAACTGTCATTTCTGAGGTACTCACTGCATTAAACATGCATTTTGTGAAACAAATTATTAAGTATAATAGAAAAAAAAAGCAAACATATGACAGGAATATATAAAATAAAAGCATGATATTTCTGACAATATAATATTCAGATAATCACGGGCAACGTGAAAGTAAAAACATATGAGAAACAACATAGGTATAAAGCAAGTTAATTAATTTAAGAACTATACAAATAGCAAGTCTCCATCCCAATATGAAATCTCTGAGAGGCAAAGACATATAGTTCATATGAAGTTTCTGAGAGGCAAAGACATAAAGTTCGCATGAAGTCCCTGAGAGGTAAAGACAGCACAGTTCACATGAAGTCTCTGAGAGGCAATGACAGTATGGTTCACATTAAGTCTCTGAGAGGTAATGACAGTATGGTTCACATTAAGTCTGAGAGGTAAAGACAGTATGGTTCACATTAAGTCTGAGAGGCATAGTTAGCATGGTTCATTTGAAGTCTCTGAGAAGCAAAGACAGTATGGTTCACATTAAATCTCTGAGAGTCAAAGACAGTATAGTTTATAATAAGTCTGAGAGGCAAAGACAGTATGGTTCTTATGAAGAGAATGGCAAAAATAAGCCATAAGAAAGTATCACCAATCTCCTGTTCGCTCCTGTTAGAGTTATTTTGGACAACTACAGTGTTGTTCTTGTGAGGAGCTAAGATGGGCTTTCATAAAAGTTACTTTTTATGGAATTACACTGTAAGAGGATATGATGTCATAGCGATATTGGTTAGTGAGCAGAAGTATGCATAAATTAGTAGAAGTGTGCAAATCGTCTGCTAAGGACTTCTTCTGTGTGTTTCATGGAGTGAGGACGTGGTTGATATATCCTCCAGATATTGATGTGTGTCCAGGCATATTTTATTCTATTATGGCATCAATAGTCTTCTGTGAGATGTCCATATGATTTGAGAATGAACAGGGAGTATTTGTAATCGAGTTTGAGAATCGTAATATTATAATAAAGAAGTTGGAATGAGATGACAGTGTTTATGGACTTAGACGGACTGTCTAGCATTTCATATTATAGTGACGGTGTGACCGGTGGTGGTCGATATGCAGTTATACTATTGATTCTACGACTGGAGCTGTTATGCTTTGTAAGCAAATAAGGGACCCAAAGACGCAGCAATAGAGAATGCAGTCAGCGACTCATAGCTTGACTGCTTGCGTCAGGGTTAGCGAACCAGAGCTGACCAAGACCCTACTCCACCTCCAAGTGGTGGTCCTGGAAACAGGCTGCATCACTGCAGTCTGGCTGAGAGAGTAGGGATCGAAGAGGGAAGGCAAACCCGGTCCCAAAAAATTCCGTGCTGAAGTCGGATGTGCCGGCCGAAAGGTGCAGATATCGCAGCTCCGCTGTAAACAGACACAACGCAACCAACATCTTTTTCAGGACGAACGAGGAAGAAGAAGAAGTAAGCAAATAAATGATGTCTTCGTCCTCAAAGGTGGTGCAGTTATTGAATTTATTGAACGTCCCATCCCTGTTTTGATAACCCTAGAAATTACTTTGGCCAACACTTACTTTTGAAGAAAGTGAACGCAACTGCTATTTCTTGGAGCACAGAGGTTTCACTGCAGCTAGTTCGCCCTTGCAGGAAGCCTGTGGTATCATTCTGTAGCAAACTGTTTGTAACGCGAGCTGCCCGGCCTCATGTATAACCTCATATAGTTCACCCTGTACGACATGCCTGAGGGAGCAGTAATCCTGTTTTTCCTTTGTCTCATCAGAGACCCCTAGGAACTATCAAGGAGGGGGTACTAGTAGAAAGAAGAATACATGATCAAGCTGTAAAAGATGGGAGGTTTCCAAAAGTACCCAAATTACAGACGGATAATGTCACTAACAGAGCCAGGGAAAATACTGACCATGACCATCCATGAAAGATTAAAACAGGCCATAGACAAATGAGAGAATAACAAGCAGGTCTTTGACAAAACTGACCCCCTTCCTCCAGACCTTGTCATTAAAAAGGCCACAGACAATGAGAGGAAGACCAAGAGGTTTTGACAACTTGATCCTGCTCAGACCACAGCCACACTTTCCTATTTATGTGAATCACACCTTCTGAATCACCATTCATTACATAAGGTAACTCACCATTTTATTGGATAACTTACCTTTCACGTGGATCAACTCAAGGTCATTTTACACTGAAGACTATGAAAAAGCATTAGGACAGTTTACACAAAGAACTGCTATGGAAACTGATAAGGTGTAATGGAGTCCCTCTTCAGTTCATTCATGTAAAAAGAAAAACATATGAAAACATGAAACACAGAATTATTCATGAAGGACACCCTACAGAACCCTCAGAGACAAGAACTGGTGTGGCACAGATGGCTCTGTCACCATTTCTCTTCTTACTGGCTAAAGATTGGATTACGAAAGCTACAACATCAACCAATAGCAATGGAATTTAGTGACCTCTGACTAAATAGCAAATTTTTCCTTGAATAATGTATTTTTTCATCTATTATATTCTTCTGCATCTTACTCAGTTATACTTCTTCTATATTTTTGGGTTGGATATCTGATGCTTCTTTCAGAGCACGTGATGCTTTCTGCTCACCCTCAGCGGCAATTACCTGTAAGTATACACATTAATCCAATTATTATTTCCTTTTCCTCCAACACAATTAAAACAGCCATTATCATTAACTAAATTTTAAAAAGGCCTAAACAGCTTTAACAATCAATATCAACTATTGGGGGAACCATTTACCATGGTAGCACATTAACCCTTATCATAAGCACTCAACAAAAAAAACCCATGTTTTTACGTGCTCATTTCAGGGAGTACATTCTGAGTTATGACTGCCATTACTGATTTCACCTTAATTTAGTTATCTATAATAGTAAGAAGGGAGTCGTGGTAGCACAGTGGTTAGTGCACTGGCTTCCTAGCTCGGTGGTCCATCGTTCAATCCCCAGTTGAGGTGGGATTTATTAGACCCGAAACGGCTCCAGGTCGACCCAGCCTCATGAATTGGGTACCAGAGTAACTCTGAGAAGGTTAAGGCAGCCGGCGTGATGTTGACCACATCACCCCTAGTGTGCTGTTGGTCAAGAAAATATGGGCCTAACACCATATTCCCAATATGCTGTGACAGTATGGACTACTACGTCGGATTAGCACTAAGGTGCTGCCACTTATTAGAGTTAGGGTAAGAATACTTAAGCAAGATTTACACACTAAGTATTTGAGCGTGTCTAGTTAGTAAATAAACACTAGCCACAAGTCCTACAAGTAATTCAATCAAAGTGTTCATGAAATGACGTCATCAGAAATTGGGGTAGAAGCGATACAAGTTAGGACGGAAGTCATTGTTTTTTTGAAGGGAGTTAAGTGTGTTGTTTTTGAGCACGGGACGAGCGAGGCAGTTTTTCACCATCTAGTAAGTCCGTTTGCTGTGTAATATTTTCAAGTATGACTGGTGGTTTACATCGGAAGAACATGTATCTACGAACAAGCATGAAGTTATCAGAGTATGCTGCTACCCAATAAAGGTATTTGTTTATTTAGTTCAGAGTGGACTTATTTACTTGATCTCCAGTTGGAAGCGTTTTGTGTTGATGATAGCATATTGAAAATAGAGTACAACCCTACTACAATGATCATACAGTCAAAAACATAAACATAGTTACGAGTCGCCTACGAATACTTGGGTTCTATTTCAAATCACATCTGTAATTCACCATCTCTGGCGGTAGCCAGTAAAACAACAGATGAACATTGATAAAAGATAGTGCTATAAAATTCACCCTGTCACAGAACGTTTTATTTATCCCTTCCTTCACCCTGTCACAATGCCTCAATGGGTGTGTAACGGGATCCTTTCCTGTTTTCCTAATGATAGTCCATGTGGGACTGGAATCCAGACCCCTGAACACATTCTACAAGACTGCCAAGCATAAAGACCTATGATGTCAGATCTGGCCAGAGAGTGCAGAGCTGAGGCAGAAGCTATAAAGTTATTGCCTGGACCTGGAAAAGACTGGACTTTGCCCTGGCAACAGGCCAGCAGATTTAGCACAACTAACAACTGAATGCACAAGAAGAATTAATATAACAATCATCATCATAATAAAAACACCTAAAACTACTGTACCTTAGCTCTGGCCTCTCGAGATGCTTCTGCTTCAGCTGCCATAGCTCTCTGTAACTGGACTGGGAGGCGAACATCTTTCCTGTGAAAGGATCAAGTTACTCACATAAAAAAAACTACATTTTAACAGATCATGGGAATCTCTGGCTACAGATTGGGTAATGAAAATATCGACATCAGGTAACAGAAATGGAATCCAGTGAATCTGATGATCTAGATTTTGCAGACAACCTGGCTCGTCTGTCACATAATTGTAACTAGATGATACAAAACAAAAAGAA
Source organism: Oreohelix idahoensis (assembly GCA_024509875.1). Classification (NCBI taxonomy): domain Eukaryota; kingdom Metazoa; phylum Mollusca; class Gastropoda; order Stylommatophora; family Oreohelicidae; genus Oreohelix; species Oreohelix idahoensis. The sequence continues at coordinate 293,470 of JAMPIV010004067.1, forward strand.
AATACTCTATGAGAGGTCACAACAAGTGAGTCTGAAAATACACAGGGAAAAGTGACGTCTGCACCGGAGTCGAATCGTTGTCCCTTTAGAGATTTTTTAAGGGTCCGAACAAATGAAAGTCACATGGTGACAGATCGTGGCTGTAGGCTGGGTGTGGCAGAACTTCCCACCTTTTCCTTGCTAACGCTTCCTGCACAATGTTCGCAACATGTGGACGAGCATTGTCGTGCAACAGAATCACACCACGCGAAAGCATGCCGGGTCGTTTATTCTTGATGGCTGTATGCAGGTTGTCTAGTGTGTCTTTGTAGCGGATGGCATTGATGTTCACGCCAGGCTCTTTAAAGTCTACCAATAGAAGCCCTTCATGGTCACAAAATACGGTCAGCATAACCGTACCGGCGGAAATCTGTGACTTGAATTTTTTGGACGGATTCCTTATCACACCGGCCATTATTTTAACGGTCTGCAGCACAACCAATGAATACTAGGAGAATGAACACTTACACACTTGTACATGCGTATGTGCTTATTACGTCAGATGTGACGTCATCATGCTCCTCCTACGAATGTCCACTTGGCGCAGCACGGTCGGGTTTCATTTGAACACGCCTCGTTAAAAACAGAACCTTCAACTCAAATATCAAGCCATTCTTATTGTATGGCTCTGAAAGATGGAGAACAACACAAACAACAACCAAGAAGTTACAAACTTTCATAAATGGGTGCTTGTGTAGAATAGAAGGATTGAAATGGTACAATAGGATAACTATTGTGGGACTGATGTCAAGAACAAGACAGATGTTAGTGGAAAAAGAGATCAGACGCAGACAATGGCAATTTATAGATCAGACACTCAGGAAACTTGTTGACAGCATAATTCTCCAAATCTGAGAAGGACTTGTTTGACTGCCATTACCCATGCAGTCCATTGTTCTGAAATCTGTTCTGGGTTTGGTTGTTTGTTTAACTATGGCGCTGACTATAACTCTCTTTGCATCAATACCTGAAGACTCCTTGTTTTCCAGCTCCCAAAGTGATTACACCTGCCATTATTCTTACACTGTAGATCTAGGCTTCTTCTGTGTGGCTTTCTCTTGTTCCCATTTTGAAACTCATGCTTTGCAGCAGCTGTCTTGAAGTTGTATGAAGCTGCACAGTTTTTTCCAGCTTGGGCTGTACACTGTGTTCTAAAAGGATTAGCCCATGATATCTGGTCCTAAGCTAGGAGAAATGAAGCGTGTAGGCTTAAATGCGCATTCCCCTGCCATGCAAGGGGCTCTTCTATAGCTAAAGTTGCAGAGCTAAAAATACTGTTGAGCCTCTGTTGTTCTGGGCGTCGCCCACAGGAATTGTCACATCCTACACAGAGCCACTTCTCAGCTACCTCTGCCTATCACGGGGTCCATAGTACGATCCTCCTGCATGCAGACAACCAGGTAAAAGCCAGAGTTACATCTGGGGCTCAAGTGACTCCTTTAAGCTTAGTGTGCAATGCTGGGTTCTCAACATGTTTCACCATGGTACATAGCCTCCATGCATATCCCTAGAGTAAGAGAGGTTGATTGTGGACTGACCTCCATAAAAAATACATAAGATTTCCAACTAAGGGGCATTGAAATAAAAAAAAAGTGCACCACATAGTTTACCCTTCAAGAGTGTTATAGAAACCCTTAACTCTTCAGTCCATTTGGACACAATAATGATGACCATGGTTGACTATGGTTTCTCCTGCTTTTAGCTAATGCGTATACTTTCCACATCAACTATGGTTACTTTTCAGCCATGCCCCTAAGAGCATATTCTTGGGTACACCACAACAAACTCATGCATGACTCTTGTCCCTGTTTTCTTGTCTTGTGCCATCCAGCTCAATGGTTTTTTTCATGTTCCTGCTTTCATCTCATCTTCTCATGTGTCATCTTCGGTCTTCTCTATCTTCACTTGGGGATTTCCAGAGCAAGTCGACTGCCTTGTCCGTTGCTACCTTTAAAACAGCGTTTATACTCAGTACATCATAGTTTGTCAAGAAATGCATGGCTTTTTTGAAATATTCTTCATTACCCATCAGTTCATCCGGGTTGGGACCGGCTATAGGCATAGCTTATCTTAATAGCAATCATTAAACAAAATTGGAGGGTCAGGAAAGTGAAATCAATAACAAGTGCAAATAATGCTATTTGCTCATCTGGGTAATATTTGGAGATCAAAAGAAATAGAGGGTGACCAATATAAACAACCAGAACCTGTCAACGTGCTGCATCAAGCATTCTTTATTGTATGGCTCTGATGGAGAAACAACCACAAACAACAACCAAGAAGTTAACAAAACTTTCATGGGTGCTTGTGTCCCTAGAAGGATTGAAATGGTACTCCATAGGAATAACTATCATGTGGGACTGATCTCAAGAAAACAAGACAGATGAGATCTGGAAAAAAAGATGATCAGGACTCAGACAATGGCAATTCATGATCTGTCTCTCAGGGAAACTCTGTCTGACCGCATAATGAGTCATGATGACAAAGCATCCAGAAGTTCCATGTTCTGAAATCCTCAGGGTCTCTTCTCCATGTTTAACTATGGCCTGTTGAGGCTTTACCGGTCTTGCAATCCAATACCAAGTTTCTTAATCCTTGGGTTATTATCCAGACACTAGTAGATCTAGGCTTTTCTTTTGTGGCTTTTCTGCCATTTTGGAAACATTGTTGAATTGACTTTAGTTATGACCAGTTTGTCCAGCTTGGCTTGCACATATAAAGATTATTTGTGGTCCTAAAGCTTTGGACAGAAAGAAGCGGTGATGGCTCTACTGCGCATTCCTGCCATGTCCAATGGGCTCATCATAAATTAAATTTGTCAAGAGCTAAAATACTGTGGCAGTTTTTGGCTCTCCCCCTCACATCCTACTCACATGAGCCACTTCTTTGAGTGACCCCCTCCCCCCTTGTGACTATCCCACAGGGTCCATAGTGCGTCTCCTGCATGCAAACATAAACATAAAAAGCTTCAGAGTTACGTTGGGGCTTAAGTCACTCTTCCCTCCCTCCTCCCTCTCCATGGACGTCTTTTATGGATAGCCCCAATCCACCTTCTTAGTCGCTTCTTACGACATGTTTAATAGGTTACAGTGTTACTATTCTTTGCTCCCCTTCTGGGCTCCGCTAACACAATGGTTGCATTCTGTCAATATGGCAATGCTGCCTAAATTGTGACCCCAAATCTTTCAAACACACTTAGTTGTCTTTCTAGAATTGATGACCTTACTGTGTAAGCAAATGCCATTGTTCTGCATTTCTTCCATCAAAGCACAACGAGGAATACTTACACTTCAACACGCTCAACCTTCACTCCCCAAGGGTCAGTGGCATCATCCAAAGCTCCCTAAGCAAAAGGAAAAGGCAAAGAAGATGGCAAGTCACAAACGAATTGAGTAAAAGAGTTAGCAGGTCATTTAACATTCTATCTTCAACAAGAATCAATGAGAACTTCTCATTCTGGCACTGATGTCATCTGCACAAGCTATGTCTGAATCTGTGTATTTTCACTTTCCTCTCTAGTGCAGTGTTTCCCAAACTTTATTTTTACCACAACCCCAAATACAATTTTTCTCAGTCTGGTGACTCAGGGAGCCGGTGGATGTTCATGATAAGGAAATGGAAAATATACATCATCATCATTTTTCTTTGCACTCCCAACGGAGCATGGAGCCACCACTGCATGTGGTCCCCTTACCGGAAAAACCTGTACCAAGCATTTACATGCTCTAGCAGCAATGGTTTATGTGGCAATTTGTTTTACATCATGAGGTTGCCAGCTCCGTAGGAACAGAAGGAACAAGAAATGAGAAGAAGACACTGGAGATGGATAGGACACACATTGAGAAAACTTGTTGATAGCATTATCCCTGTTATGGAATCTCCAGAGTGAGAGAGACAGAGGAAGACCAAAGAATATACGGAAAAGAGAACTGGAGAACAGACATGAAGGAGATGAAGAAGACATGAAAAGACCTTGAGCAGACGGCACGGGACATGAAGACTTGGCGTAAGTTTGTTGAAGTCCCATGCTCCTTTGGGAGTTGAAAGAATGCAAAACTGGATATGAAATAACCAGTTGATTATTTAGTTGAAAAATGCTTGTTATGAAGACATATGAAATGCAGCATGCATCTAACATTGTTCTTGTAGGTTATAGAACAATTAACATCAAAGGATGAACATAACTGCAACCCTTAGGAACATCTAAGTGACCATTGATTGGGTCTCGACCGCCAAGGTTTAGGAGCCACTGAACTGCAACCCTTAGGAACATCTAAGTGACCATCGACTGGGTCTCGACCGCCAAGGTTTAAGAACCACTGAACTGCAACCCTTAGGAACATTTTTAACGTACGCCCGCTATTACTTGAGGCAAAATCTCCGGTTAATATGTCTAACCTGAGACTGATTTTACGTGAGTATCCCTTTTTTTCCTGTACAATGACAGGTGTCCTCTCGCCATTCAGGCAGATACTCGCCGATTTCGGTGGTACCCATTAGAGCTGGGTCGGCTCAGGAGCCGTTCAGGTTATTCCAGTCCCTGGTTGACAACAACTTCTTCAAATGTTCTCGCCAGGGCTTGAATTATTCCAGTCCAAGTCCCAGTCGACGACACTCTTACAAATGTCCTTGCCAGGGCTCGAACCTGGATCACCCATTACACCAGCATGGCTCCCTCCCTCATCATGTAAAAGAAATGTCCACAGACACCACCTCTACAAGATCATGTGACCTGCACAGTGCAGGCTTCCTGTAAGGGGACCAGCTGAAGTGGTGGCTCCATGCTCCATAAGGAACACAAGGGAAAATGATGATGATTCAACCACAGACACAGCCTATGATGAAAGGCATGTGAGTTAACATAGTCTCTTATAGAAGGTATGAGAGTTAACATAGCTTCTTATAAAAAGTATGAGACTTTACATAGCTTCTTATAAAAGGTATGAGAGTTAGCATAGCTTCTTATAAAAGGTATAAGAGTTAACATAGCCTCTTATAAAAGTCATGAGAGTTAACATAGCCTCTTATAAAAGGCATGAGAGTTAACATAACCTCTTATAAAAGTTATGAGAGTTAACAAAGCCTGTCATAAAAAGCGTGACAGCTCATAAACTCCTCTGATTAAAAACAAAAAAACACAAGAGTTAACATAGCCTCCCTAATAAAAAGCAGGAGAGTTAACAAAGCCTCCTTTGATAAAAGTCACGAGAGTTAAAATAGTTAAAAGGCATGAAAGTTAACACAGTCTCTAATAAAAGCATGAGAGTTGACATAGCCTCCTCTAATTAAAAAAGCACAGTAGTTATCAGAGCCTTCTCTGATAAGTCACAATAGTTAACATAACAGCACCATCACACCAAAGATGACTTAGCTCTTCTGTCCCATAACCGTAATCAGATACAGGACAAATTGAAAACACTCGATGAGTGGTCACAGCAATTGGGTCTGAAAATACACCGGGAAAAGACAAAGATAATGAGAATAAACGCAGGTAATGATAACAGAGTTGAACTTGAAGATGCACCAATACAAGATGTAGAATCGTACACATATCTTGGTAGCAATATAAACAAAGTTGGAGGGACAGACAGTGATATCAAAATAAGAATACAAAAAGGAAGAGGAGCTTTCATTGCATTGGGAAATATATGGAGATCAAGAGAAATCTGATCCAATACGAAAATAAGAATCTTCAACTCAAATGTGAAGTCAGTCCTATTGTATGGCTCTGAGACATGGAGAACAACAAAGACAACTACCAAAAAGCTACAGAATTTCATAAATGGGTGCTTGTGTAGAATAAAGGGATTAAAATGGTATGACAATCACACGACACTCACCTGCATGATGTGGCTAATATTTTCTCTGTCTGAAAGAATTTCGCTGAGGTTTTTGGTACCCAGAACATTCCGCAGAGTGGTGGCTGCCAGGAGACGGGTGGACTTGTTAGAGTCCTCCACGCTGATGATGGACATGGCAGCATCACTGACGCGGTAATAGACCACTGCATCTACTGCTACTGTTACTGAGTCTTTGGTCAAAACCTGGATTAGTCGTTTAAAAAAAATGCAATATTAATAAATGTGGGAAAATGCATTAATGCTTTTGTAGTTACTGCTGCTTTTGTTTATATCTTCCCTTTCGTATATTCTTTTCAATGTTTTCTTTCTATTTTTCCTCCTTTTACTTTTTAAAATGCCAGTGTGTATGTCTGCCTGACTATCTATCTGTATGTATGCCTGTCTATCTATCTGTATGTCTGCCTGACTATGATAGGAAACTCTATACAGAGCGATACAACAGGAGGCAATCTGATCATCAGAAGACGTCCCCCCATCGAACAAGTGTTTCGGCCCTATACTCCCTTACACTCTAAGGGGGGCGGGCCCACTTGGGTCATGACTCCCAAGTGTCTCAGCCTCCTGTTGTCTTGTATCGAAAATCAACCCATTTCACCTTGGTAGCAACTTTAAAATCCACAACTCCACCAGCCGTGGAGGCAACCGTGAAAGTAACCAAAGAGAAGACAAATTATTCTGTTCGTTCCGCCGCACACCACGACCAGGGACAGACACTGACACACCTGCGTGAAGCCGACGAGGCCAGCCACTGCGCGCCTGCAACTGTAACCCCGTGCCCAACACCTCTTATAATACACCACGTGTTGCCCGTCAGTCACAGCCCTTTCACCAGTACACCGAAAAACTCAACATATTGTGAACTTAGAAAAATTCCTGATGAGAGTATCTGTATGTCTGCCTGATTATATGTATGGCTGCCTGACTATCTATCTGTATTGTTACCTGACTATCTATCTGTATGTCTGTCCAATGTTCTGGAATCCCCAGTGTAAAAGAAGCAGAGTAGACAGAAAAACATACGGAGAAGAGAACTGTAGACAGAAATGAATGATGAGGAAGACATGGAAAGATTATGAGCTGATGGCACGTGACATGAGGACTTGGCATGAGATGATGGCACGTGACATGAGGACTTGGCATGAGATGATGGCATGTGACATGAGGACTTGGCATGAGATGATGGCATGTGACATGAGGACTTGGCATGAGATGATGGCATGTGACATGAGGACTTGGCATGAGATGATGGCACGTGACATGAGGACTTGGCATGAGATGATGGCACGTGACATGAGGACTTGGCATGAGATGATGGCACGTGACATGAGGACTTGGCATGAGATGATGGCACGTGACATGAGGACTTGGCATGAGATGATGGCACGTGACATGAGGACTTGGCATGAGATGATGGCACGTGACAGGAGGACTTGGCATGAGATGATGGCACATGACATGAGGACTTGGCATGAGATGATGGCATGTGACATGAGGACTTGGCATGAGATGATGGCATGTGACATGAGGACTTGGCATACATTTGTTGGCGCCTTAGGGTGCTGCAGTGTCATGAATGAATGAATGAATGAACGTCTGTCCAGCCACCCACCATTTATTCATGCATTAATCTGTCTGTCTATCTTACCTCCTGAGGGGGCACATCAAATGAAATAGTTCTCAAATCCACTTTAGTATAGGAGTCCATACAAGGTATGATGAAAAACAAACCTGAAAAAAAAAAAAAGATTCAATTGTGAAGTTAGGGGCCATCCACATATAATGTCACGCAATGAAGAAGGGTAGTGTGGTCACATTGTGACATTGGAGGTGTTAAGAAATGTGACATCATGCAATGAAATATGAGTGAGAATCACCTCTTTTATAAATGAATTCGGAACAAAATATATTACGTAACCTTCATCCTCGCAGTCTTCTTTTATTTTTTATTCTAAAAATAGAAAGAAAACATTGAAAAGAATATACGGAAGGGAAGATATAAACAAAAGCAGCAGTAACTACAAAAGCATTAATGCATTTTCCCACATTTATTAATACTGCATTTTTTTTAACTATTCCCTCGTGGACAACATATTAATATTACAATCTCAGCTGAAATATCGGATAATTGTTATAATCTTTAACTGGTTTAAATTGTTTTTAAAAATTTAATGTAGAGCGCACCTTTTCAATAAACTATGTTGATCTTGAACCAAATAAATATCTAGTTTGTTTAATGGAGGAGCATTTTACATTGCTGTGGGATAATGATAACTTAGAGAAATAATTCATTGATATTATCCTCATTTTTTAAACCCAAGTTTTTGTGGATTTGCTCTCAAGTTTAACATTACTTTATGAAACTTTAATATAAGGACAAATTTAGGTTATTGATGAAACTTTTGTGAAGGATAGGGTTATCTTATACAGTTGACATTCAAAAATCCGGCCATCGATAATCCGGTTCCTTCAGATTTCCGGCATGGATTTCGGAGCGCATTTTTAAATTTACCACGTTGGCGCGCCACTGTTTTCTGGAGCAGTTTATGTTTTGATGCAGCTGTTGGGTCTTGCTTGCACGTGTTAACAGGCATTCCTGCTCATTTTATCATTTATTTGCAGCTGTTTAGCCCCATTATGGATTCAGCAAATAAAAGAAGTGGTGTAAAACGTAAACATCGTGCATTGTCGATCGCAGATAAAGTGTATAGGTAGTCATTTTCTGTTAAATATATACAGAATATATAACCATAAAAAATCCGGCACTCCTCAGGTCCGGAGGTTGCCGGATTTTTGAATGTCTACTGTAATTCATTAGCTCATTCAAGCCCCCAGCTGAGTTAATTCAGCGAAATTCCTCTTATTATTATTGTATAGCTCTGATTAAATGTATTTAAGAAATTGTCTGAGACATACAGATGTAGTACATTCAAAATGATTAAATCAACTTTAGATGTGTGTGTATATATATATATATATATATATATATAGACTATATATATATATATATATATATATATATTATATATATACTTATATTTATTATATTGTATATAATATATATATATTATATATATATATAATATATATATTTTTATATATATATATATATATATGTATTTTAATGTATATGGATATATGGAAGATTGGGGAATATATATATATATGGGTAGAATATATATAGGCCTATATTTATATATAAATTATATATATATATAATATACTATTATATTATATATAATCTATATATAATATATTCTATAGGTGTATATAAATGTATGTAGAAGTTGTATTATGTGTTTGTGGTATGTATATATATATTATATGTGTATCTACTACCCTCTAGTGGTGTAGATATTTTTTCCTCTAACTGACCTCGAAACCCTCGAATCGGTCGGTTGGATCGGAGGGTTGATCAGTGAGTTAACAATTCACTATCGTAAAACAAGCTATTGTTACCGAAACAGAACCAGGCTCGACAGTAAACATGACTCACTCTAATATCTTGGGGCTAAGGAGATTTTTAAAATTGGATACTGGAATGTAAGAACTATGTATCAAGACGGAAAATTGGAAGAAGTAATTAAAGAAATGGATAATTATAAGTTGGACTTATTGGGTGTCAGCGAGTGTAGATGGACGGGGAAGGGCATAAAATATATTTCAGAAGAAAAAAAGCAAATTATATACTCTGGTAGTAATGATAATCGTCACACAGAGGGAGTAGCCATCCTAATGACACAGAAAGCAGCAGCATCGCTTATCAGCTGGGTACCTATCAATGAGAGGCTAATATTAGCTAGATTTCAGACACGATTTTTCAAGCTCTCAATTGTACAATGTTATGCACCAACTAACGACGCTCTTGATACCACAAAAGATGACTTCTATGAAGCACTTCTAAGTACCATCAACACAATACCCAAGCATGACATAATAGCAGTCATGGGTGATTTTAACGCCAAAGTAGGTGACAACAACGATGGAGTACAAAGATATCTCGGTACTCATGGCATAGGCTGTATGAATCAAAATGGCGAAAGACTTCTAGAACTTTGTGAAATATCAAACCTCGTTGTGGCAGACACCATCTTTCCACATAAGAATATCCACAAGATAACATGGAATTCACCTGATGGCAGAACTAAGAACCAGATAGATCACTTCTGCATAAGCGCAAAATTTCGCTCATCAGTTCAAGACGTCAGAGCATACAGAGGTGCAGAGATCGGAAGCGATCATAACCTCTGCATAGCTAAACTGAGAATTAAACTGAAGAAGTTATACCAACAGAATAAAAATAGAAGAATAGATGTACACAGACTGCAATCAAATGATATAAAGGAGGAATATAATGTCAAAATGAACAACTATTTCGATGCTTTAGGCAAAATTGACAACGATATCACCACCAAGACAATCGATACTAAATGGGAACAACTGAGAACAGCAATGACAGAAGCAGCAGTAGCGACCACCGGATACCTAGTACATAAAAAGAAAAAATGGATGAGAGAAGATACTTGGGATAAAATACAAGAAAGGAAAACAGCAAAACTTAAACTACTAGCGGCAAGTACACATAATGCAGTTGAATCTTGCAAACTAACTTATAACTTGTTAAATAAAGAAGTGAAGACAAAAACTCGAAGAGATAAAAGACATTTCATCAATGAACTGGCCGTAGAAGCTGAAAATGCTGCAAGAACTGGTAATAGTAGGTGCCTTTATCAAATTACAAAACAACTATGTCACCAGCCTACTGCTATGGAAACACCTGTTAAAGGTAAATTAGGGAATTCAATACCAACAGAAAAAGAACAAATGAAGAGATGGGCTGAGCACTTCATGGAGGTGCTAAACAGACCACCACCAACAGTAACACCTGATTTTAATAATGAAACACCCACAACCACCTTGCCAATAACTTGCGATGAATTCACGCTGGACGAGATCAAACAAGCCGTTAAAAGATTAAAAAATTTTAAAGCTGCTGGAGTTGACGAAATTTCAGGGGAAATGATTAAAGCAGTTAATGACAACAACCTCTTGAGAATTTTAGATATTATAAATGAAGTATGGAGAGAAGAACAACCACCACAACAATGGAAAGACAGTATTATTGTAAAGTTACCGAAGAAAGGTGATCTATCAGACTGTAATAACTGGCGTGGTATATCTCTATTATCAGTACCTGGAAAATTATTATGTTGCATGATGTTAGAAAGACTTAAATTGCATGCTGACGAAAAGATCAGAGAAGAACAAGCGGGTTTCAGGCCGAAACGATCATGTATTGATCAAATATTCACACTAAGAACAATTATAGAAGAATCAGTGGAAAGGCAATCGCCACTTATTATCACCTTCGTCGATTTTCAAAAAGCCTTTGATAGTCTACACCGCCCATCATTGTGGAAGATACTTACAATCTATGGTTTTCCAACAAAATATGTGAATATAATCAAAGCGCTATATGACAATGCAAGATGTTGTGTTAGAACAAATAAAGGGAATACAGAATGGTTTACAGTAGAAACAGGGGTGAAACAAGGCTGTATTATGTCACCACTACTTTTTGGAATAGCTATTGATTGGGTTATGAGAAACTATACCCACAATGAACAATTGGGTATAAAATGGACAAATGGAAAATTCCTGGGGGACCTGGATTTCGCAGATGATGTAGCATTCTTAAGTTCAACACCAAGACAATCCCAAGAAGCAATAAATAATTTGTGTCATCTCTCGGTTAAAATAGGTCTCCAAATAAATGCCTCTAAAACTAAAGCTATGAACTTTTCTAACGAGACCTTTGATATCATCTTGAACGGGGAAAAACTACAGAAAGTTGAAAGTTTCAATTATTTAGGCAGTAAAATGACTCAGGATGGTGACACAACAAAGAAAATCCATACTAGAATTGCTTTGGCAGCTAGCGCCTTCAATAGATTATCTAACATTTGGAAATTACGATCATTGAATATACATACCAAGCTTCGTCTGTTTAATTCAAATGTTATCTCAGTGTTAACATACGGCTGTGAGAGTTGGAAAATAACAAAATCATTGGAGAACAAGCTGAATACATTCGAGAACAAATGTCTTAGAAAACTCATGAACATCAGTTGGAAAGAATTCAAGACTAATCGACAAATAAGAGAAGACTCTAGGCAGAAATATGTCTCCGACTATATAAGGAAAAGACGATGGTCATATATCGGTCATGTCCTACGAATGCAAAACAACAGAATACCACTACAGGCGCTCACTTGGGTTCCTGAGGGTAAGCGGAAAAAAGGAAGACCAAAAGAAACACTCAGAAGAACAATAATAAGAGAAGGAAGAACGTTGGGCCTAAATAAAGTGCAAGAGCTAAGAGGAGTGGAGCTTTTATGTTTCTACCTAGCTGTCAATGAGGTTCTGCTCCAGCTGATGTTTTGTTCTTTGCAGATAGATGGCTGGATCACACTCGTCACGGGTCAAGTTTGAAAGTTGTAGCACGTTCCAAGAAGTGTCAGGGAGTAACTACCAGGCTGGTCTAGCATCTCTAAGTCTGATGATGGTGTCTAGCGTCGACTTCAGGCCTTCTATACCCTCACTTGTTCCAGAGATAGTATCCTCAGTTGGTACCACCTACCCAAAATGACTTTGGGATCACAGACTTCTGGCTCAGAGATAGAGTTAAGGCAACTTGTTGAAGATGCCTCTTACACGTGATCTGGGGCTGTTAATTTATAATAAGCTCCCACTTTGACTCTGTGTTTCAGATTCCTCAGATTTCGGTTTTCTTTGCTAATAATAGTGGAGTTTTCCTGGTCTTTTAAGTCCTCAAGAGGCTCAAACAAGTCCAATACAGTCTGATTTATCAACTCTAAATGACGCATTCTGATTGAAATATTCTGTCTTCGTAATAATTTTGCTGGAAGCTTATAACAACATCCCGACTGCCGCAAGCGAATGATTATATCGCCCGGCATGCCTTAGGTAAACATAAGGCTCAGACACTATGTGAAAACTGACCGACCTATCTGGGTTTTTTACCTGTGCCAAATCTTAGCTAAGCCGAGAAGCTCAAAGCAAACATGACGAATTATCACATAAGGGGGTGTAAAATTGATTAGAAAATGGCTAATACCTGAGAGAAGGTGGGGAAAGGAAATGCTCTGACCACTAGAAAATGCACGTAATTTAGTACACACAAAAATGTAACTAAATACTGCCGGAGTGGACAAGAGATAGATCCAAATTCTGTGACACACCATTGCAGCAGATAAGTCTTTAACACTTATGTTTGAAAAAAGAAAAGATACAAACTGACAATGTAATATAACTTTTGTTAAAAATCAGTTAAACACTTTTGAAAATCTTCCTTTTAACATGTCTCTCCCCTTCGTAACATGGTTCTGCACTCACTCCAATTTAGTCCTTGGAAACTGCTTCAACTCTCTCTTTCTCAAATTTATTTGAAAATAATTTTACTTTATCAATCATGTCCAAAACATCTTTATCGTTGACCTGGAGTTGGAGGTTAGAATCAACTGGTTTTTCAGTGATGTCAAGCAAAAATTCTGATTGAATTCATTGAGAATCTTCTAGAATCCCCAGCAATATTTTTCATAGTAAAAGGATCTCGTTACAGGCCCATTGAGGCATATTGGGAATATGGTGTTAGGCCCATATTTTCTTGACCATTGGCACCCTAGGGGTGATGTGGTCAGCATCATGCCGGCCACCTTAACCTTCCTAGAAGTTGCTCTGGTACCCAATTAATGAGGCTGGGTCGACCCCGGAGCCGTTTGCGGTCTAAAAAATCCCACCTCAACTGGGGATCGAACCATGGACCACCAAGCTGGAAACCAGTGCACTAACCACTGCGCTACCTCAGCCCCCCCTCCCCCCCTTCTTCATAGTGCTCTTTCAAAAACATTGGCAAATGGTTGGCAGAGGTTGTTTAATTGACATAAATTCAGATTGGTGCATTTGGAACAGTAGCTGAGAATAAGAAGCATTTTCCTGAAGCACTGAAGAAAAAGCAACTCAAATTGAAAAAGGCAGATCATTCTGTGTTTTGTGCAACAGAAGATACAAGCATGCTGGCAGTCACCTGTCATGATACGAAAAGATTTAACCTTACATCTACTGTTCACTGCAATGATATTATAGACAAAACAGTTAGAAAAAGAGGAATTCTTGAGGGCAGAATGATTCAGAAGCCAGTGCTTGCAGAAAAATACAACAAAAGTACAAGAGGTGTTGACCACTTCGGCCAACTTGGTGCAAGCTACCCCTACCCATAAAGATCCTTATAAATGGTACCTGCCATTACATCACTTCTTAGTTGAAACTGCCCTGGTCAATGGGCACATAACCTACGACACTTCCAACTGTACAAAAAAGATCAAAGCAAAGAGGTTCAGGCAGGATGTCAGACTCACTCTTATTGAACCTGCTATTCTTTGATGCAATGTGACACCTTCAACACTACAAGTCACAACATCACTGAGCGCCACTTCATTGACAAATATGAAAGGGCAAGGCACAAATTAGACTGTAAAGTGTGTAAGGCTGCAGGGAAAAGAAGCCAGACTTGCATGTACTGCCCAGATTGCAATGTACCTCTATGCCTGATACCCTTGCTTCAAGTTATACCACACAGTCGAGGATTATCAATGTTCACGACAAAGACTCTTGCAGAGGCCTACAGCTACAACTTCAACCCCAGTTAATGAAGGAAGCAGCTTAGACTCCAACTAGACGTACTTAACTACTCAAACATTCACAAACACTTTCTGTCGGATGCCACAGACACAGAATCCACTCAAAAAATACAAATACAAAAATTAAATTTTTTTGCATTTTATTCACAATTTTCGTTAGCCTTTCATGTTGAAATACGTGCTCAATCATTACATCAGTACATCAATCAAGCTTATTTTATTCGTTACCATCCATGTCCCTAACATTTTATAGCAAGGACATTGAACAGATTCACTAAAAACTGGAAAAAGATTATGGTTTTAAAACATCCCCTGAAATTTCTATAAATAGCCACATAAATTCAAGATGGCCACCATGATCATGTGACCAATTTGCATAAAATAAGTTTTTTTTTTTCGGATGTAGCAATCACTCATTATGGTGCTCTGAAAATTTCAAGGCCCTATGTCTGTTTTTAAATTTTTTATGAATTTTCCCCCCAAAAAAAGTTATTTTTAAAGAAATCTGCAAAAACCCTTGGTAATGGGAGTCAGTAATGCTCCGGATTGCTGGTCAGCAAAGTGTTAAAACAATGAAGGACTTTGTCTTAGCTTAACCAACACATCTTTGTGTGGATGAATTTCTTCACTTTAATGTTTCTCTCTAGATGTTTTACTGCCAAAGCATCAAAATACTGAGTAAAAAAGCTGTTTGAAGCAATGAAGGACTTTTGTCTTTGCTTAACCATTGCACATTTGTATGGAGGAATTTACCCATTTTGAGTCTGACACATACACACACACACACCCTCTCTCTCTGCTCCCCCCCCCCCCCCCTTCCCCGGGCATTACACTGCTAAAGAACAAAAATAACTGAATCAAGAATTTTTTTAAAAAAAGACCCACCTGGACCTTTGGCCCCACCTGAGACCAGTCGACCCAGACGAAATATTACGGCTCTTTCATATTCTTGAACAACCTGTTGAGGATAACTGATGTTAAAACTGAGGCCATGGAGAGAAAATAAAGGAGGCTGTATTACATAATGGGAACATGTCAAAGGCAACATCTTGGGTCTTAGGCAGTCACATAGCACATACCGTCAAAGTGATCAGTCCCCTTCCTTACTGCGCTTGCCTTTCCTCACTCAAGAGCAGGGTCAGGTACCCTTGTACAGATGGGCAGACTGGAACATGACACTACCAGGTTTCAAACCCGGCAACTTTGCCCTGAGAAGCAAGTACTGTAACCAGTCCGCCAATTTAAGCTATTTAACAACTAAAGTGATAATACTGATGATAAAAACGGTAAAGATAATGATGACAGAATTCTGGTAATACCAATAATAATGATTATTTGGGAGCCGCGCTGATGTAGTGGTTACCAAACTGCGCTGGCGACCGGGTGACCCAGGATCAAACCCGGGCGAGAACATTTGAAGATTGTTCGTCGACCGGGATTTGGACTGGATTAACTCGAGCCCTGGTGAAAACATTTGAAAGAGTGTCGTCAACCAGGGACTGGCGGCTCCTGAGCCGACCCAGCTCTAATGGGTACCTCCGAAATCGGCGAGTATCTGCCTGAATGGCGAGGGACATCTGTCTCTGTACAAAAAAAAAAAAAAAAAAGATACTCACGTAAAAATCAGGTTAGATATACTAACCTGAGATTTCGCCTCGAGTAATAGCAGGCGTACGCAAAAAAAAAAAAAAAAAATGATTATTATTCTTGTAAGTCACATTTATGATTTTAATTATAATAGTAAATACCATCATTATCGTTTTCCTTTGCGCTCCTTACGGAGCATGGAACTACCACTACAGGCTGGTCCCCTTGCAGGAAGCTTGCACCAAGTAATCATATACACATAGCAGCAGTGGTTTCTATGGCAATTTTGTTCCATGATGATGATGATGCCAGGCCCCCCCCCCCCCCCCCCCCACCACCTTAATCTTGTATGACATGCCTGAGTGTGCAGTCATCATAATCTTTCTTGATCTCTTCAGAGATACCCAGGAACAACACAGGGCCATAGTAAATATGATAAGAGTAAACACTATAATGACTATACAGGTAGTTATGATAACATTATGATCATAATAAACATAATCAAATTAAACTGAGTGTGTTAGTGATGGAGATGAAGACGGTGAAAATAATGAGGATGGTAAATGAAACAATCAATAAGAAACATTGCTGTTAACAATTGAAATAAAGATCACTGAAAAATACTTCCAAAATTTTCAAATACTGCTCCATGGCTAAGAAAATGTTTTTATATACTTATAAATCATATCTAAAGAACATTTATAATTGGACATGCGCCTTAATATAACTGACAGACTCTGTGTCTAGCTTGAATGGAGCATGCCTCACCAAAATGTGGGAAAACTCCTATTAAAAATTACAACTTCTTAGACCTTTTGGTCAGGTTTCGTCATCACTATGTGTCCATGCATTTACATACCTGGGAAGCATAGTAGCACCAGATTGAGAACAAGCAAAAAACATCAACAGAATGAATAAAGCCAGAACAGCCTTTGTCAATGCAAACACATATGGAAATCTCAGTACAACACCAAATTAAGAATACTGAGAGTTGCATATTTTCTGTACTTTTTTATGATGCAGAATGCTGGACAGTAATAGAAAAGGAAATGTCCAAATTGTCCTCTTTACACACAACTTGATTAAGGAAAATTCTCCAAACCTTTTGGCTGAATACCATTACCAACCAAGAACTGCTCACATGGAGAAGATACACACTCCATTACAGTGAGTAGACTAGTCTACCAGAAGATCATAGGGAAGGAGTTGGTAGATCTATAACTCACAAAAAATAGAGGGGAATGAAACATTTTAAGCTAAGTATATTTCGGACAAGACCTCTCCAGCCAGCATTTAAAAGTACTAAAACCCCACCACTGAAACCCATGAGCTAGCTAACTAAACTTCACTTTATGTGTGAACTGCAAAAGACTTACTTACTTAGTCGTTCCTCTTCTACCGTGAGGTGCAGAGGTTTTTATTTAGCAATCAGGGCAACATCATCAGCAAATGCCAGCTCTGAACTGCAAAAGACAGGAAGAGAATCTCTCCTTTGAAATAAAGTTAACATTCGGTCAAATATCATTTGGTTTCTTCTTCTTCTTCATTCACTTTCAGACGTCAACTTGAATATGTTTAAAGAAAGCCGTGGGCAACTTGAGGCTGTTGGTATCTCCGTAGAGTTTTTCCAGGAATGGTACTGGTGATTGTCATGGTGATTTCTCTGCTCCTCATATGTTTGGCACCTTTGAAGTAGATATTCAGCAGTCATTTTATCGGTGCCACAGATAAACTTATCAGTTGTTAAATAGACGATATCCCAATCTGTTGTGACCTGTACGAAGTCTGAAGGTTACCACTCATTCACTTCTGCTAAGCTGGTAATGTGCATCATTTTTTTGGTGGCCTGGATACTCTACTTCCCAGTTGCTCCTGATAAAACTCTTGGCCTCTTCATAAGTTATGATTGTGTCAAGCTGAGGAAGCTTTCCGTTGCCACTCTGTCAGCATCTTCATTTTCGGGAATGTTGCAGAGAAATGGGGTCCACTGTACCACAACTCTTTTGAATTACTGACACGGTTTGTGGAGTATTACTCATAGGTCATTCAGATCAGCATCATTCTGACTTCTTCATCGTTGCAATTACTGACAGTGCATCTGTGAAGAGAGCTACTTGTCTCTCAGAGCTTTCTTCTGTCATTAGAACTTCTGCTCCAGTTTTTAAGGCCTCTGCTCTAAAGTTACTCGAGAATTTACCTGTTGCAACTAACATCTTTTTTGTGAGCCATTGCTAAAGCTCATAAAGACTCCCCCACTTCCATCTTCTGTTGCATTTGTTGCTGATCCATCTGTGTTTGCATATATCCAGGTGTTTCTTGTGTAATGTTTCTCTATGTATTTTGTGGTTAGGGCTCTTCTTTTTGTTTCAGTCTGGCTGTTCTTTCTCTTAATACCAGGAATGTTTTCTATCATTTAAGGGAATCACTGTTGTTTCCAAACTGATAGCTTAAGTGCAGTGTAGATGGGCTTAGCTGTTGATATTGTATTGATTAAGTTTACTCTCATCTTTGCTTTGGTTGCTTTGACAAAGTTGTAATTTAGTTTCAATTTTCATTTACTTGGTTGACAGAATTGAAGGAAGAAGAGATAAAAGTTCACTATATTAACTTTAATGTAGTCTGCATGTTTCTACAAGCTTTACAACAACTACCAAGCTTTTACAACAACTGCAAAGCTTTACTACAACAACTACCAAGCTTTACAACAACTACCAAGTTTAACAACAACTACAAAGCTTTACTACAACAACTACCAAGTTTTACAACAACTACAATGTTTTACAACAACTACCAAGCTTTAACAACAACTACCAAGTTTTACAACTACCAAGTTTAACAACAACTACAAAGCTTTACTATAACTACAACAACAACCAAGTTTTACAACAAGTACCAAACTTTAATAACAACTACAACAACTACCACGCTCTACAACAACTACCAAGATTAACAACAACTACAAAGCTATACTACAACTACAACATCTATCAGGCTTACAACAACTACCAAGATTAACAACAACTACAAAGCTTTACTACAACTACCAAGCTTTAACAACAACTACAAAGCTTTACTACAAGTTTTACAATTACAACCAAGCTTCACAATAACTATAAGCTTTACAACAACAACAACTACCAAGCTTTATAACAACTACAAGCTTTACAACTACAACCAAGCTTCACAATAACTACAAGCTTTACAACTACAACAACTACCAAGCTTTATAACAACTACAGGCTTTACAAGAACTACAAAGCTGTACAACAATTACAAGCTTTACTACAACTACAAGCTTCACCACAACTACAAGCCATACAACAACTACAGCTTTACTACAACCTACACAACAACTACAGCTTTACTACAACTACAACCTGCACAACAACTACCAAGCTTAATAACTGTAATATAATACATTAATAATACGAACCACACATTGTAATAATATGCGAATCTTCACATGTACGATATCCTGTAAATAAACATGGCTACAAACTGAACATGCTTTTACTGAGTGCCTTCTGAAACATGTGTGTGCTTGTGTAGATGACGAGGTAATGCTTATATACATACATCATAACATTACATGGTGGCAGCGGTCGATACCGGACTGACGCAAAACAGCTACACGATAACACGTGAGTACAGTTTATTCGGCTAATTTTCGTCATCGAGGTCAGCCATGGCGGCGAAACAATATCGCAACGCACCGCAAATGAGATTCGCCGGTCAAGATGATAAGAGTGAAGCTTTCTTGTTATGGCGCCAACGCATAGATCTATATTCCAAGACCACTGGTCTGGAAGGACAAACCCTAACTCCATATATCCTAGAAGCATTGGACGATGAAGGTTTGAAAATTTACAACAGTTTTGCTACCGCCATGCCTGTGGAGTCGGCGACAGACCCCGCAGCCATATTGGACGAATTTGAAAAACGTCTGATAATAAAGCACACGAACTTTAGAGCGGCAAGATTAGAACTTCACCACCTGCGACAGAAACGTGGTGAAAGCCTAGATGATTTCTTTACTCGCATTAAGGAGAAAACAAGAGTATGTAAATTTAGCAAAGAAGAAGAAAAAGAGCGAATTATTGAACAGATTCTTCTTAGCACACCAATGCCAGAGTTCCAGAAATGGCTACTGAGCCAGAGTGATACACTAACTTTACAACAACTTCTGGATGAAGGCAGGAAACATGAGGCACAAGCACTAAACATTAAACAAATTCAGCAAGGTACATTAGCAGCCCAGGTGGATGCAGTGAAAAGCTATAAACCTAGACACAACAAAGCAACTGGTTCGAAGCACCAAGAAAAACACAACACAAGCAGAGGTGCTATGTGTAAATGTTGTGGCCTAAACCACATACAAAACCACTGTCCAGCTAAAGACTCTACATGTCATTACTGCAGAAAGAGGGGCCACTGGATAAAATTATGTTTCAAGAGGAAACAAGACAGTGCTCAACACAAACTTCACAGCAGAGAGTCATCAAAACAAACACACTTTATGATGACTGAGGACCTTGACTCCAGTGAAGAAAGTGATCCTTCCACATTTGATACTGTGAAGATACTAACTTTCAGTAATGAACCAAAGAGAACGCAGGCTTTCTGCAAGGTACAATTCCGAATACCAGGAATTAAAATGCACAAAGAAAGAAACATTCGGTTCAAGATAGACACAGGTGCCCAAGGTAACACTCTACCCTTAAGAATATTCAGACAGATCATGCCTGACAAGGTGGATGAGCAAGGATTTCCCACAAGGGATGTAAAACGTAGGAGTGGCAGGACAAAGCTAAGAGCTTACAATGGAACAAGTATAGACTGTTTTGGAGCAGTAACACTTGAATGTTCATACAGAGGCTCTGAATGGACATTGTCAACATTTTACTTGGTAGATGTTGAAGGACCTGCAATTTTGGGTTTACCAATGTGCGAAAAGCTGAGTGTGGTAACTATTAACAACATTAAAGAGGATATAGGTCTTGCAGATGCTCTCAGCAGACTACCAAACCCCAACAAGACAGCAGATCTTACCCCAAACATCAAAGTTGATTTTGTCAAGTTTAGCGGTAATCGGCTTGAACACATCAGAGAAGACACAATGAGAGATCCTGTCCTTAACTCTCTCAAAGAACTGATATACCATGGATGGCCAAGCTCTATCAGGGAAGTTCCAACACACATCCGTCCATACTACTCTATGAGGGACGAGTTAAGCATCGAAGATGGTCTGATCCTTAAAGGAGATCGCATTGTTGTACCAGAAACACAACGCGATATCATCCTTAAACAGCTCCATAATAGTCACCTTGGTATTGTGAAGACACAACTGAGAGCAAAGAAAGATGTTTACTGGCCACAGATAAACAAGGACATAGAAACACTATGTAAAAACTGTTCAATTTGCCAAGAACATGCAAATAGGCAGTGCAGAGAACCTCTCATACCATCAGACATACCATTGAGCCCTTGGAGCATTATAGGAACTGATATTTTCTCCATCGACAATAATGACTATCTTATTATTGCTGATTACTACAGCAAATTTCCCATCATTGAGAAACTTCCACAACCCTCACCATCAGCTGTTATTGCAGACATTACAAAGAAGTATTGCAGCATGTTTGGCATCCCAGATGAAATTAGATCAGACAACGGTCCACATTTCTCAGGTCAAGCATACAGAAACTTCACTAAGGACTGGAAGATCAAACACACAACATCATCACCTAGATACCCTAAATCTAATGGTTTCATTGAGAGACAGATACAAACTATCAAGTCAATCATGAAGAAAACAAGAACAGAGGATGTACACCTAGCACTCTTGAGATGGAGAACAACACCGGTAGACAGTAAGATCGACAGTCCAGCAGAACTTATGTTTGATAGAAGAATTAAAGACCTTCTACCATCTAAGGTCCACTTCCGTCCACAACATAGAGACAGCACATATGATCAACTTCAGCATCGTCAGCAAGTTCAGAAATCCAACTATGACAAATGTGCTAAAGACTTACCACCATTATATCCTGGTCAGCATGTGACTACCTACAACCACGACAATGACGCATGGTCAAAAGCAACAATCATTTCCAGAAACCCTGAACCCAGGAGCTATACCTTAAGACCAGACAGCAGCAACAACCTCCTGAGGCGAAACAGAGTGGACATAAGAGAAATCCCACAGAATACAACAGAGCAGAGAATTCCCATGCTTTCAACAGACAATGCAGTAACTCCAGACCTTGGTGCCCCACAAAACCAACAAGCGCCAAGGCCAAAATCACAACCAACTCAAGCTAAACCAGGGACTTCCGCAGAACCACCAGCACTTTACACCACTCGTTCTGGCCGTACAGTGACACCTCCCAGCCGATACAGACAGTGACATATATACTCACACTGAGCATTACACATACTTATCCTTTCTCACATGAAACATTTCGTTGGAAATGTTTGCACACATTTTTTTTTTCAAAAAAAGGGGGGATGTAATATAATACATTAATAATACGAACCACACATTGTAATAATATGCGAATCTTCACATGTACGATATCCTGTAAATAAACATGGCTACAAACTGAACATGCTTTTACTGAGTGCCTTCTGAAACATGTGTGTGCTTGTGTAGATGACGAGGTAATGCTTATATACATACATCATAACATTACAAATAACAACTACCAAGCTATACAAACGCTACAATCTATATATCAACTACAAGATTTACAACAGCAGCAATGACGACTTTTACAACAACTACAAGCTTTACAACCACTAACACAACTACAGCTTTACTACAATTACAAGCTATACAACAACTACCAATCCTTACAACAACTACCAAACTTTTTCAACCATTACTAAGCTTTTACAACCACTAAAACAGCTACAGCTTTACTACAACTACAACAACAACCAAGCTTTGACAACAATTACCAAACTTTTACAAAAACTGCCAAACTTTTACAACAACTACCAAACTTTTACAACAATTACCAAACTTTTACAACAACTATATTAACCACAAGCTTCACAAATTCAGCAATAACAAGCTTTACAACTGACTGACCTTGATACACATCAGCAGGGACACTGGAAAAGTGATGATTATCAGAAAAATTGACAGAAACCACAAGACGTATCCACAGCCTCCAATATCGCCTCCATCAACACTGCTGCCTGTAAATAGACACAAGGAAAAAAATGCATAAAATCACGTTAAACTAATAAAGAAGTTAAGATATTTGTTGTTGAGTTTTTTTTTAATTAGTATTTTTACTTTCCAAGTGTTTATGATTCTGCTTTGTTTTGACTGCAGAGTTCACATCTTTCTTGCTTCTTTTCTTAACTTAAGCAGTAAGAGTCTGTATAGTTCCCAGGGGTTTCTGAAGAATTTAGGGGTTGGAGTAGCTAAGAGGTTTGGCGTCCACCTCAAATTCTAGAGGTACCAGGTTCGATTAGAGGGAATATAATTTAAGACACTTTTTTTCAGATCTAATGGTCCTAATGATGTCATACTCCCCCTGGTCTCATAGGTAGTGAGATCAGATGCCTAGCCTTCTTGGATAAGGGCGAAAAAATAGGAGGTCCGTGTGCAAGTTGCGCACGTTAAAGATCCCACGGTAGCTGGAAATCATAAAGAGTAGGCTATAAAGCCGCTGCCCTGGCAAAATTCAAAAATTATAAACCTACCCACCAAATATATTTACAGAAAGTGTGATTCCTAAATACACACATTGGGATTCTCGCCGGTGCTACGAAGTTCGTGAATTGTGCTGAGATCCTCCTTGTGTGATCTAAGGGAGGAGATCGGAGCACTGATGGAGTTGTCCGATGTCAATGAAGATAGTCCTTAAAACTAAACCAATCTGAAGAAACACAGAAAGAACAGGACAACTGCTCATTCAGAAATGACGTTAGAGGTGACCTATAGGATGCTGTGGGTGGGCCCTAGTCATGTGATCATGGAGAACAAACTACTATACAAACCATCATTGTAAGAGTACATGAATGGTTTGATGCAGGCTTACTGCAAGGCAACCGGCTGTAGTGGGGGCTCCATGCTCCATAAGGAATGAAAAGGAGATTGATAGTTTCTTCATTTTTTTTTTAATGCACTGTTCACTTGATTTTCTTGCCCCTTTGTAATGCTTGGCAACCTCATCATGCTAAATAAATTGTTACAGACAACACCACTGCAAGTGGAAGTGAACCGGGCCCCCACCAAAAAAAAAAAAAAAGCTGAGACCTAGTGTACAAGTCTGTATCCTTTTATCTGAAATACTCAGGGACAGCTTTTTTCCTCCCCGTAAACTGGATTTTTTTGGCTTGAATTTTATGCCACGTAGAAAATTCATTTTATTGAATTTCTCTGCCAAAAAATATTTTTAAACAAAAACGATACCCTTTTTTTATTCTAAGCTTATACCCTACAGACAGAAACACTGCATTTGAAGTCAAAACATTAAAATAAAATTGGAATTAGTCTACTTTCTGATAATTGATAGATTCCCTCTATCTAAATATGTCAAAATAAGCTGTCAGATCATTTTACATACGTGTAATGTGAGTTTGAAAACGGTATTTTCTAGCGAAATTCTGTTTTTATTATGAAGAAAACCATGAATTTCTCAGATCTTTGGTTTATTTAACAATTTTCTTGTTACTTGCTTATTTATTCACCAATCAATATGGGATTTGACACAGACTTTCCCCTGCATGATACAACTTCTCAGATTAGATTTTTGGGCACTCCTCCGAATACCGGTCCCAAATGAATCGATACGGTTTGTGTTAGAAAATATCCCTTACAGGGCCTCATTTTGACATATAATTAAAATAATATACGAGTAGAAATGAATGGGAAACTACTCTTGAAACACAGAAATTGCCAATCTGATCAACATTTTACCGTCTAGAGTTCCATAGCCAGTTACGTGTATTTAGAACCTGACTGTACGGGTTAGATGGTAATGTCTGAATCGATAAATAGTCATTTGCTTCAGTGGGAGAGTAAAAAGGTAGTCCCATAGCAGATAGCCTACTACCGTAGGGGAGTGAAATGTTAGAGACCTCACTATACTAAGTCATGCATACAGAGGTGGGGTGACCAGTACCTTTCCTCGCTGCCTTTTCCTTCCCTAACTCAAGTGAGAAGTCAGGTAATCATTTACAGCTGGGTAGACTGAATCAGAGTTTCTTATTAATCGGTGTGTAGCAAGCCACTGTAACCATTGGATTTTGTTGTTCATTAACGTATACAAGTCACTAGGTCTGACATCTACAGCTGTTAGTTGTTGAACTGGTAGAACATTGTTGCTGATCTGTGACGGAGCTGATGGTCTACCTGGCATTATTAATATTTTTATCTCAAATGCACAAATTCGAAAGTAAAAATTGTGGGTGTCTCAGTGTGTGCGACGGAACGAACGGAATAATTTGTCTTCTCTTTGTTACTTTCACAATTGCCTCCACGGCTGGCGGAGTTGTGGATTAAAGTTGCTACCATAAGTGAAATGGGTTCATTTTCGATACAAGACAAAAGGAGGCTGAGACGCTTGGGAGTCATGACCCAAGTGGGCCCGCCCCCCTTAGAGTGTAAAGGAGTATACTGGGCCGAAACACTTGTCGGATGGGGGGACCACTTCTGATGATCAAATTGCCTCCTGTTGTATCGCTCTGTAAAGAGTTTCCTATCATCATATCAATTTATTCCCAACTTTGGAAGAAAAGAAATGGTCGACTTCACTCACTGTATCGGAATATCAAAATGATAATGTTACAGCGGGAAAAAAACTTGTAATTTTAGATTTTTTTTCTCCCCTTTTTAGGTCTACATTCACGTGGATACACAATGACAGGTGTTTATAACATGGGCTGAACTTTCAATGTTCATTATTTATGAAAATATTCACAACAGCATAAATATGAATTTTTAGTAAACGGCTCCTGGGTCGACCCAGCCCCAATTGGGTACCAGAGCAACTCTGCTGACCACATCACCCCTAGTGTGCCGATGGTCAAGAAAATATGGGCCTAACACCATATTCCCAATATGCCTCAATGGGCGTGTAATGGGATCCTTTACCTTTTTTATTTTTTAAACCTTTTTAGGTCGCCCCTGAACCGGCATTTTTAGATTTTTTTTCCCCATTTCATGTCGCCCCTGAACCGGCATTACCAAATGAGGCCCTGTAAGGGATATTTTCTAACACAAACCGTTTTGATTCATTTGGGACCGGTATTCGGAGGAGTGCCGATTTCTGATATCTTATCATAATTTGAATTTACTGCTGATAGAGTTGTAACATTCTGCAAGACGTGTTACTATTTTTAGATACAAACTTGTAAGTTCTATAGCTCAGGATTAAGCATCTGGTTGCCATGGTGGTTAGAGCTTGCCTCATACGGTAAAGTTACCAGGTCCCAAGATCAAAACCTGGTAGCGATACACTTCAGTCCACCCAGCTGTAAATGGGTCCCTAACTCTACTCCTGAGTTATGAGAAAGTAAAGGCAGTGAGAAAGGGAACTGCTCACCCCACCTCATTAAGTTGGATCTAGTAAAGTAAGACCTCTACCACTTCATTCCCCAATGGCAGTATCTACTATGAGACTTCTTCTTCTTCTTCTTCAAGAACCATGCCTTGTGGCGTAGGAGATCATGTCTCTCCACAACTTCCTGTCTCCAGTACAGTTTATCAATTCTATTGTTGACCTACTTCCATGCTATGGTGTCAAACTGTCCAGTATTTGCTCTCTTTCTCTTCCTCTATCTCTTTTTCCTTCAATCTTACCTGTTGTTACGATATATTCCAGCGTTCCTCTTCTCATAACATGCCCAAAAATAAGTAGATTGCTTCTTTCTAACTTGTGAAATAAGTTTTCTTTGTGCATTGACCTCTTTCAAGACATCCTCATTACTCTTTTTGACTGTCCATGGTATTTTAAACACTCTTCAGTAAAACCACATCCCTGTGGTCTCTAGTGCTTTCCATACCTGTATACTAACTGTCCATGACTCACTCTTATACTATGAGACTACTTTACCTTAAAGCTCAGGATAAACTGAAGTTATCAAAAACTCTAATCTCACAAATGTTTTGGAATGCTCATTAATAAAAAATAAAACAGCCTTAGAAAAATAAAAAGAACAGATACTGGGAGTCCTTGATATACTTATAACTGTACGTATGTTTTGATACTTACTACTTACTTAGTCGTTCCCCTTCTACCGTGAAGTGTAGAGGTTTGGAAGAGAGAGCGCCAGACTATCCTATCGGCTGTCTTCCTCCTGGCCTGGTTCCATTCTAGTCCTTGGTCCTTCAAAGATTGTCTAATGTTGTCCTCCCAGCGGACTCTGGGTTGTCCTGGGGATCTGGATCCCTGGCTCTTTGTTTCCCATGCTTGTCATGGTAGCCGATCTTCTCCCATTCTGCAGACATGGCCAAACCATCTTAGTTGGGACAGTTCTACTTGAGTCTGCAGGGGGTGGGATTTTAGGCCTTGACGTATCGTTTGGTTGCGGACCATGTCTCTTCTTGTTACTTCAACCACTGAGGTTTGGATCTGGCTTTTGTGGGTTGTAGTCATTGCCCATGACTCGCATCCATATGTCAAGACTGGGACATAGGTGGAGCGGTATACAGCCATCTTCGTTTTCTTACCAACCTCTCTCTTGCTGAGGAATCCTCTATTTATGGCCTGAAAAAGCCTCCTAGCTGCTGCTTTTCGAGTGGCCAACTCTTCTTTGATGCCCCCCTTTCGGTCTATTATAATGTAACAATTACCGGCTGCAACTCAACTGCAAAAGTTTCACTTGAAATACCCGATGCGCGCATGCGCACTTTTTTGAGTCTTTGTAAGGTATGCTTAAAAACTTGCAGAGATTATCTTACTTTTGTGATAGAAAGCATCCTCGTACCACGTCATGGGGGCCGAGAATAAATTTTTTGAAAAGGGTACAATCTTTTATGGACACCCTGTACAATATGTAATTATGAATTTAAATACAGAAGAAGAGAAGATTCGAGGGGAATATACATGTACGTTCCTGTTCAAACGACGTAGTACGAATATATACTATGTTTATCGAGTTTACCATCCTTAATTAATCAACGACGTGTATGTGAAATGACCCTCTGTACTGCCGTAGGGAAGTTAAGTGTTAGGGACTTCATACGAGGTCCAGCTTTTTTTATGAGGTGGGTTGACTAGTTTCTTTCCTTGCTGCCTTTTGCCTTCCCTAAATCAAGAGCAGAGCCAGGTACTCATTTACAGATGGGTAGACTAGAGCATGACACGACCAGGTTTTAATCCTGGAATCCGGTTACGACCTCAGTGGAAAAAAACTCTAACCTAACCACTTAGCCAATCTTGGTGAATTTAAAACATAGCCAAAAAAATCCAATATCACCACCATTTCCATGGCACCTACAAATGCTTTGTTACACGCAACTATTAGTGTTGTAAGCTCAAGCTTGTGCACTTTTTACTGTTATTGTGTCACTCTCACATACCTGCCAACCTCCTGAGATTAAAACCTGTATCAATACCATTTAGCTCCCCAAGGAGCATAGGCCTTCAAGAAACACATGCCATGTCCTCCTGTCACGTGCCATCCGCTCAAGGTCTTTCCATGTTTTCCTCATCATTTTCACTTCTGTATCTAGCTCTCTTCTCCATGTGTACGAACATTCCAGGTGCCAATCCTGGAGATTTTCCTAGATGAAAAAGGTTAGTCGGCAACCAAGACTCCTTTCGGCTTTCTCTGGGTTGCTTCATGCGCCTCCTTTCCAGAGGACCTTCTTCTGTATTGGGCGGCTGAGTTGATTTATATTCTATATTTGACTTGTCCATGGTTTGTTGAAGTTTTTTGGTAAACAGTTTTTTTACGGGATGGGGTAACCAGCCCCATGCCCAACCCTCCTTAGTCGCTTTTTACGACATGCCTGGTAGGGTACAGTGTTACTATTCTTTGCTCCCCTTTCGGGCCCCAGTAACACACGGGTGAAAACCTGTATGGCATAATAAAAACCTGTACAAAGCTAAAAAACGTGTACGCAATGCAAATAAAAACCTTACAAAGTAAAAAAAAAACTTTACAGAAAAGTATTTCTAATACAGAAGATGAACAGTTTAAAAATATTAAAAAAGAAATAAAAGTAATTATAAAGAGGGAAAAACCTACTTCAAAACAGCTGTACACTGTAAAGATGTACACTGACACAAATTTAAAATTCCTGTACAGATTATCCCCTTCCTGAACAAGTTGACAGGTGTATATGTTCATGCTTCAGAAGATAAAGAAGGGATGATGGCAACTTGTTTTCACGGCACGAATGGAAAACTTCCATCATACATGCCACATGCTATGGTTTACCCATAATCTGTACAAGGTGTTTGCGTTTTCAGATGTGTATACTCTGTACATAATTTCTGTACAGGTTTTCTAACCCATTCCCCTTATTACTGTGTCTCAGAGTTCTTTTATAAGGTTATTGAACACAGGATTTCCCAGTCTGTTAGTGATAATTAAGCGCAGAAATAGACAAAATGATGACAGTCACGTCATTTTTACAGCATAAAATAAACTCAGACATTTATTGTTTGGGTTTTAAAATAAGTGAAGACCTGCTTTAAAAGGCAAAGTCTCTGTGCCTCATTTATATTCAGCCCACTGTAATTGAAAATATTTTAAAACAATTCAACTCTTTTGATATTTTTTGTTCAGTCTTTGTACAGGTTTTGCGGGTCTTTGTATAGGGTTTTGGATTTTTTGTACAGGTTTTTTTCATCTCCGAGGTGTGGCATGTATGTTCCATAGAAGCCTGGCGTCTTCAGAAGAAAGTATGAATCTACTGTCCCAGTCATGCAGGGGTACACGGCAATGAGAGAGCTAACAAGACTAGCTTTGAGAGCACCCATAGTTGGGGACACTGGATATAAATAAGGGAGAAATACTGAGGATAACTAATGATCACCTATTAGAGAATGACACTGCAATAGATGACTCATCAAGGCTAAGATTGCTGGAATTTGGCATCAAATGTAAGACCAGCCGAGATGGATGTATGAGAGGCTGCATCCAGTGTGTATAGAATCATCGCGCAACAGGAATAATTAGCATTCATAAACTTCAACATTTACTGAAGGAGACGCAGCACCTATGGGTTTACCCGGAGAGCAGTGATGTAGATTCTAATCAACAAGAACAATAAATTTAACCAAAATTCTGCAATTATTTATGGAAAAAACTTCCTTAGCTCCTACCCTGCAGTTAGAGTGCCAACCTCTTGTGGCAGAGTTACCAGATTCACCATCCTTTTTCACACACGTTTCAAACCATCCTTCAAGACAGAACAAGGTCCCCTGGAAAGGAGGCGCATTGTAACTGGGTACCTAACTCTGCTCTTGAGTTAGAGAAGGCAAAGGCTGCGAGGATGTGAACTGGTCGCCCCACCTCAAAATGCTAAAACCTAGTATAGTGAGGGACCCAAGACGCATCAAAAGTGAGGAATGCAGTAAGCGACCCATAGCTTGACTGCCTGCGTCAGGGTCAGCGAACCAGAGCTGACCAAGACCCTACTCCACCTCCACGTGGTGGTCCTGGAAACAGGCTGCATCACTGCAGTCTGGCTGAGGAGTAGGGATCGAAGAGGGAAGGCAAACCCGGTCCCAAAAAATGATGCGCAGAAGTCGAATGTGTCGCGCGGAAGTCGAATGTGTCGGCCGAAAGGTGCAAATACCGCAGCTTCGCTGTAAACGGACACAACGCAACCAACGTCCTTTTCAGGACGAACGAGGAAGAAGAAGAAGTATAGTGAAATCTCTAACACTTGACTCCCTACAGCAGTATCTGCTATGGGACCACTTTCCAACCAAACCCCTGAAACTGATATGTAGTATAAAGGAAGCCTCACAACTGAGGGAAAAAGCTGCCTGTATTAGTAAGTGCTGCCCAGGGCAGTTTCCCAAGGGTCTCTTGTGGGACAAAGAAAGAATAGGATTACCGCCTCCTTCAAGCATGTTGTACCCAGCGACTTATATGAGGTTGTGCATGGGGCTGGCAAACACATCATGAAAAACAAGTTGCTAAACACAAACCACTACTGCATAAGCAGGCTTCCTGAGAGGAGGACTAGAATCCATGATCCATTGGGGGGCGAAAAGGACAATGATGATGATAATGACTAGTATGTGATATTATGGGATAGCGAGTTAAATAAGAAGGGACTGTTCACTGATTTACCCTTTTGCTTCATATGGAGCATGGAAGCACCACTGCAGCTGGTCCCCTTGCAAAAAGCCTGAACCAAGCATTCATTTGCTCTTGAAGTCATGGTTTCACCATTCTCCACACGTACAAACATTTCACACCATCCTCCACACACACACACATTTCACACCATCCTCCACACATACAAACATTTCACACCATCCTCCACACACACACACATTTCACACCATCCTCCACACATACAAACACATCACACCACCCCCCACACCCACCCCATTTCCACCACCCCCATTACAAACATTCCACCACCCCCCCCCACACCCACCACACCATCCTCCCACCACAACACAAATTTCACAAACCCCACCATCCACCCACACACCCCCCCCCCCACCCCACCACCCCCACCCCCCTCCCACCTTCCCTCCCCCCCCCCCCCCCCCCCCGCGCGCCACCGCCCCCTCCCCCCCCCCCCCCCCACCACCCCCCCAAACAACCCACCATCCCCCCACCAAACAAACATTTCACCCCCCCACCCCCCCCCCCCCCCCCCCCCCAAACCAAACCCCCCCCACCAACCCCCCCCCCCCCACACCCCCACCCCCCCCCACCCAACCCCCCCCACACCACCCCCCCCCCACAACCACCCCCCCCCCCCCCCCCCCCCACCCACCCCAAAATTTCACACCCCCCCCCCACCACACACCCCAAACACCCCCCAAAAACAAACACACATACACACTCACATCATCTTCAATACCACATTTCACCACCCCCACACATATACACCACCACAACACCCCACCATATACACAACAACCCCAACAAAGTAAGTAGACCCCTTCAGTCAAAACTGACTATGGGAAACCCTTTTCTTAACAGAAATACCAATGAACCTTGCACAACTAATCACAAGAAATGTAAATGCCTTACGGTTGAAATTAATAATAAAGGCATGTGTGTCCGATTTCGACCAATTATCTATCTATCCGGCGGCTGAGCAAGGCGCCCATGTCGTTAGGGTTAGGGTTCAGAGCTAGGATTCCTAAACCTAAAATTCAGCGCTGCTCCTTTATTACCGCTGCGTCTCTGAATTATTTTTAAAGGCCGTATAGATCTATGCGACTTAATCGGCCGCCGGATCGATAGACATTTCGATGAAATCGAACCCATGTCCCACTGTTAATCATTTCAAGCCACCTTACCCTAACATAAACTACACAGACACTAAACAAACCTTTATCAGCGTGATAGCCAAGACGAACGGGTTCGACTCTGTTATCGGAATTGTTCATGATACCTGAAACGACAGCTAAGAATTAAATAACGGCACACATCCCGGAATGCACTGGTAGGTCCTAAACTTTTCAGTGTTTGGTAAACTGCCCGTGCTGGAGTCAAGGGCGGGCTTGAAACAAAACTTGATAATGACTGATCAAACACTGTTGATGTAGGCTATATTTCGCAAGCGGGCTTGTGAATGTTAAATGTCTGATTTATATCTAGTCTGAGAAAGAAGAACTGATAACGAATTCAGATAATTAAAAAAAAAAAAGTGCGATAACATTTAAAAAAAAAAGGATTTGAGTGAAGAGAAGACCAAGGGAAACTTAATTTAACAAGATATTCGACCAAGGCACCTTCATCGTGAGCGGCCGATTGAAAGAGTGGTTAGAGCGGCCGCCTCTCGCAGCAGATGTGCCCACGTTCGATTCACGATATCTACACACTCCAGTCAACCGAGTACAATGCAGTACACTTAAGCGGAACTCGCGTAAATCGAATTTCGCTTAAGTAGAAGCATTTCTGAAGGTCCGGGCCAAATGTCTTCTTTGGCTTTGTTTTAAAAAAACAAAACAAAAACTCCAGCGAAGTTGAATTCTGATTACTAGAATGTTTGGATAAGTCGAAGTAATTTTTCTGTCCCAATTCAAATTTGGACTCGCATAACCGCCTAAGTTACAGTACTACGTGGCAGTACATAGGCCTACTTTTTTTGGTGAACAAGCGATAGTAAGTTACTAAACGTCAGAGCATACGCCAATAGATTAAAACGTTAGCATTCATTAAACCTGCAAGCACGTAATCGTCAGGTCGACTGACCCAACACTGGTTCACCTCGGTTTGCGAAAAAAGGGCTTGCGTTAAACTTTGGCGGCAACGGATTGAGATATCTTCTTCTTCGTTCGTCCTGAAAAGGACGGTGGTTGCGTTGTGTCTGTTTACGCCTAAGCTGTGATATCTGCACCTTTCGGTCGACACATCCGACTTCTGTACGGCATTTTTAGGACCGGGTTTGTGTTCCCATTTCGATCCACACTCGCTCAGCCAGACTGCACAGCTGCAGACTGTTTCCAGGACCACCACGTGGAGGTGGAGTGCGGTCTTGACCAGCTCTGGTTCGCTGGTCCTGACGCAGGCAGTCAAGCTATGAGTCGCTGACTGCGGTCTCTATTGCTGCGTCTTGAGGTCCCGGATTGAGATATGAAGATAAACAATGAGTGAAACCCGAGGTCTATGAAAAGTAAATAATAAACATTAACCAGTATTTGGCAGGCACTTGTAAGAAAGAATAAAGGAAAACACTAGACAAAAGAAAAGTCCCTAGGTCAGAAGATGTAATTATTGCATCGGCTTCCTTGTCCTGCAATAGTTATCGTTCTAGCAACAACCCACTTCTGTCAACGAAAAACTGTATGGAGATGTCAGGAACCTTGAGTTGACTGCTGTCTTTATTAGAGTCATTCATGTGGAAATCTGAAGGCGAACGAGGAAGAACAAGAAGAAGTTCTAGGAATCCATGTAGGAAATGCTAACAGGGCGCGTAAAAATACTAAGATAAAACACATTTCGAACGTTTTTGCACTTGCTACTAGCAATTAACTTGACATTACATTTTAGGTTTCGCTAAATTGCTTTTGAAACTTTAAAAGATGCAGAAAATGAAAAGTTATAAAAATCAAAATACTTGTTTCTGAATGGTTAAAATAATTGTTTCACGCTTTACCTATTATTCTGACGTAAATATCCATCTTTGAGCACAATTCGGATATACAGAATTTCCGATAAGTAGAAGTACACCCAGGGATTTCTGCGTATCCGGACTACACTGTATGTAAAAGGTAGAATGAAAAAAAAACCCCCCACAAAAAACAAATAAATTGTAATACATTTTACTAGGAGAAAGGACAAGAAAAAAACATATGTAGCGGCCACAAGGCCTTCGTCAGGGACAGACAAACAAAAAACAGAAGGGAAAGATAGACTCTACAGCATAGTACAGGAGTACTTGGCGTAAACTTGACTGAAATCATCTACTCTACAGCATAGTGCAGGAGTACTTGTCGTAAACTTGACTGAAATCATCTACTCTACAGCATAGTACAGGAGTACTTGGCGTAAACTTGACTGAAATCATCTACTCTACAGCATAGTACAGGAGTACTTGGCGTAAACTTGACTGAAATCATCTACTCTACATTGAACTAAAATCGTAACGCTGATAATTATCATCATTGTCCTTACTTTGCCAAACCAGCTATTACTGTTGGGACGTCAGTAACATTTCTCAAGTCCAGGACAGCAGACTGGGCGCCGCCATACTGGTCAAACACTCGGCGTTTAGCTTCAAGTTAGAATTTGTGTGTGTGTGTTTATTGGCTGACCTTGTCGATGTCGCCGCCATCTACTGTTCTCTTTCCTTGCGGGTTTTGCATTACTGTAGCGAGGTACGTAACTTTCAACCTAGACGTTTAGTTCGTTCGTTAAATATGAGCGCAATTTGCCTTTTTAAAAAAAAGTGAACTCTATTAACTGAAGTACAGCGTTGATATATATATATATATATATATATATATATATATATATATATATATATATATATATATATATATATATATATATATATATATATATACCAAGTCTTGAAAAGAACTATAGTATCTATCTAATAGCAAATGGTTTCTTAACCCCCCCCCCCCCCTTTTTTTTTTAGTGTACAATGGACCCCCTTGATTGTCCGACAAAGGCTTTGGACCCCTCTTGAAAAAAAAATATATACACGAAAGCATAGTTTTACATTTTATATCTTAGATTATGTACAACGATCCCCTGGAATGCATTCATGGTTCTCTCCCTCTTCTCCCCCTCGCCCCTAAATGGTCATGGACCACGGGTTAAGAAACCCTGGGACAGCATAATGAAGCCCTAAAATAAACTTGTCCTGAAAAGGACTGCCAGCTACACCAATGTTGCACGTACCTCTTAAGCGATCAACGGAAAACGTGACGTATCTCACAAGTTGTCAATATGTAAATACGGTACGTCTTCATCCGTTGCAAAGAGGAAGTGGAGTCTTTTTTCCTAGCCGTATAACAATTACCACAAAAAAAAAAAAAAAAAAAACTGATAACAAATAACACAATCAGACACTGTAAATGTAAAGCTGTACCTGATGTTGAATGCCAGCATTAAATGCAAATTACTTTCACAGTGTCTGGCTAACTTAAGCACTCCTACAATTATTTCATTCTTCTCTAGCCCAGCGTTTCTCAACATGTGTCAAAGGAACCCTGGGGTTACGCGATTCACCCTCAGGGGTTCCGAAAGAAATCGTGGAGTAAACAAATAAAAATTTTTGAAATACTGCGAAACATTCTAAACGCCGATCTTAATTAGGGTTATATTTAGCGATATATATTCATGTTTGTATTGTATTGTCAAGATAAATATCATTCGCATACCATAATTTACATGTTTGTACCATCAGTAATATTCTTCCTATTTGTTTAAATTTAAAGACATAGATTTCCGTCTCAGTAATAATTATACCGAAAAGATAAATATAGAAGAGATGCTACAACCGTATATCGCACGCATATACACATAAGGGTTTTGTGGCGAAGCACGTTCCTTTCAACCTAGACGTCCGTTTGTTATATCACACTCTGTCAAATGAAGTGTAGTGTTGACAAAAACTAAGCCCTGAAAAGTGCTAGCTTCAACCAGCTAGCATGATGAAGCCCTTAAAAGGATTGCTAGCTCTTACAGCGTTAAAAAATACTAAGACATGAAAAGAACTAACAGTATCTATCTGCCTGCACGATGAAGTCCTGAACATGACGTTGTCTTGGTGGTGACTTATTATCAGATTCCAACGGTCTTAAATTCTACCAGCGCGATTGCCCGGGAAAGCGTTAGTTCCTAAACTAAAACTGGTGGAGAAGTTCGATCCTAGCTTGAACGTCACCTTGTATGTAATTCTTCACTTTGATAAATCTATAGCAGCAAACCTGGTAATGTATATTTGAGCAGTGTTGTTGACTCGAGTCGGACTTAAGTTACCAGAACGACCCGACTTCAGACTCGACTCGTACGTTTTGCATAGCGTCTGAACTCGTCTCGGGGCTTGCTAGTTTGGGCGAAACAACTCGCCGTACTGAGACAGTATTTCTAAAACATAATAGTGAAAAATAAACAATATTACTACTTTTTAAAGTAAAAAAAAAAAAATAATAAAAATAGAGATTATTTTTTTGTTCATTATTATTTACAGTTATTGCTGTGATTTTTATAATAAATGCGATTGTGGCTATAAACAGGTTGTAGATTTTAAAAAAATGAGACTCGACTTGGGACTCTACTTGAAAACTACTGTTAGGGACTTGTACCAGGAGACTCGAGACTCGAGTTGAGACTTGTTAGGAAAGACTTAAAGACACCTCTGTCTATGAATAGAAGAAATTCCAATCTGAATTCCTCATATCGGCAACAACTCTCTGTATCCCTACAAACATTCTTAATGAATATAAAAGGTAGTCCCATACTAAGGGACTACTTTTTATATGCATTAAGAACGTTTGTACCCGTAGGGGAGTTAAGTGTTAAGAGACTTCACCATACTAGGTCCAGCACCGAGAGGTGGGGTGACCAGTTCCCGTCCTGGTTGCCTCTTCCTTTCCTAACTCATTGTCAGGCACCCATTTACAGCTGGGTAGACTGGAGCGTGTCGGTACAGTGATCCGAACCAGGATCCTTTGCCGCGAGAGATCAGCGCTGTAACCACTCTGCCAATCGGACGCCCCCTACTGTATATAACCCTATAAAACTTTAACCACGTTATATCTTAAATTTACGTCTAAATTCTTAAGAGTGCAGGTAGAGTACATTTGCCAGATCGCAGCGGGTTCACGCCTCGTCGGCTTCTCGCAGGTGTGTCCGTCCCTGGTCGTAGTGTGCTGTGGAACGACAGCAATGGGCGATGGAAAACGGGACAATAATTTGTATTCAAAATAGGGGTTTCTTTCACAACTGCCTCTGGCTGGCAGAAAATTGTGGATTTTAAAGCTGCAAGGGGGAGTGGGTTCAATTTCTACACAAGCAACAGGAGGCTGACACTTGGGAGTCATGATCCAGGTGCCCCCCCCCCTTTTTTTTAGAGTGTAAAGGAGAGCAAGGGGCCGGAACACTTGATCGACGGGGGGAACCCTTCTGATGATCAGATTGCCTCCTGTTGTATCGCTCTGTATAGAGTTTCCTATCGTACTGCAAGTGAAGAATGATATCGATATCAGTATATCTGCAAACAGACCACCATCACCAATAGCTTCATATGCGAGTCACGCAATGTCATACAATCATTTGCAAACGTTGCAGCAAAACCTATATTGGCCAAACAGGTAAACGACTTAGGGACAGATTCGGGTAAAGCTTACGGGGTGCCAACCCGGTCAGCCGGTTTCTAGTCTTTCCCAGTGTCATCTGTCTTTCAAGAAGTCCATCAGGCTGTTCCCGATTGTCACTGGTTTGACCATGCAACTATGATAGGAAACTCTTTACAGAGCGATACAACAGGAGGCAATCTGATCATCAGAGGTGTTCCCCCGTCGATCAAGTGTTTCAGCCCCTTAATGACATATCTCGGCCATTCACTTTAATGGTTCTGACCACCAGGGTCGCATCGACATCCAGATCACTGTGATCAGATTCTGCCAGCCCAGTCCAGCTGAGCAACGTCTCATCCACCGTATGGAGGTGTCTCAAATCGTTTAGTCTTAACATCCTACACTCCTTTGTCTGACTTGATCCTTTCCACTCCTATTCTATTTCTCCGTCAATCGCCCCCCACCCCCTTTTTGTTCTTATGTTTTATTTATTTATTTCCAACTCATTCTGCCCTCTTCTATCTCCAGTACTCATTATTATTATATTTGAGTAGTTTCTTGTTCAGTTTTCGTTTCTTACCTTCTTAGCATCTACTTTTTACACCAGGAAGTGGCAGCCATTTCATTTTCTTGTGGCGCGCTCTCCCTTCGGCGGGCGTTCTAGGTCTTAGCCGCCTTTAAGGAAGTACCCAGTTTTTATATCTTTTTTAATTTAGATTCTTGTGTCCTATTTAACCCTCACTTTCTTTCCTTTCCCTGACGAAGGCTTTGTGGCTGCAACGTTGGCTATTTTCTTTGTCTTTTGTCCACATAAGACGAATCATCTTTTTCGATTTTTTGTTTCATACCCATCTATCTGCAAACAGCAAATGTTACAGAAAAAAATGCAGCATTAACAAATATTCTGCAGACAATGTACGATGTCAAATGACCGCATTAACAAGTATGCTGCAGGCAATAAGTACCGGATGTCAAATTACCGGGTTAACAAATATGCTGCATACATGTACCTGATGCAAAATGGTCGCATTAGCAAGTATGACGCAGAAAATAAATGTCCGATGTTAAATCACAGCATTAACGAATATGCTGGAAACAATATGCGCATGATGTCAAATGATAGCATTAGCAGATGCAGAAAATAAGTTCCCGATGTCAAATGGCAGACTTATATGGAATATGCGTTCATTTGACATCGGCATCACAGCCTGGTCGACCTGGCCCATAACTTCCACGAAAATCAACAATATGGAAAACATAACAGGGCTACAGTCAATGAGACAGCAGAATCTTACAACAAGCTGAAAAATTTAAGAGGCTCGAAGGACACCCCGTGTGCAAGAGAATAAACAGGCTAGGAAGAGGCAGGCTTTAGCGAACTAATTTTGTTGCCCAGGCAAAAGAAAAAAAATAACAAAGATACCATGATAGCGACCTCAATCGCAAAAACACAATTATCCCACCAAGCACAATTATCCCACTGTGGAAAAGATATTATTGTTTTTGATATTTCGTGAAGTTAAGGGCCAGGTCGACCAGGCTGTGATGCCCGGATGTCAAAATGAACGCATATTCTCATATAAGTCTGCCCATTTGACATCGGGAACGTTAATATTCTGGCCTCTTGCTAATGCTTAGCATTTGAACAATCAAGCGAATATTGTTTTCCAGCAATAATTCGTTGAATGCGGTGATTTAACATCGGACAATTTTATTTCTGCGTCAAACTTGCTAGTTTTTTTTTTTTTATGCGACCATTTTTGCATTCAGGTACATGTAAGCAGCATATATGTTAACCCTGTAATTTTTGACACTCCGTACTTAATTGGCCTGCAGCAAACTTTGTTTAAATGGCCGGTCATTTGACATCGTACATTGTCCTGCAGAATAATATTGTTAATGCTGCATTTTTTTTTTCTGTAACATTTGCTGATTTGCAGATAGATGGGAAAGAAACACAAAAAATCGGAAAAAGATGATTCCGTCTATATGTGGAACAGAAAGACAAAGAAAATAGCCAACGTTTGCAGCCACAAAGCCTTTCGTCAGGAAAAGGAAAGAAAGTGAGGGTTAAATAGGACACAAGAAATCTAAAATTAAAAAAGATAAAAAAACAGGGTACTCTCCTATTAAAGGCGGCAAAGAACCTAGAACGCCCGCCCGAAGGGAGAGCCGCGCCACAAGAAAAAAGAAATGGCTGCCACACTCCTGGTGTAAAAAAGTAATGCTAAAGAAGGTAAGAACCGAAAAACTGAACAAGATACATACTCATATATAAATAATAATGAGTACTGGAGAATAGACGAGGGCAGAATGAAAGTTGGAAATAAATAAATAAAACATAAGAACAAAAAGGGGGAGGGGGGGCGATTTGACGAGAGAAATAGAAAAGGAAGTGGAAAGGATCAAGTCAGACAAAGGAGTGGTAGGATGTTTAAGACTAAACGATTTGAGACACCTCCATACGGTGGATGAGACCGGTTGGCTCCAGCGGACTGGGCCCTGCAGAATCTGATTCACCGTGATCTGGATGTCCGATGCGACCCTGGTTGTTCAGAAACCATTAAAGTGACTGGGCCGAGATATGTCCATTAGGGGCTGAAAACACTTGATCCGACGGGGGAACACCCTCATGATGAATCAGATTGAGCCCTCCTGTGTATCGCTCAGAGATAAAGAGTTTCCTATCATAGTTGCATGGTCAAACCAGTGACAATCGGGAATCCGCCTGATGGACCTTCTTGAAAAAAAAAAAAGACAGATGAACACTGGAAAGACCAGAAACCGGCTTGACCGGTTGCACACCCCACTCCGTAAGCTTTAACCCGAATCTGTCCCCAAAGTCGTTTACCTGTTTGGCAATATAGGTTTTGCTGCCACGTTTGCAATGATATGTATGACATTGCGTGACTCGCAAATATGAAGCTATTGGTGATGGTGGTCCTTTTTGCAGATATATACTGATATCGATATCCATACTTCAACTTGCAGTACGATAGGACAACTCCCAATACAGAGCGATACAAACAGGAGGCAATCTGATCATCAGAAGGGATTTCCCCCTGTCCGATCAAGTGTTTCCGGCCCCTTGCTTCTCCTTTACACTCTAAAAAAAAAGGGGGGGGGCACCAGGATCATGACCTCCCAAGTTTCCAGCCCTCCTGTTGCTTTATGTGTAGAAATTGGAACCTACTCCCCCTTGCAGCTTTAAATCCACAATTTTCTGCCAGCCCCGAGCAAGTAGTGAAAAGAAACCCCTATTTTGGATACAAATTATTGTCCCTTTTTCCAATCGCCCATATGCAGGGGGGGGGGGGGGGGGGGGGGGGGGGGGGGGGGGGGGGGGGGGGGGGGGGGGGGGGGGGGGGGGGGGGGGGGGGGGGGGGGGGGGGGGGGGGGGGGTACGTTTTTTCCACAGCACACTACTACGACCAGGGACGGACACACCTGCGAGAAGCCGACGAGGCGTGAACCCGCTGCGATTCCTGGCAAAAGTACTCTACCTGCAACTCTTTAAGAAATTTAGACGTAAATTTAAGATATAACGTGGTTAAAGTTATTAATAGGGTTATATACAGTAGGGGGCGTCCGTTTTGGCAGAGTGGTTAACAGCGCTTGACTCTCTCGCGCAAAGGATCCTGGTTTCGATCACTGTAACCGACACCGCTCCAGTCCTACCCAGCTGTAAAAGGGGTGCCTGACAATGAGTTAGGAAAGGAAGAGTGCAACCAGGACGGGAACCTGGTCACCCCACCGCTCGTGTTGCTGGACCTAGTATGGTGAATGTCTCTTAACACTTAACTCCTCCCCTACGGGTACAAACGTTCTTAATGCCATATAAAAAGTAGTCCCTTTAGTATAGGACTACCTAGTATATTCATTAAGAAATGGTTTGTAGGGATAACAGAGAGTTGTTTGCCGATATGAGGAATTCAGATTGGAATTTCTTCTATTCATAGACAAGAGGTGTCTTTAAGTCTCATTCCTAACCAAGTCTCAACTCGATCGTCTCGAGTCTCCTGGTACAAGTCCCCTAATCAGTAGTTATTCAAGTAGAGTCCCCAAGTCGAGTCTCATTTTTTTAAAAATCTACAACCTTTTTTATAGCCCCACCATCGCAATTTATTATAAAAAATCACCGCAATAACTGTAAATAATAATGAACAAAAAAACAACTAATCTCTATTTTATTATTTATTTTTTTTTTTTACTTAAAAAGTAGATAATAATAGTTTATTTTTCACTATTATGTTTTTAGAAATACTGTCTCAGTACTCGCGAGTTTGTTTCGCCAAACTAGCAAGCCCCGAGACAGATTTCAGACGCCTATGCAAAACGTAACGAGACGAAGTCTGGAAGTCGGGTCTTCTGGTAACTTAGTCCCGACTCGAGTCAACAACACTGCTCAAATATACATTACCAGGTTTGCTGCTATAAGATATATCAAAGTGAAGAATTACCATACAAGGTGACGTCAAGCTAATCGACCTTCACCACCAGTTTTAGTTAGGAACTAACGCTTTTCCCGGCAATCGCGGCTGGTAGAATTTAAACCGATGGAAATTCTGATAATAAATCACCACCAAGACAGACGTCCATGTTCAGGACATCATCGTGCAGGCAGATAGATACTGATTAGTTCTTTTTCATGTCTTAGTATTTTTTAACGCTGTAAGAGCTAGCAATTTCCCATTTAAAGGCTCATCATGCTAGCTGGTTTGAAGCTAGCACTTTTTTCAGGGCTTAGTTTTTGTCACATAATTGGGGGGGGGGGGGGGGGGGGGACTACACTTCATTTGACAGAGTGGTGATTATAACAAACGGACGTCTAGGTTTGAAAGGGAACGGGCTTCGCCACAAAACCCTTATGTTGTAATATGCGTGCGAATATACGGTATGTAGCACTCTTCTATATTTATCTTTCGTATAATATTACTGAGACGGAAATCTAATGTCCCTTTAAATTTAAACAAATAGGAAGAATATTAACTGATGGGACACAACATGTTAAATTATGGTATGCAAATGAATAGTATAATCTTGACAATACAATAACAAAACATGAATATACTATCGCTACAATATAACCCTAATTAAGAATCGGCGTCTTAGAATGTATCGCAGTAATTCAACAATTTTTATTTGTTTTACTCCACGATTTCACTTTCGGAACCCCTAGAGGGTGAATCGCAGTAACCCCAGGGTATACCTTTGGACACATGTTGAGAAAACGCTGGGCTAGAGAAGAATGAAATAAATTGTAGGAGTGCTTAAGTTAGCCAGGACACTGTGAAAGTAATTTTGCATTTAATGGCTTGCATTCAACATCAGGTACAGCTTTTACAATTTTTACAGTGGTCCTGAATTCTGTGTTATTTGTTATCAGTTTTTTTTTTTTTTTTTTTTTGTGGTAATTGTTATACGGCTAGGAAAAAAGAACTCCTCTTCCCTCTTTGCAATCGGATGAAGACGTACCGTAATTCACACACTATTGTACAACATTGCGTGTGATACGTCAACGTTTTCCGGGGTCCTATATTGTTTTTAC
Organism: Oreohelix idahoensis; assembly: GCA_024509875.1. Taxonomy (NCBI): domain Eukaryota; kingdom Metazoa; phylum Mollusca; class Gastropoda; order Stylommatophora; family Oreohelicidae; genus Oreohelix; species Oreohelix idahoensis. The sequence goes on from JAMPIV010004067.1 coordinate 337,145, forward strand.
TATTTACTATATACTATATTATATATATATATAATTATATATCAATATATATATTATAATATTATATTATGTTAATTAGAGTATGACTTTTTATTTCGTATGTAGTGAAATACTTCAGCGCATATAGTTATTCTTGGTACCAAAACTCCCAACGTATAGTTTGAATAAAGTTAACGTCAACCCTCGTTCAGTATATTCAAATGTACCGCCTGAACAGCATAAAGCTGATGCTAACAGTATAATGGCATAGTCTGGCTGACTTATAACTTAGTCGTTTAATTGGTGTTAAGCCGGTGATAACAAACACACAACACGGACATTTACACTGTCAAACTAAAATGTCCCAAGTTTTTGAACCCAGTTTTGGCCCACGTCCCAGTTCTCAAACATGTCTTTAATTCAAAGAACATAGCAGTGTAGGCTGCTTGAACCCATTACTAATTATAGGTCTACAGCTCCCCCCTGGTTGGAGCATCGTATGAACAAATCAACAAGGATGCAGGCAACAAATTATCAGCAGATGGTTGAAAGATTTTTTAGTCAATGCAATAGTTATGGATGTATTTCAGTCAAGTTTAAAAAGGTCTAATACTGTTACGTCCATAGCGTATTGATTAAACATGTCAATACGGCCAAGTTTTTCTAGTCAAGCTTTGTGCGGGCTTGGTTAAAAGACGACAGGGAGCAAAGTACTTCCTCAGTATACCTACAAGTGTAGGTAGACATGGCCATTTCACAAGTTTTCGTTGGGCACCCGGAACTCGGGTTTATGGTTAGGGAAGTCAATCTCTGCACTATGCTATTTTAGAGGATATCGATTTTTCAGTCAAGTTTACTTCATGGGTACAATTGGAACATTTGTAAAAATACTAAGCTGGTAGGGTGGCGGTTATTTACGTACATCATTTTTGTTTGATTCTTGGATTCCTGCGAAGGTTATCTTGTAAACACGATACATTATGCACTTGTTGATTTACAGTGATATTTACAATGTTATGTTTGTTTTATACCGTATTTTAGTATTCTAATTTCCTTGGTGTAATAAATACTGAACCAATCCCTAAGGTTCCTTGGCTAAAAACGTTGGTGTTAACGACTTTTCTCAAGAAAATAATTGTAAGTGTCATGTCAGAATAAAATAAGCTTTACAAACAATTATATCAACCATTCTTGAACTGTAGGGTAACATCGAAGTCTTAGACATGGTAACTTTGCCAAGCTTTTCTTATGATATCGTTAAAACCAACATTTAGCGATTCTTTAAAGGTTATGAAGGAATGTACTGATCCCCTTAATGAGGCTGTGCTTCCATTGTTAAAACTTGAAGTGTCGGGGGATTTATCTTAAGATTTTTGCATACAATGGTTGAGTATTTGCTTCAAGGATTCACAGTACATTACTGTTACCTCGTATCGCCTTAAAGTTTTCACTCTGACTACCAAATACTAAAACAGTAGTCCATTATTCACAGGTAACCCCGACCACCGTTTTACATTAAGCAGTTTTCGACATGATGTGGGGTATCACCATGGCTAGCTAGGAAGGCCAGCTTCATTTTCTTGTGATGCCGATGCTTCTAGCAACAATTCCACATTATCTAACAGGGACTTTTAGATTTAGTGTGGTGATTCTTTGTTTTTAAAAAAAACAGAGGACAGAGCGTGGGTTGATGACGTTTAGAACACCAGGCCTTAGTTATTCATTCTTACAACTGTTGGGCCTCCAAAACCTGTTAGTGTAAATGCTTTTATCCAATTATGACACCATAGTATACGTGCACCCCATTCTTTTCAACGTTTTTCTTTGTCTTATTATGCTCAGACATGTTTCCGGATTATCAAAGCTCAAAGGAAAGGGAAGCATGTTTACCTTTAAGTCAGCGAAAACTTGAAAGCTATGGACTAGTAATGCGTTGATTTGTGTAGGCAATAATTTAGCTATGGCCCTGAGGGATATCCCTATCCTCCTGAGTGATAACTAGGCAACAGCCTGAGCTGAGAACTGGTTACATTTATGACTAGCGTGGAGATTAGAAAGCTGAAATGGTGACATCAAAAGGTGAATACCAGTTAAAAATGCGTAAAAACGATCAATTCTCCTGAGCCCCAATGAGAAAGATAATGATATGTCAGCTTAGCCCTAAACAGCCCAATGAATACCCCCCCCCCCCCGACGGACAACAGGGAGTGGGTATCTCAATCGGGTTCCTAGTTATTCAAAGTTCCAAACGGGGATAAAATGTGTGGGGGCACGGTGGCTATTTGGGTTAGCAGATGAATTATCGTTCTTGCAGAGTATTAATGGGAACATCTCTAGTTGTTAGGAGGGATACTATTTGGTGATGGGAAAAATGGGACGGGGGAAATGTGGGGGGGGATGGTTAAAAAAACCTAATATGTACTTGTCCAGGGGGGTACAAGTAGATAGGGTTAGTTGCAATGATGAGTCCTTACATTTGTAGGTGGGGTTTGTACTTGTTATTGGGATTGACAGGTTCTATACAGCCAGAATTCTGATTAATGTATTCGGCTTGGAGTAAATATTGGGTTAAACTTGACTAGGGATTAGGCTTTTCACATGTGGGGGAAGAAACTTAGTTGGCAGTGCGACATTCTGCCTATTTGCTATGATAGGTAGGCCAAATCAGTGGGGCTATGATTTACGGGTTAATGCTGTAAAATAAAAGGGAGTAAATCGGTCTAATTAAGGTGGTAAAGATATCGTGCACGGATTAACGGGGATGCGTGGAGCAGAGTATTGGTGTTTGGCTCGGGAGTTGGGGTGCGGGGAAGTGGGGTGTTTTTGAGTAAACGTTATCTGATGGCTAAAGCACGGGGAGAGGGTTTGATTGTCACACATAGGTATTGTTAAGAAGTCTTTTCGGGTGCTAATGTGAAAGATATCGGGCGTGGGGTACACTGACAAACGCACACCGGTTCCGCACATGTTGTATAAATGTTATCTAGGCGAACAATTTGGTGGAGGCAAAGCATGAGGGATAGGGGGTAATGCAAAGTTCTTCTTTCTCAGTGACTATCGTTATTGACAGTAATGTTGATCAGTTTAACGTTGTGGGGTGCATAATGGTAACGTGGTTTAGAATAAAAGTGGTAATTTGATGGGTGGGGTGGTACGAAGTTTGGGGTGTATTATTACATGGAGGGGGGGTTTTTGGTTGTGGTAACAGATTTGGGGGGGGTATTGCGGTGTAGGTAGGAAGTAGGAACATGGTGACATGTTACTTGGGGGTTGTAATTGGGTTTGTGGGGTTAATGCATTGAATTGTTTGTAGGGTTAGATGTGGAATGCTTGTGGGTGGTTTAGTGTTGTGTAGGAGAAGGGTAACAGGAATGGGTGTTGAGGGTTGATTTAACAATTTTGGGATATTTAGGGGGTCCCGCAGGAGAGTGTGGTCGTTGTTGTGGTCGGACGTGGATAAGGGTTTAAGGTGGGTAATCGTCGGGTATTAGAGTAATGGGTGGGAACGTGGTGGTATATAGTTAAGGGCCAGGTTGGTCTTTTGGTTTATGGATGGTTTGGGGGGTAAAGGTGTCGGGGTTAAACCGAGTGGGAGGTGCAGGATAGATGGCATAATTGGGGACATTTTGGTGTTTTTGTGTAGGTGGGGGTGGGGATTGTGTTTGTGGGAATGGGAGAGCTTGTTGATGTTGTGTGTGGGGTTAGGGGTTGGGTTTGAATCCTGTGTTGGTGTGAGAGGGTTGGAGAGTAAGGGGGAATAGTCAGTTTTTGTGTTTGTGGGGGTGGGGAAAATGTGGTGTTGTGAGTGGGAATGAGTCTCCGGGACTTGGTTGGGGTGACCCATGACAGGATGTGTGCAGGGCTAATTATGGTGGAGGGGGGGTGTGTATGGTACATATCGTGTGAGCGGATATGGAGGGGGGGTGGTGTTGAGGGGTATGGGTGTTGGATGGCTGTAGTGTGTTTGGTTTGTGTAAAACTGGATGGGGGGTGTCTGGCATCAAAAAATTGAGTTGTGTGAAGGTTTTGTGGTGTTGGTAGAGGGTTGGTGGTTGTGTGGGGGTTGAAGGTAAGGGGATGGGTTGAATTACGTTGTGAAGTGGTGTAAGTGGGGATGTGGTTGGATCGTTGTTGTTTGTGGTGTTTGGGGGATGGTTATATAGATTTTATTTGGGTGTGGTTGGGGGTGTTGGGGGTATTTTGTTGTGGTTGTGGTGGAGTTGGTGTGTGGGGGGGGGAAAGGGGTTTGGGGGGGAGATTGGGGTGGGGGGGGGGGTGGGTGGGGGGGATAATTGGTGGGGGGTGTGGGGGGGGGTGGGGAGGGGTGGAGTGGGGAGGGGGATGTTTTTGGGGGGGGGTTTGGTTGGTTTGTTGGTGTGGGTTGGGGTGTGGGTGTTTGGTGAGTGTAGGTGTTTTTTGTTTTGTGTTAAATGTTTGGTTGGGGGTATGGGTTTGTGATGTGGGGTGGGAGGGGTGGGTGTGGGGGGATGGGGGGAAATGGTTGGGGGGGGGTTGAGGGGGGGGTGTTGGTGGGGTTGGTTTGGATTTATTGGTTGGTGTTGGGGTGGGGGGTGTTGTGGGGGGTTTGGGAGGGATAGGTGTTGAGGGTGTTTGGGTGTGGGGGGGGAAAAATTGGGGGGGGTTGGGGGTTTGTTGGGGGGGGGGGGGGGGTGTGGTGGTGGTGGGATGTTGGGTGGTGGGGTGTGGGTTGGGGGTGGGGGGGGTTTGAGGGGGGGGTGTGGGTGGTGGGGGGGGGGGGGGTGGGTTAGGGTGGGAATTTTTTGGGGGGGGGGGGGGGTGGGGGGGGTGGGTTGTGTGGTGTGGGGGGGGGTGGGGGGGGTTGGGAGGTGGTGGGGTGTGGGATGTGGTGGGGGGGGGGGGTGGTTGGTTGAATGGGATTTGGGGGGGGTGAAATGTGTGTCTGTGGGGGATGGTTGGATGGTGTTAGGGGATTGTGTGGGGGATGTTTGGGGTGTTGTGGGTGTGTGTAATGGAGGATGAGTGAAATGTTTGTCACGTGTGGATAGAATGGTAAGGGTAGCGTGGTTGCATACCATGTACTTGTTAAGAGCAAATGAATGCTTGGTTCAGGCTTTTTGCAAGGGGACCAGCTGCAGTGGTGCTTCCATGCTCCATATGAAGCAAAAGGGTAAATCAGTGAACAGTCCCTTCTTATTTAACTCGCTATCCCATAATATCACATACTAGTCATTATCATCATCATTGTCCTTTTCGCCCCCCAATGGATCATGGATTCTAGTCCTCCTCTCAGGAAGCCTGCTTATGCAGTAGTGGTTTGTGTTTAGCAACTTGTTTTTCATGATGTGTTTGCCAGCCCCATGCACAACCTCATATAAGTCGCTGGGTACAACATGCTTGAAGGAGGCGGTAATCCTATTCTTTCTTTGTCCCACAAGAGACCCTTGGGAAACTGCCCTGGGCAGCACTTACTAATACAGGCAGCTTTTTCCCTCAGTTGTGAGGCTTCCTTTATACTACATATCAGTTTCAGGGGTTTGGTTGGAAAGTGGTCCCATAGCAGATACTGCTGTAGGGAGTCAAGTGTTAGAGATTTCACTATACTTCTTCTTCTTCCTCGTTCGTCCTGAAAAGGACGTTGGTTGCGTTGTGTCCGTTTACAGCGAAGCTGCGGTATTTGCACCTTTCGGCCGACACATTCGACTTCCGCGCGACACACATTCGACTTCTGCGCATCATTTTTTTGGGACCGAATTTGCCTTCCCTCTTCGATCCCTACTCCTCAGCCAGACTGCAGTGATGCAGCCTGTTTCCAGGACCACCACGTGGAGGTGGAGTAGGGTCTTGGTCAGCTCTGGTTCGCTGACCCTGACGCAGGCAGTCAAGCTATGGGTCGCTTACTGCATTCCTCACTTTTGATGCGTCTTGGGTCCCTCACTATACTAGGTTTTAGCATTTTGAGGTGGGGCGACCAGTTCACATCCTCGCAGCCTTTGCCTTCTCTAACTCAAGAGCAGAGTTTAGGTACCCAGTTACAATGCGCCTCCTTTCCAGGGGACCTTGTTCTGTCTTGAAGGATGGTTTGAAACGTGTGTGAAAAAGGATGGTGAATCTGGTAACTCTGCCACAAGAGGTTGGCACTCTAACTGCAGGGTAGGAGCTAAGGAAGTTTTTTCCATAAATAATTGCAGAATTTTGGTTAAATTTATTGTTCTTGTTGATTAGAATCTACATCACTGCTCTCCGGGTAAACCCATAGGTGCTGCGTCTCCTTCAGTAAATGTTGAAGTTTATGAATGCTAATTATTCCTGTTGCGCGATGATTCTATACACACTGGATGCAGCCTCTCATACATCCATCTCGGCTGGTCTTACATTTGATGCCAAATTCCAGCAATCTTAGCCTTGATGAGTCATCTATTGCAGTGTCATTCTCTAATAGGTGATCATTAGTTATCCTCAGTATTTCTCCCTTATTTATATCCAGTGGTCCCCCAACTATGGGTGCTCTCAAAGCTAGTCTTTTTGTTTTAGCTCTCTCATTGCCGTGTACCCCTGCAGGATGAACTGGGAACAGTAGATATTCATAAAACCTCGAGATAGAAAAAAACCTGTTCCAAAGACGCCCTATACAAAGACCCGATGAAAAAAACCTGTACAAAAAACCTGTACAAAGACTGAACAAAAAATATCAAAAGAGTTGAAATTGTTTTAAAATATTTTCAATTACAGTGGGCTGAATATAAATGAGGCACAGAGACTTTGCCTTTTAAAGCAGGTCTTCACTTATTTTAAAACCCAAACAATAAATGTCTGAGTTTATTTTATGCTGTAAAAATGACGTGACTGTCATCATTTTGTCTATTTCTGCGCTTAATTATCACTAACAGACTGGGAAATCCTGTGTTCAATAACCTTATAAAAGAACTCTGAGACACAGTAATAAGGGGAATGGGTTAGAAAAACCTGTACAGAAATTATGTACAGAGTATACACATCTGAAAACGCAAACACCTTGTACAGATTATGGGTAAACCATAGCATGTGGCATGTATGATGGAAGTTTTCCATTCGTGCCGTGAAAACAAGTTGCCATCATCCCTTCTTTATCTTCTGAAGCATGAACATATACACCTGTCAACTTGTTCAGGAAGGGGATAATCTGTACAGGAATTTTAAATTTGTGTCAGTGTACATCTTTACAGTGTACAGCTGTTTTGAAGTAGGTTTTTCCCTCTTTATAATTACTTTTATTTCTTTTTTAATATTTTTAAACTGTTCATCTTCTGTATTAGAAATACTTTTCTGTAAAGTTTTTTTTTTACTTTGTAAGGTTTTTATTTGCATTGCGTACACGTTTTTTAGCTTTGTACAGGTTTTTATTATGCCATACAGGTTTTCACCCGTGTGTTACTGGGGCCCGAAAGGGGAGCAAAGAATAGTAACACTGTACCCTACCAGGCATGTCGTAAAAAGTGACTAAGGAGGGTTGGGAATGGGGCTGGTTACCCCATCCCGTAAAAAAACTGTTTACCAAAAAACTTCAAGAAACCATGGACAAGTCAAATATAGAATATAAATCAACTCAGCCGCCCAAGACAGAAGGTCCTCTGGAAAGGAGGCGCATGAAGCAACCCAGAGAAAGCCGAAAGGAGTCTTGGTTGCCGACTAACCTTTTTCATCTAGGAAAATCTCCAGGATTGGCACCTGGAATGTTCGTACACATGGAGAAGAGAGCTAGATACAGAAGTGAAAATGATGAGGAAAACATGGAAAGACCTTGAGCGGATGGCACGTGACAGGAGGACATGGCATGTGTTTCTTGAAGGCCTATGCTCCTTGGGGAGCTAAATGGTATTGATACAGGTTTTAATCTCAGGAGGTTGGCAGGTATGTGAGAGTGACACAATAACAGTAAAAAGTGCACAAGCTTGAGCTTACAACACTAATAGTTGCGTGTAACAAAGCATTTGTAGGTGCCATGGAAATGGTGGTGATATTGGATTTTTTTGGCTATGTTTTAAATTCACCAAGATTGGCTAAGTGGTTAGGTTAGAGTTTTTTTCCACTGAGGTCGTAACCGGATTCCAGGATTAAAACCTGGTCGTGTCATGCTCTAGTCTACCCATCTGTAAATGAGTACCTGGCTCTGCTCTTGGTTTAGGGAAGGCAAAAGGCAGCAAGGAAAGAAACTAGTCAACCCACCTCATAAAAAAAGCTGGACCTCGTATGAAGTCCCTAACACTTAACTTCCCTACGGCAGTACAGAGGGTCATTTCACATACACGTCGTTGATTAATTAAGGATGGTAAACTCGATAAACATAGTATATATTCGTACTACGTCGTTTGAACAGGAACGTACATGTATATTCCCCTCGAATCTTCTCTTCTTCTGTATTTAAATTCATAATTACATATTGTACAGGGTGTCCATAAAAGATTGTACCCTTTTCAAAAAATTTATTCTCGGCCCCGATGACGTGGTACGAGGATGCTTTCTATCACAAAAGTAAGATAATCTCTGCAAGTTTTTAAGCATACCTTACAAAGACTCAAAAAAGTGCGCATGCGCGCATCGGGTATTTCAAGTGAAACTTTTGCAGTTGAGTTGCAGCCGGTAATTGTTACATGTCTCTCAACACACTGGTCAAGTAGGTGAAAAAAAAAGAAATAGGTACATTCTTTTTGAGTCTTTGTTAGGTATGCTTAAAAACTTGCAGAGATTATCTTACTTTTGTGATAGAAAGCATCCTCGTGCCACATCATGGGGCCGAGAATAAATTTTTTGAAAAGGGTACAATCTTTTATGGACACCCTGTATATGAAATGTAAAAATATATACAGTATGTATCAAAACATTATAATAGACCGAAAGGGGGGCATCAAAGAAGAGTTGGCCACTCGAAAAGCAGCAGCTAGGAGGCTTTTTCAGGCCATAAATAGAGGATTCCTCAGCAAGAGAGAGGTTGGTAAGAAAACGAAGATGGCTGTATACCGCTCCACCTATGTCCCAGTCTTGACATATGGATGCGAGTGGTTGAAGTAACAAGAAGAGACATGGTCCGCAACCAAACGATACGTCAAGGCCTAAAATCCCACCCCCTGCAGACTCAAGTAGAACTGTCCCAACTAAGATGGTTTGGCCATGTCTGCAGAATGGGAGAAGATCGGCTACCATGACAAGCATGGGAAACAAAGAGCCAGGGATCCAGATCCCCAGGACAACCCAGAGTCCGCTGGGAGGACAACATTAGACAATCTTTGAAGGACCGAGGACTAGAATGGAACCAGGCCAGGAAAAAGACAGCTGATAGAATGGTCTGGCGCTCTCTCTTCCAAACCTCTACACTTCACGGTAGAAGGGGAACGACTAAGTAAGTAGTAAGTATCAAAAACATACGTACAGTATCTTAAAAGTAAATCAAGGACTCCCAGTATCTGTTCTTTTTATTTTTCCTAAGGCTGTTTTATTTTTATTAATGAGCATTCCAAAACATTTGTGAGATTAGAGTTTTTGAATAACTTCAGTTTTATCCTGAGCTTTTAAGGTAAGTAGTCTCATAGTATATAAGAGTGAGTCATGGGACAGTTATTATACAGGTATGGAAAGCCACTAGAGACCACAGGGATGTGGTTTTACTGAAGAGTGTTTAAAATACCATGGACAGTCAAAAAGAGTAATGAGGATGTCTTGAAAGAGGTCAATGCACAAAGAAAACTTATTTCACAAGTTAGAAAGAAGCAATCTACTTATTTTTGGGCATGTTATGAGAAGAGGAACGCTGGAATATATCGTAACAACAGGTAAGATTGAAGGAAAAAGAGATAGAGGAAGAGAAAGAGAGCAAATACTGGACAGTTTGACACCATAGCATGGAAGTAGGTCAACAATAGAATTGATTAATTGTACTGGAGACAGGAAGTTGTGGAGAGACATGATCTCCTATGCCATTAGGCATGGTACGTGCGAAGAAGAAGAAGAAGAAGTCTCATAGAAGATACTGCCATTGGGGAATGAAGTGGTAAAACAGAGGTCTTACTTTACAAGATCCAACTTAATGAGGGTGGGGTGAGCAGAATTCCCTTTCTCACTGCCTTTACTTTTCTCATAAACTCAGGAGTATATTTAGTTAGGGACACCCATTTACAGCTGGGTGGACTGAAGTGTATCGCTACCACGGTTTTGATCTTGGGACCTGGTACCTTTACCGTATGAGGCAAGCTCTAACACCAGAGCAACCAGATGCTTAATCCCCTGAGCTATAGAACTTACAAGTTTGTATCTAAAAATAGTAACACGTCTTGCAGAATGTTACAACTCTATCAGCAGTAAATTCAAATTATGATAAGATATCAGAAATCGGCACTCCTCCGAATACCGGTCCCAAATGAATCAAAACGGTTTGTGTTAGAAAATATCCCTTACAGGGCCTCATTTGGTAATGCCGGTTCAGGGGCGACATGAAATGGGGAAAAAAAATCTAAAAATGCCGGTTCAGGGGCGACCTAAAAAGGTTTAAAAAATAAAAAAGGTAAAGGATCCCATTACACGCCCAGTGAGGCATATTGGGAATATGGTGTTTAGTTTGGCCCATATTTTTCTTGACCATCGGCACACTAGGGGTGATGTGGTCAGCAGAGTTGCTCTGGTACCCAATTGGGGCTGGGTCGACCCAGGAGCCGTTTACTAAAAATTCATATTTATGCTGTTGTGAATATTTTCATAAATAATGAACATTGAAAGTTCAGCCCATGTTATAAACACCTGTCATTGTGTAGCCACGTGAATGTAGACCTAAAAAGGGGAGAAAAAAAATCTAAAATTACAAGTTTTTTTCCCGCTGTAACATTATCATTTTGATATTCCGATACAGTGAGTGAAGTCGACCATTTCTTTTCTTCCAAAGTTGGGAATAAATTGATATGATGATAGGAAACTCTTTACAGAGCGATACAACAGGAGGCAATTTGATCATCAAAAGTGGGTCCCCCCATCCGACAAGTGTTTCGGCCCAGTATACTCCTTTACACTCTAAGGGGGGCGGGCCCACTTGGGTCATGACTCCCAAGCGTCTCAGCCTCCTTTTGTCTTGTATCGAAAATGAACCCATTTCACTTATGGTAGCAACTTTAATCCACAACTCCGCCAGCCGTGGAGGCAATTGTGAAAGTAACAAAGAGAAGACACCTTATTCCGTTCGTTCCGTCGCACACACTGAGACACTCACCCCACACCCACAATTTTTTACTTTCGAATTTGTGCATTTGAGATAAAAATATTAATAATGCCAGGTAGACCATCAGCTCCGTCACAGATCAGCAACAATGTTCTACCAGTTCAACAACTAACAGCTGTAGATGTCAGACCTAGTGACTTGTATACGTTAATGAACAACAAAATCCAATGGTTACAGTGGCTTGCTACACACCGATTAATAAGAAACTCTGATTCAGTCTACCCAGCTGTAAATGATTACCTGACTTCTCACTTGAGTTAGGGAAGGAAAAGGCAGCGAGGAAAGGTACTGGTCACCCCACCTCTGTATGCATGACTTAGTATAGTGAGGTCTCTAACATTTCACTCCCCTACGGTAGTAGGCTATCTGCTATGGGACTACCTTTTTACTCTCCCACTGAAGCAAATGACTATTTATCGATTCAGACATTACCATCTAACCCGTACAGTCAGGTTCTAAATACACGTAACTGGCTATGGAACTCTAGACGGTAAAATGATTGAATCAGATTGGCAATTTTCTGTGTTTCAAGAGTAGTTTCCCATTCATTTCTACTCTGTATAATTTTTTTAACGTCGCTTATATGTCAAAATGAGGCCCTGTAAGGGATATTTTCTAACAGAAACCGTAATCGATTCATTTGGGACCGGTATTACGGAGGAGTGCCCAAAAATCTAATCTGAGAAGCACTTGTATCATGCAGGGGAAAGTCTGTGTCAAATCCCATATTGATTGGTGAATAAATAAGCAAGTAACAAGAAAATTGTTAAATAAACCAAAGATCTGAGAAATTCATGGTTTTCTTCATAATAAAAACAGAATTTCGCTAGAAAATACCGTTTTCAAACTCACATTACACGTATGTAAAATGATCTGACAGCTTATTTTGACATATTTAGATTAGATAGAGGAATCTATCAATTATCAGAAAGTAGACTAATTCCAATTTTATTTTAATGTTTTGACTTCAAATGCAGTGTTTCTGTCTGTAGGGTATAAGCTTAGAATAAAAAAAGGGTATCGTTTTTTGTTTAAAAATATTTTTTGGCAGAGAAATTCAATAAAATGAATTTTCTACGTGGCATAAAATTCAAGCCAAAAAAAATCCAGTTTACGGGGAGGAAAAAAGCTGTTCCCTGAGTATTTCAGATAAAAGGATACAGACTTGTACACTAGGTCTCAGCTTTTTTTTTTTACTTTTTGGTGACGAGGGGGCCCGGTTTTTCACTTCCACTTGCAGTGGTGTTTGTCTGTAACAATTTATTTTAGCATGATGAGTTGCCAAGCATTACAAAATTACACCCTCCCCCCCCCCCCCCACCGGGGCAAGAAAATCAAGTGAACAGTGCTATTAAAAAAAAAAATGAAGAAACTTATCAATCCTCCTTTTCATACATTATGGAGATCATGGAGCCCCCACTACAGCCGAATTGCCTTGCAGTATAAGCCCCTGCATCAAACCATTCATGTACTCTTAACAATGATGGTTTGTATATAGTTTATGTTCTCCATGGATCACATGAATAGGGGCCCACCCACAGCATCCTATAGGTCACCTCTAACGTCCATTTCTGAATGAGCATTTTGTCCTATTCTTTCTGTGTTTCTTCAGATTGGTTTAGTAGTTTAAGGACTATCTTCATTGACATCGGAACAACTCCATCAGTGCTCCGATCTCCTCCCTTAGATCACACAAGAAGGATCTCAGCACAATTCACGAACTATCGTAGCACCGGCGAGAATCCCAATGTGTGTATTTAGGAATCACACTTTCTGTAAATATATTTGGTGGGTAGGTTTATAATTTTTGAATTTTGCCAGGGCAGCGGCTTTATAGCCTACTCTTTATGATTTCCAGCTACCGTGGGATCTTTAACGTGCGCAACTTGCACACGGCCATCCTATTTTTTCGCCCTTATCCAAGAAGGCTAGACATCTGATCTAAATACATATGAGACCAGGGGGAGTATGACATCATGATCTGTTATGGTCCTGACCATTATATCTGAAAAAAAGTGTCTTAAATTATATTCCCCCTAATCGAACCTGGTACCTCTAGAATTTGAGGTGGACGCCAAACCTCTTAGCTACTCCAACCCCTAAATTCTTCAGAAACCCCTGGGAACTATACAGACTCTTACTGCTTAAGTTAAGAAAAGAAGCAAGAAAGATGTGAACTCTGCAGTCAAAACAAAGCAGAATCATAAACACTTGGAAAGTAAAAATACTAATTAAAAAAAACTCCAACAATATCTTAACTTCTTTATTTTATGCATTTTTTTCCTTGTGTCTATTTACAGGCAGCAGTGTTGATGGAGGCGATATTGGAGGCTGTGGATACGTCTTGTGGTTTCTGTCAATTTTTCTGATAATCATCACGTTTTTCCCCCAGTGTCCCTGCTGATGTGTCTCAATCGGTCAGTCAGTTGTAAAGCTTGTTATTGCTGAATTTGTGAAGCTTGTGGTTAATATAGTTGTTGTAAAAGTTTTTGGTATTGTTGTAAAAGTTTTGGTAGTTAATGCCAAAAGTTTGGCATTCATTTTGTAAAAGTTTGGTAATTGTTAACCAAAGCTTGGTTGTTGTTGTAGTTGTAGTAAAGCAGTATCTGTTTTTAGTGGTTGTAAAAAGCTTAGTAATGGTTGAAAAAGTTTTGGTAGTTGTTGTAAGGATTGTAGTAAGTTGTATAGCTTGTAATTGTAGTAAAGCTGTAGTTGTGTGTTAGTGGTAGTAAATGCAACTTGTAAGTATTTGTTGTAAGCCAATTCGTCATTGATAAGCAAATCTACAAATGCCATAATCTTTGGAGTTTTAATGATATAGATTGTAGCGTTTGTATAGCTTGGTAGTTGCCCTAGTTTGTGTAATGTTATGATGTATGTATATAAGCATTACCTCGTCATCTACACAAGCACACACATGTTTCAGAAGGCACTCAGTAAAAGCATGTTCAGTTTGTAGCCATGTTTATTTACAGGATGTCGTACATGTCAAGATTCGCATATTATTACAATGTGTGGATTTCGTATTATAATGTATTATATTACATCCCCCCTTTTTTGAAAAAAAAATGTGTGCAAACATTTCCAACGAAATGTTTCATGTGAGAAAGGATAGTATGTGTAATGCTCAGTGTGAGTATATATGTCACTGTCTGTATCGGCTGGGAGGTGTCACTGTACGGCCAGAACGAGTGGTGTAAAGTGCTGGTGGTTCTGCGGAAGTCCCTGGTTTAGCTTGAGTTGGTTGTGATTTTGGCCTTGGCGCTTGTTGGTTTTGTGGGGCACCAAGGTCTGGAGTTACTGCATTGTCTGTTGAAAGCATGGGAATTCTCTGTTCTGTTGTATTCTGTGGGATTTCTCTTATGTCCACTCTGTTTCGCCTCAGGAGGTTGCTGCTGCTGTCTGGTCTTAAAGTATAGCTCCTGGGTTCAGGGTTTCTGGAAATGATTGTTGCTTTTTGACCATGTGTCATTGTTGTGGTTGTAGGTGTAGTCACATGCTGACCAGGATATAATGGTGGTAAGTCTTTAGCACATTTGTCATAGTTGGATTTCTGAACTTGCTGACGATGCTGAAGTTGATCATATGTGCTGTCTCTATGTTGTGGACGGAAGTGGACCTTAGATGGTAGAAGGTCTTTAATTCTTCTATCAAACATAAGTTCTGCTGGACTGTCGATCTTACTGTCTACCGGTGTTGTTCTCCATCTCAAGAGTGCTAGGTGTACATCCTCTGTTCTTGTTTTTCTTCATGATTGACTTGATAGTTTGTATCTGTCTCTCAATGAAACCATTAGATTTAGGGTATCTAGGTGATGATGTTGTGTGTTTGATCTTCCAGTCCTTAGTGAAGTTTCTGTATGCTTGACCTGAGAAATGTGGACCGTTGTCTGATCTAATTTCATCTGGGATGCCAAACATGCTGCAATACTTCTTTGTAATGTCTGCAATAACAGCTGATGGTGAGGGTTGTGGAAGTTTCTCAATGATGGGAAATTTGCTGTAGTAATCAGCAATAATAAGATAGTCATTATTGTCGATTGAGAAAATATCAGTTCCTATAATGCTCCAAGGGCTCAATGGTATGTCTGATGGTATGAGAGGTTCTCTGCACTGCCTATTTGCATGTTCTTGGCAAATTGAACAGTTTTTACATAGTGTTTCTATGTCCTTGTTTATCTGTGGCCAGTAAACATCTTTCTTTGCTCTCAGTTGTGTCTTCACAATACCAAGGTGACTATTATGGAGCTGTTTAAGGATGATATCGCGTTGTGTTTCTGGTACAACAATGCGATCTCCTTTAAGGATCAGACCATCTTCGATGCTTAACTCGTCCCTCATAGAGTAGTATGGACGGATGTGTGTTGGAACTTCCCTGATAGAGCTTGGCCATCCATGGTATATCAGTTTTTTTGAGAGAGTTAAGGATAGGATCTCTCATTGTGTCTTCTCTGATGTGTTCAAGCCGATTACCGCTAAACTTGACAAAATCAACTTTGATGTTTGGGGTAAGATCTGCTGTCTTGTTGGGGTTTGGTAGTCTGCTGAGAGCATCTGCAAGACCTATATCCTCTTTAATGTTGTTAATAGTTACCACACTCAGCTTTTCGCACATTGGTAAACCCAAAATTGCAGGTCCTTCAACATCTACCAAGTAAAATGTTGACAATGTCCATTCAGAGCCTCTGTATGAACATTCAAGTGTTACTGCTCTAAAACAGTCTATACTTGTTGCATTGTCAGCTTTTAGCTTTGTCCCTGCCACTCCTACGTTTTACATCCCTTGTGGGAAATCCTTGCTCATCCACCTTGTCAGGCATGATCTGTCTGAATATTCTTAAGGGTAGAGTGGTTACCTTGGGCACCTGTGTCTATCTTGAACCGAATGTTTCTTTCTTTGTGCATTTTAATTCCTGGTATTCGGAATTGTACCTTGCAGAAAGCCTGCGTTCTCTTTGGTTCAATTACTGAAAGTTAGTATCTTCACAGTATCAAATGTGGGGTTTTGTATGTGGTTTAGGCCACAACATTTACACATAGCACCTCTGCTTGTGTGTGTTTTTCTTGGTTGCTTGCGAACTACCAGTTGCTTTGTTAGTGTCTAGGTTTTATAGCTTTTGAGTTCACTGCATCCACCTGGCTGCTAATGTACTTGCTGGAATTTGTTTAATGTTTAGTGCTTGTGCCTCATGTTTCCTGCCTTCATCCAGAATTGTTTGTGTAAAGTTAGTGTATCACTCTGGCTCAGTAGCCATTCTTTCTGGAACTCCTGCAGGCCATTGGTGTGCTAAGAAGATATCTGTTCAATAATTCGCTCTTTTTCTTCTCTCTTTGGCTAAATTTATACATACTCCATGTTTCTCCTTAATGCGAGTAAAGAAATCACTAGGCTTTCACCACGTTTCTGTCGCAGGTGTGAAGTTCTAATCTTGCCGCTCTAAAGTTCGTGTGCTTTATTAACCAGACGTTTTATTCAAATTCGTCCCAATATGGCTGCGGGGTCTGTCGCCGACTCCACAGCATGGCGGTAGCCAAACTGTTGTAAATTTTTCAAACCTTCATCGTCCAATGCTTCTAGGATATAATGGGAGTTAGGGTTTTGTCCTTCCAGACCATGGTCTTGGAATATAGATCTATGCGTTGGCGCCATAACAAGAAAGCTTCACTCTTTATCATCTTGACCGGCGAATCTCATTTTGCGGTGCGTTGCGATCTTGTTTCGCCGCCATGGCTGCCCTCGATGACGAAAAATTAGGCCGAATAAACTGGTACTCCACGGTTTTATCGTGTAGCAGTTTTAGCGTCAGGTCCGGTATCGTCACCACGGCTGCCACCATGTAATGTTTATGATGTATAGTATAGTAAGCAATTACCTCGTCATCTACAACAAGCTCACACATGTTTCAGAAGGCAACTACAGTAAAAATCATGTTCAGTTGTGTTAGCCATGTTTATTTACAGGATATCGTACAATGTGAAGATTCGCTATATTATTACAATGTGTGAGGTTCGTATTATTAATGTATTTATATTACAGTTAATAAGCTTGGGTAGTTGTTTGGGTGCAAGTTGGTAGTTGAAGTTAAAGCTGTAAGTTTGTTGTGTTAGGTTGTAGTACAGCTGTATTTGTTGTTATGGGCTATTGTAGTTGTGGTGAAGGCTTGGTAGTTGGTAGTAAAGCTTGTCATTATGTTGTTCCGCTTTAGTAGTTCTTGTAAAGCCTGTTAGTTGTTATAGAAGCTTGGTAGTTGTTGTAGTTTGTAAAAGCTTGTAGTTTATTGTGAAGCTTGGTTGTAGGTTGTAAAAGCATTGTAGTTTGTTAGTACAAGCTTGGTAGTTGTTGTTGTTGTAAAGACTTAAAGTTTATATATGTGAAACTTGGTTTTTTGTGTAATTTGGTAAAACTTGTAAAGTAAACGCTTTGTAGGTGTTGTTAAAGCTTGTATTTGTAGTAAAAGCTTTGGTAGTTTTGTTTTGTTAATCTTGGTAGTTTGTTGTAAGCCTGATAGATGTTGGTAGTTTGTAGTAAGCTTATGGTGTGTTTTAGGATCTTGGTAGTTGTTGTAGAGCGTGGTAGTTTTTGTAGTTGTATTTATTAAAGTTTTGAGTACTTGTTGTAAAAACTTGGTTGTTGTTGTAGTTATAGATAGAGAGCTTTTGTAGTTGTTGCACTTTAAACTTGGTAGTTGTTAAAAACTAGGGTATATATTGTTGTTAAAGCTTGGTAGTTCTGGTTGCTACAAACATGTATTGTTGTTAAACCATGTAGTTGTTGTTAGTAAAGCTTACAAGGTAGTTGTTTTAAACTTGGTAGTTGTTGTAAAGCTTGGTAGTGGTTGTAGTACAGCATTGCAGTTCCTGGATGTAAAAGCGTTGGTAGTTGTTGAAAAGCTTGTAGAAACAAGCAGACTAATTAAAGTTAATTATAGTGAACCTTTTATCTCTCTTCCTTCAATTGCTGCCCCAACCAAGTTAAATGAAAATTGGAAACTAAATTACAAACTTTTGTCAAAAGCATTCGTTCCAAAGCAAAGATGAGAGTAACTTAATGGAATACAATCTCAACAGTCTAAGCCCATTCTACAACTGCCACCTTCAGCTATCAAGTTTGGAAACAACCATGATTCCCAGAAATGATAGAAAACAATTCCTGGTATTATAAGAGAAAGAACAGCTCCAGACCTGGAAAACATAAAGGTAAGAGCCCTATCCACAAAATACATAGAGAACACATTACAACAAGAAACACCTGGGATTATATGTCAAACACAGATGGATCAGCTTTAACAAATCTGCAGAAGTTGATGGAAGTGGTGGGAGTCTTTTTGAGCTTTAGCAATGGCTCTCAAAAAAAGATGTTAGTACTTGCAATCAGGTAAATTCTCGAGTAAAAGAAGAAAACTGCATTTAGAGCAGCTAGGCCTAAAAACTGGTGCATGAGTTCTAATTGACAGATGTGGAAAAGCACTGGAGAGAACAAGTAGCTCTCTTCACAGTTTTGCACTGTCAGTAATTGCTATGACGATTGATGGAAGTCAGAATGATGCTGGTCTGAATGACCTTATGAGTAATACTCCACAAACCTGGTCAGTAATTCAAAAGAGGTTGTGGTAACATGTGGACCCATGTCTCGGGCAACATTCCCGCAAAAATGAAGATGCTGACAGAGTGGCAACGGAAAGCTTCCTCAGCTTGACACAATCATAACTTATGAAGAGGCCAAGAGTTTTATCAGAGCAACTGGAAGTAGAGTATCCAGGCCACCCAAAAAAAATGATGCACACATTACCAGCTTAGCAGAAAGTGAATGAGGAGTGCGGTAACCTTCAGACTTCGTACAGGTCACAACAGATTTTGGGATATCGTCTATTTAACAACTGATAAGTTTATCTGTGGCACCGATAAAATGACTGCTGAATATCTACTTCAAAGGTGCCAAACATATGAGGAGCAGAGAAATCACCATGACAATCACCAGTACCATTCCTGGAAAAACTCTACGGAGATACCAACAGCCTCAAGTTGCCCACGGCTTTCTTTAAACATATTCAAGTTGACGTCTGAAAGTGAATGAAGAAGAAGAAGAAACCAAATGATATTTGACCGAATGTTAACTTTATTTCAAAGGAGAGATTCTCTTCCTGTCTTTTGCAGTTCAGAGCTGGCATTTGCTGATGATGTTGCCCTGATTGCTAAATCAGTCACATCTTCAATCTAACCTGCAAGTCTGGAAGGAAGAGCTGGAGAAGAAAGGGATGATCTATAAGCAGCTCGAAAACAAAAACCATGGTGATATCACGAGAAGAAAGAAGACATCAGATTAAGCTGGGAGAACAGGTCCTGGAGCAGGTCGACCACTTTAAATACCTTGGAGATGTCATAGACCGGAAGGGAGGCATCAAAGAAGAGTTGGCTACCCGAAGAACAGCAGCTGGGAGACTTTTTCAAGCCATAAATCGAGGATTCCTCAGCAAAAGAGAAGTTGGTAAGAAGACGAAGATGGCTGTATACCGCTCCACCTATGTCCCAGTCTTGACGTATGGATGTGAGTCATGGGCAATGACTACAACCCACAAAAGCCAGATCCAAACCTCAGAAATGAGGTATCTGAGGAAGGTGGTTGAAGTAAAAAGAAGAGACATGGTCCGCAACCAGACGATACGTCAAGGCCTAAAAACCCAACCCCTGCAGACCCAAGCAGAACAGTCCCAACTGATATGGTTTGGCCATGTCTGCAGAATGGGAGAAGATTGGCTACCACGGCAAGCATTGGAAACTAAGAGCCAGAGATCCAGACCTCCAGGACAACCCAAAATCCGCTGGGAGGACAACATTAGACAATCTTTGAAGGACCGAGGACTAGAATGGAACCAAGCCAGGAGGAAGACAGCCGATAGAATAGTATGGCGCTCTCTCTTAAAAACCTCTGCACCTCACGGTAGAAGAGGAACGACTAAGTAAGTAAGTCTTTTGCAGTTCACACATAAAGTGAAGTTTAGTTAGCTAGCTCATGGGTTTCAGTGGTGGGGTTTTAGTACTTTTAAATGCTGGCTGGAGAGGTCTTGTCCGAAATATACTTAGCTTAAAATGTTTCATTCCCCTCTATTTTTTGTGAGTTATAGATCTACCAACTCCTTCCCTATGATCTTCTGGTAGACTAGTCTACTCACTGTAATGGAGTGTGTATCTTCTCCATGTGAGCAGTTCTTGGTTGGTAATGGTATTCAGCCAAAAGGTTTGGAGAATTTTCCTTAATCAAGTTGTGTGTAAAGAGGACAATTTGGACATTTCCTTTTCTATTACTGTCCAGCATTCTGCATCATAAAAAAGTACAGAAAATATGCAACTCTCAGTATTCTTAATTTGGTGTTGTACTGAGATTTCCATATGATTTTACTGAGATTTCCATATGTGTTTGCATTGACAAAGGCTGTTCTGGCTTTATTCATTCTGTTGATGTTTTTTGCTTGTTCTCAATCTGGTGCTACTATGCTTCCCAGGTATGTAAATGCATGGACACATAGTGATGACGAAACCTGACCAAAAGGTCTAAGAAGTTGTAATTTTTAATAGGAGTTTTCCCACATTTTGGTGAGGCATGCTCCATTCAAGCTAGACACAGAGCCTGTCAGTTATATTAAGGCGCATGTCCAATTATAAATGTTCTTTAGATATGATTTATAAGTATATAAAAACATTTTCTTAGCCATGGAGCAGTATTTGAAAATTTTGGAAGTATTTTTCAGTGATCTTTATTTCAATTGTTAACAGCAATGTTTCTTATTGATGGTTTCATTTACCATCCTCATTATTTTCACCGTCGTCTTCATCTCCATCACTAACACACTTAGTTTAATTTGATTATGTTTATTATGATCATAATGTTATCATAACTACCTGTATAGTCATTATCGTGTTTACTCTTATCATATTTACTATGGCCCTGTGTTGTTCCTGGGTATCTCTGAAGAGATCAAGAAAGATTATGATGACTGCACACTCAGGCATGTCATACAAGATTAAGGTTGTGTGTGTGTGTGTGGGGGGGGGGGGGCATCATCATCATCATGGAACAAAATTGCCATAGAAACCACTGCTGCTATGTGTATATGATTACTTGGTGCAAGCTTCCTGCAAGGGGACCAGCCTGTAGTGGTAGTTCCATGCTCCGTAAGGAGCGCAAAGGAAAACGATAATGATGGTATTTACTATTATAATTAAAATCATAAACGTGACTTACAAGAATAATAATCATTTTTTTTTTTGCGTACGCCTGCTATTACTCGAGGCGAAATCTCAGGTTAGTATATCTAACCTGATTTTTACGTGAGTATCCTTTTTTTTTTTTTTCTTGTACAGAGACAGATGTCCCTCGCCATTCAGGCAGATACTCGCCGATTTCGGAGGTACCCATTAGAGCTGGGTCGGCTCAGGAGCCGCCAGTCCCTGGTTGACGACACTCTTTCAAATGTTTTCACCAGGGCTCGAGTTAATCCAGTCCAAATCCCGGTCGACGAACAATCTTCAAATGTTCTCGCCCGGGTTTGATCCTGGGTCACCCGGTCGCCAGCGCAGTTTGGTAACCACTACACCAGCGCGGCTCCCTAATAATCATTATTATTGGTATTACCAGAATTCTGTCATCATTATCTTTACTGTTTTTATCATCAGTATTATCACTTTAGTTGTTAAATAGCTTAAATTGGCAGACTGGTTACAGTACTTGCTTCTCAGGGCAAAGTTGCCGGGTTTGAAACCTGGTAGTGTCATGTTCCAGTCTGCCCATCTGTACAAGGGTACCTGACCCTGCTCGGGGGGCGTCATACTTTATTATTTTATACTTTCCTCATAGACACTCTACTTAGCTCTTATGTGCATTTTTACTTTAATCTTGTCTTTTTTATTAATTCTTTCCCGCTTCCCTAACGAAGACCTTGTGGCTGCAATGTAGGTAAATATCTTTGTTTTTGGTACCAGTAAACCTCGTTAACTTTTTCTCTTTTTTTTTTTTGCAAACTCCCTCCTCTTTGACGGTATGTGCTATGTGACTGCCTAAGACCCAAGATGTTGCCTTTGACATGTTCCCATTATGTAATACAGCCTCCTTTATTTTCTCTCCATGGCCGCTCGAGTATTTAACATTCATGTATCCTCAACAGGTTGTTTCAAGAATATGAAAGAGCCGTAAATATTTCCGTCTGGGTCGGGACTGTCTCAGGTTTGGGCCAAAGGTCCAGGGTGGGTCTTTTTTTTTAAACAAAAAAATTCTCTTGATTCATTTATTTTTTTGTTCTTTAAGCCCGTGTATAAGCCCGGGAGCGCCGGGGGGGGGGGGGGGGAGCCCCGCGATGCTGACAATGTGTGTGGTATGAGTCAAACTCACACATGGGTACATTCCTCCCATACAAATGTGCAATGGTTAAGCCCAGACAAAAATCCTTCATTGCTAACAAATAACAGCTTTTTTTACTCAGTAATTTTGATGCTTTGGCAGTAAAACATCTTAAATAGAAACATTAGAAAGTGAAGGGCATTCCATCCACACAAAGAATGTATTGTTAACGCTAAAGACAAAGTCCTTCATTGTTTTAAACACTTTGCTGACCACCAATCCCGGAGCATTTACTGAGACTCCCATTACCAAGGGTTTTTGCAGATTTCTTTCTAAAAATAACTTTTTTTGGGGGGAAAATTTTCATAAAAAATTTAAAAAACAGAGACATAGTGGCCTTGAAATTTTCAGAGCACCATAATGGAGTGGATTGGTCTACCAGTCCGAAAAAAAAAAAAACATATTTATATGCAAATTGGTCACATGATCATAATGGCATCTTGAATTTTCTGTGAGCTTATGTTAAGAATTACAGGTGATTTTTTAAAAACTCATAATCTTTTTCCCTTTTTAGTGAATCTGTTCATGTCCTTGCAATAATGATGTTAGGGACATGGATGGGTAAACGCTAAGAATAAGCTTTTATTGATGTACTGATGATTATTGATTGGAGCACCGTATTTCAACATGAAAGGCTAACGAAAATTGTGACTAAAATGCAAAAAATGTAAATTTTTTGTATTTGTATTTTTTGAAGGAATTTCTGTTCTGTGGCATCCGACAGAAAGTGTTGTGAATGTTTGATATTAATACGTCTAGTTGGAGTCTAAAGCTGCTTCCTTCATTAAACTGGGGTTGAAGTTGGTAGCTGTAGGCCTCTAGCAAGAGTCGTTGTCGTGAACATTGATAATCCTCGACTGCTGTGGTATAACTTGAAAGCAAGGGTTATCAGGCATAGAGGAACATTGCAATCTGGGCAGTACATGCAAGAGTCGGTCTTCGTTGTCCCCTGCAGCCTTTACCCACTTTACAGTCTAATTGTGCCTTGCCTTTCATATTTGTCCAATGAAGGTCGGCGCTCAGTGTTTGTTGTGACTTGTAAGTGTTGAAGGTGTCACATTGCAGTCAAAGAATACAGTTCAAATAAGAGATGGAGTCCTGACATCCTGCCTGAAACGCTCTATTGCTTTTGATTCCTTTTTTTGTACAGGTGGAAGTGTCGTAGGTTTTATGTGCCCATTTGACGCAGGGCAGATGTCAACTAAAAAGTGATGTAATGGCAGGTAACCAGTTTAGTAGAGGATCTTATAAGGGTAGGGGTAGACTTGCACCAAGTTTTGGCCGAAGTGGTCAACACCTCTTGACTTTTGTATGTATTTTTCTGCAAGCACTGCTTTCGTAATCATTCTGCCCTCCAGACTTCCCTCTTTTTCTAACTGTTTTTGTCTATAATATCATGTGCAGTGAACAGTAGATGTAAGGTTTAAATCTTTTCGTTATTCATGACAGGTACTGCCGCGCATGCTTGTATCTTCTGTTGCACAAAACCCAGAATGATCTTGCCTTTTTCAAATTTGAAGTTAGCTTTTCTTGCAGTCTTCAGGAAAATGCTTCTTTTCTAGCTACTGTTGTTGCCAAATGACAACCAATCTCTGGAATTTTATGTCAATTAAACAAAACCACTGCCAACCATTTGCCCCAATGTTTTTGAAAGAGCACTAAGAAGAAGGAAGGGGGGGGGGGGGGGCCTGAGTAGCGCGGTGGTTCGTGCACTGGCTTCCTAGCTTGGTGGTCCATGGTTCGATCCCCTTATGAGGTGGGGAATTTTTTTTTAGAACCACAGAGAAATAGGGCTCCCGGGGGGTCGAAAACGAAACCCCGCCTCATGTAAATTGGGTGACCCCCAGAGCAACTTCCTTCTTCCTGGAAGGTTAAGGTGGCCGGCAATGATGGCTGGACCCAACATCACCCCTAGTGTGCCAATGGTCAAGAGAAAAATATGGGCCTAACACCAATATTCCCCATATGCCTCCAAATGGATAGTGTAACGAGATTTCCCTTTTTAATACAAAAAAACTAACTATGAAGAAATAATTGCTGGGGATTCTAGTAGAAGATTTCTCAAATGAATTCAATCAGAATTTTTTGCTTCACATCACTGAAAAACCAGTTTGATTCTAACCTCCAACTCCAGGCAACATACAGATGTTTTGGACAATGATAGTAAAATTATTTTCACATAAATTTTGAGAAAGAGAGAGTTGAAGCAGTGTCCATCCAAGGACTAAATTGGAGTGAGTGCAGAACCATGATACAAGGAGGAGAGACATGTTTTAAAAGGAGAGAATTTTCAAAAGGTTTTAAAACTGATTTTTAATCAAAAAGTTTAAGAGTACATTGTCATTTTGTATCTTTGCTTTTTCTTTTTTTTCAATTTTTCAAAAACCATTAAGTGTTAAAGACTTGATCTGCTGCAATGGTGTGTCAATCACAGAAAAAATTTTGGATCTATCTCTTGTCCACTCCCGGCAGTATTTAGTTAC